>VZZY01021435.1:0-168911 GCA_013400335.1 Eurystomus gularis | reverse complement strand
GGGCAGATTCTTGAATATGCAAATAACTTTTACCTAAATAAATCTAACTAAGTTGAGTGTGGCAGACGAAGTCCTTGTAGCTCTAAGGGGAAATGTATCAGTGATTAGTTTGTACTATTGTTACTATTTTGAATTGCTTTGAATAGATTTCTAAATGCATTATTTCTTGAAGGGACAGAGGCCCTTAAATTATACCAGTTTGTCTCTTGTTTCTACTAGAACTCACACACATCCTGTTTAATCTAGTTTAGTTGTTGAATGGAAGTCACTGGAGAAAATGAACTGCAGGATGCCTATAATTTAATTCAGCAAAGGGCATTATTAACTAACAATGATTTGTTAGTCCACATGTATGTAGTACTTTGGAAGATCTAATACTTCTAAATACGTCCTAAAGTATGATTATTCCTAAAGCTTTTAATAGGTTATACTCCTAACAAGGGTAAGCTCTGCAAACCATGTTAGTACTTATGTTTGACCTAAGTACTTTTTAATTGCCAATCCATCCACCAATAGCAGATTTCTTTTCACAGATGATTTTTAGTTCACAGTCATTCCTCTGATCTGTACCACAAAAAGTGTATCTGTTGCACTAGATATAATGTTGATGACTTAAACATACAGAAGCTTATGAAAAATCTTTCTTAAAAAGAATAAATGCATTTTAACTTAGCGTGTACATTCTTTATTTGCCTGCCACAATCACAGGCAATATGTAGATACAAAAGCTGTAAGCAGCAGGGACCCAACTATAACATTTGGTAGGTCATGTGCAGTCTTTCAAAGAGCATTTAATAACTGTTTCTAAGTGAACTTAATGTCAAGCTGACAGTGTTCCTCTTCATAAAGTAAGGACATCCTCAGTGTTTTCCTCAGTCTTCAAAGTACAGTATTTCACCTGGGGTGAAAATGCTGCTCAGTACCACAGACTACATACAAAAATCCCTTTGATGTCTTCCTTACTAGTCAATCATGTGTGAGTCCTTCAGAGGAATAGATATTTAGAACATAACTCTCCTACTATGACTTCAAGCTCTTGGTGTTCTGGGGTTTTGGTTTAGTTCAGGGTTTTCTGTTTGTTTGTTTTAATTATTGTAATTTCCTGAATATTTAATTTTGGTTATTGTGGACCTGCAGGCTTATGTTGAAACCTTAGAGGTGAGAGTAAAAGAACATGAGGATTACAATAGTGATTTGCAAGAAGGGGAGAAATGGTTATTGCATATGTCCAGCAGGCTGGTCAGCCCTGACCTCATGGAGAGTAACAGTCTCGAAATGATCACTCAGCAGCTAGCTAATCACAAGGTGGGTTTTCTATTGGGTAAATTTTCTTTGTCTGGTAAAACACAATTTTTCTTCTTCACTTCTTTGTCTCCATGCTAGAGCTCTAGTTATTTGTCATTCACCTGTTTTACTGCTGTGTAAATAAACATCAGCGGCATTACTGCAGTTAACAAATCTGCCTTGTTGTTAGAACTGTTTCTCACGTGAGACTGCATCTGCACAAGAGCTTTGTTGCACACTGATCTGAATTCTGTGTCAGAGTTTTGCTAAGATGTCCCAGGAAATAGACCACAAAAAGCGTATGAGGGTCATTTTACTCCTAAGGCATTTTTTGCTCTGAGACTTTTAGAGATAAAAAAAATACTTTACATTTTCAAATATATATATATAATATTTTCTTCCCCCTCTATGAGATTTGACATTTCCTCCATTGCTCTTATTCAAGATGTTGTTATGGTTGCTATTAACGATAATCATTCACTGCATTGGTAACTGATACTTTCTAGAAGATAAAAGAAAGCATAATCCAACCCTTCTCACCGCTTCCTGGGCAAATATTGAAATCTTCTAACTCGTTGTGATTAGTGTGTTACTCTTTAAGTAACCTCCTTAGGTAAAGATTTGGCTTCACAAAAGTCAATGGAAAGAACTGTCTACAGTGGAAAAGCTTATGGAGTTTAGTCCTCATTACTGAACAAGAGAAGGTGATGAAGCCCTGGGGAGCATGCATCAAATAAACATTAAGGATAGTCTTGGGGCTTATAACGTTTACACGTTATGACAGTGTACTGATGTTTCTGTGTGATATCCATGTACAGACTTTTGACATGGATTTTACCATGAATATATACACTAATAGCTTGACTATAACAATTCATGTTGTCTAAAAACTTTTCCAAATCTGAAAGTGAGTGTTTAAGGAAAAAAAAACCAACGGAACATCCTATCTAAAAATCTCTGATGCAAAACATGTTTTAAGTTTAGAATGTTTCTTAAAAAATATTTTATCTATTTCTTAGGCTATCATGGAAGAAATTGCAGGATTTGAAGATCGTTTGAACAACCTTAAGAGTAAAGGTGATTACTTGATCAACCAATGCACAGAACATCTTCAAGCAAAATTTAAGCAAAACGTACAAAGCCATCTTCAGGGGACAAAGGACAGCTATTCCGCCATATGTAGCACAGCCCAAAGAGTAAGTTTTGTTTCAGAAATGTTTTTATGCCATTTAAGAATAACACACATTAGTATTTCTGTAAGTCCTTGCTTCTTAATGGTGTAAAACTCTTTCTACTGTTTCCATTTAAATTGATCCTACGGGTTACTAATGTAGCACTTCATTATTACTATGCTACAGTTGAATTCCTTGTGATCCAAATGTTGCTTCGCAAACAGCAAAAAATGCTGCCTACCGATTCTTACCTTAATCTCTCCACACCTTCACCACCTGCCTGTTGCACTAGCTTCTGAGCGGCAGCAAATAATTAGAACTATTCCTACTTCAAAAACAAACTAGGGAGCAAACTGCACACTATCCGTAGTTCGCAAACATACATACTTAACTATGTACTTATGTGCTAGGAAATACTATCTCTCTTAGTAAAACCAGAATATACAGTTAAGAAGGGTTAGCTGGGTCATTCTGTTAATCCGATTAGGAGATCAAGCCAGCATAATCTAAAGAAAACCAACAAAATCAAACAAAACCCCAAAAAGTAGACTTTGTAGGTAGTGAGATTTGTAGAGGTAGATAAAATGGTCATACTAGATCAGTGGTAAAATGTTGAACAAGAATGCAAATGAAGAGCATTGTCTCTTATTTCTGTATCTTTATTTTTTCTTTCCAGAAGCTGTGCCTTAGATATTGTCCAAAATGGCTAAAATAAACACAGTTTTAATAATTTTGTTTTATCTGCAGTTTTCAGGTGAGCGAAGAGAGACAATAATGGTGTTTGAAAATGCAATGACCTTACAAAAATGTTTATTTTAGGTGTACCAAAGTTTAGAACATGAGCTCCAGAAGCATGTTAATCATCAGGATACCCTACAACAGTGCCAGACTTGGCTGTCTACAGTACAGTCAGAGCTAAAGCCAGCTACCTGGCCACCTTTCAGCCTGGCAGATGCAGTTAAACAGGTAAAAGTTCAGCACTTGAAAATGCTTAGTTATCCTTAATAAGGTGAGTTCAGGTAAGAGCTTTGTATTAATAGAGATTAGATACTCTCTCTGACTTTCTCAAATGGCTGTGTAGTATTCGCAGCTCCAAAAGGAATACCTTGAGTGAAAAATAACTGCAGGTGGAAAATCACACAGGGCTTTTGCTAGTTCTGCTTAATGCGTAGAAATTTGTTACCTGAAAAAAGTTTGCTGAATAGATAAACCTGCTCAGATGCTTCACAAATGTTTAGCACAGAGGTTGTGTCTTTCTGCTTGTCTGTATGCTAATGTTCCTGTACGAGACCTGGTTTCATAGTACCATGGACGCAGAGTCTGTTATCAGGCAATTAAAACAATATTTCAGTGTAAGAGCATAGAACTACCTCTAGCCCACATTAGCCATTAAGAATGGTTTCTTTGCTTCTTGATTTTTCTTTAGTAACTTAGTGTATTTTACACTGGATATGTACCTTGTTTTCAAATTAAACAGTTATGGTGCTAAAAATTCTGGAATTCAGGGCTGTCTTAACCACCATGTGGCTTTGTAGAGACCTTTAAACACTACAGATGGCAGCTCTGCAAGGGCAGGAGGAGCAGGGGATGACAGTGGAGCTGCAGGAACTGAAAGTGAGGGTGCGTCCAGCAGGGCAGCACCTTCCCAATGATGTGCACAACTGCAGCATGCAGGTGAGAAGAGCAGAGTCCCCCTTGTGTCAGCCACCATCTGGTGATCACCAGCCAAGTCTGTAGAGATGAGGCCAGTACCAAGTCAGAGTAGCAAGGCAGGGCCAGGTGGATCAGTGAGGCACAGGTGCACCTATAGTTAGGTTCATAGGTGGGTGAGGGACTGAGCTTACATGCAGCTCTTGAGCAAGAGAGAAGGCTTCTGAATATTTTTCAGATAATTTTTTTATTAGCCTCTTTTCTCCAGGCTGAACAAACCCAGTTCCTTCAGACCTGGCCAAATGCCATGCACTACAGCTGCATATCACCCCAGCCCTTTGCTGGACTAGCACCAGCTTTTCAATATCTCATCAGGGAGGGAAGAGGAAAATTGGGCCAGATACACCAGGGACAGCCTGACAAGTATAAGTACAGGAGAATAATTGCTTTCCAGAGCTTACTCTCTGCATTTGTGCTAATACAGTAATCTGGGGTTGCCACAAGGGCACACTGCTATTCTGTTCAACTTTTTGCCTGCAAGGACCTAACACTGGCCTTCTGTGTTGGGTGGTCACTCACCCTTCCTCCCTGGGACTCTAGGAGGTATGTTATTGCTCCGCTGTCAACACTAATATCATAATTTTATTTTGGGATGAGGAAACTCTTGATAAGGAGAGATGAGCTCCTACAGGCAGTATTGAGAGCAAGAAACCTCAACAAAGTCATGTTGTCTGATTTTGGCAGTCATAGATATTGGGGACATTGGGAGGGTTTCAGAAAGTGTAGGAAAGTGTGTTGTGCCAGTGGGCTGAGTTCCCCATGATCTACCAGACACCGGAGTATTTTATAGGCATAGGAACATTACACTTCAATAATTGGATAAAGCTCTGCTTCCCATTCACCTTGAGAATGTTTGTCACCTTGTTGAAACTGTGTATCTATCCAATGCTTTATATATAAAGAAATAAGCTAGATAATGCATATGTCAGTAAACACTTTGGTAATTGGATGATAGTCAAGTTTTTGAGTTAATCTTTTCCATAATTATGACAGATCAGCCAGCCTTACTTAAAATAGTATATGCCTATGTTTGATCTTTTAGAAATAATAAGCTAAAGTAAAAATACTAACATGCATGATTGTAATAAAATAAGAGATCATTTCCAGAGTTTCAGAGTTTATTTGAGGATTGTCTTTCCCCAGGTAAAACATTTCCGGGCTCTGCAGGAGCAGGCCAATACATACTTGGATCTTCTGTGCTCCATGTGTGATCTGTCAGATGCCACAGTGAAGAGTACAGTAACAGATATTCAGCAAACAAAACAAACGGTACAAGATAACATCAACCCACTTTTAATCCTATTGAGAGCTTTAACTCCCTTGATCTATCCTCTTTTATAAAGGTCATATTGGGTAATGGTTTAAAGAAATGTCTACTTACTTTCATCTTAAGTATTTCTTTTAGAAATAGTTTTCTCTTTTTTTATCTGTTTTTTTTTAATTTTATTTTAAAATTAAATTAACACATTGGTCTCCTTGTAGGAATACAGACACATGACAAAGGGTACAAGATCTTGGTCTAAAGCCACACAAATAGTGCAAGACAACTTGATCCAACTTATTTCTTTTCATAAACACAATTAAATCTATTCTCTATATTTTATGAAAGCTTACACATTTTACTGTTGTTATTTATTCAACAGTAGACTGATGTTCTTATTAGGATATACTAATATATTACTTATAATCAACATACTCTGTCCAGCCTGTGTTTGTGCTTGGGATTGCTCCAACCAGGTGCAGGACCTTGCTCTTGGCCTTGTGGAACTTCTTGAGGTTGGCATGGGCCCACCTCTCAAGCCTGTAAATGTCCCTCTAAATGGCATCCCTTCCCTCCAGCGTGTTGATGCACCACACAGCTTGGTGTCATCCACAAACTTCCTGAGGGTGCACTCAAGCCCGCTGTCCGTTACACCGACAAAGATGTTAAACAGCCCCGGTCCCAATACTGATCTCTGAGGAACACCGCTCTTCACTGGCCTCCCCTTGGACATTGAGCCATTGACCACATTTCTTTGAGTGCAACCATCCAGCCAGTCCTTCATCCACCAAGTGGTCCATCCATCAACCCACGTCTCTCCAATTTAGAGACTAGAATGTCCTGTGGGACAGTGTTGAATGCTTTGCAGAAGTCCAGGTAGATAATGTTGTTTGCTCTTCTCTTATCCACCAGTGCTGTAACTGCATTGTAAAAGGTCACCAGATTTTTCAGGCATGACTTGCCATTGATGAAGCCATGTTGGTTGCCAGTGGTCATCTCCTCATTTTCCATGTGCCTTAGCAGAGCCTTCAGGAGGATCTGCTCCATGATCTTGCCAGGCACAGAGGTGAGACCAACTGGCCTGTAGTTTCCCAGGTCTTCCTTTTTTGAAAATGGGGATTATGTTTCCCCCTTGCCAGTCAGTGGGAACTTCACCAGACTGCCATGACTTTTCAAAGATGATTGAAAGTGGCTTAGCAATTTCATCCACCAGTTCCCTTAGGACTCGTGGATGGATCTCATCGGTTCCCATAGACTTGTACACCTTCAGGGTCTTTAGATGGCCTCGAACCTGATCTTCACTTGAAGTTGGCAGCTCTTCCTTCTCCCAGTCCCTGCCTTTGCCTTCTGCAACTTGGGCTGTGTGGCTAGAGACCTTGCCAGTGAAGACTGATGCAAAGAAGTTTCTGAGTACCTCAGCCTTTTCCACATCCCTCATGACCTGATCCCTGGCTGCTCAGACAACTTCTCAGTGTTCCTCCTCAGCTACCTGTCCTTGCTTCCACTCTCTGTAGATTTTCTCTTTGCATCTAAGGGTGTCCAGGAGCTCCTTGTTCATCCATTCAGGCCTCCTAGCATTCTTGCCTACCTTCCTCTTTTTTGGGATGCATTGCTCCTGGGCTTGGAGGAGGTTGCCCTTTAATATTGACCAGCTTTCTTGGGTCCCTCTCCCCTGCAGGGCTTTATCCCATGGTACTCCACCAAGCAGATCCCTGAAGAGGTCGAAGTCTGCTCTCCTGAAGTCCAGGGTAGTGAGCTTGCTGTGTGTCTTCCTTGTTTTCCTAAGGATCTTGAATTCCATCATTTTGTGGTCAGTGCAGCTAAGACTGCCCTTGAGCTTCACTTTCCTCACTAGCCCCTCCGTGTTTGTGAGAACAAGGTCCAGCATTGCACCTTTTCTTGTTGGTTCCTCTACCACTTGGAGAAGGAAATTGTCATCAATGCATTCTAGGAACCTCCTGGATTGCTGGTATCCTGCTGTGCCGTCTTTTCAATGGTTATCAGAGTGATTGAGATCCCCCATGAGTACCAGGGCTTGTGAACGCTAAGCCACTCCTATATGTCTATAGAGGGCCTCCTCCGCTCAGTCTTCCTGGTCAGGTGGCCTGTAGCGGACTCTCACTATGATAGCACTTTCCTCTACCTTCCCTTTAACCCTGACTCGTAAGCTCTCAGTCAGCTCCTCATCCATCCCCAGGCCAAGCTCCATGGACTCCATCTGATTATTGACATAGAGACATTTTCTCCTCTGCCTGACTTTCCTAAAGAGCTCGTATCCATCTAATCAAACACTTCAGTTGTAGGAGCCATCCCACCACGTCTCCGTGGTGCCAATAACATCATAGCCCTGTATGTGTGTGCACATCTGTAACCCCGCTTGTTTATTCCCTATGCTCTGTGCATTTGTATAGAGACATTTAAGCTGGGCCCCCATTGAAGCTGACTTACTGGCTGGAATGCCATTATCTGCACTTTGGGTGCTCTCTTGCTGGCCCCTTTCCCCAGCAATGCTAGTTTAAAGCCCTCTTTACTAGATTGGCAAGCCTGTAGGCAAAGACGGTCCCCCCTTCTCTAAGAGAGGGACCCTGTCAGCCCTCAGGAGACCAGGTTTCTCAAAGTGAGTCCCGTGGTATAAGTATCTGAAGCCCTGGCTGTGACACCAGTTGTGAGATACATTAAGCTGGTTGAGTGTCTAAACCTTAAAGGCGACTTACTGCTGTATTTGGAGCAAAAGAAGCTGTGTGACTATTGGTTTAATGTGATTGATGGGCTCAGATCTGGCAAGCATTCTTCTTATTGGCATATTACCAGAAGCATATAGGCAAAATAATTAAGTACATTAAATGAAAGTGTTTTGTTTAAGCTTTTGTTTGGTCATTGTGAGGGCATCTAGGGTACAGTCCAGCAATATTTTTGGCATGCAATAAACGAAATCATATAATTAAATTAAGCTTTAACAGAAGACTGAGAATACTTTGAAATATATTCACTCGTAGATATACTTGCTGCTTTCCAGAGTGAATTATAATATTGTTTTCCCCAGCTTTCCCTTGACAGGTCTGATTTCTATGAATTCTGAAGATGAAGACTCTTTTTGTGGAAAATATTAGCCCCTTCAGAATCTGGTGCAGAAATTTACTTTTGTACATTATCGTGCTCAGAGGAAGAATGGTATTCATCCTACATTCTCCTAAAATAGATGCATTAAAGCATTCCTACTCCCTTTCTTTTCCTCTAGATTGAGCAACAGATAATGAACTCACAGTATTTGGCTCAAGGTTGGGAAGAGATCAAACAAATGAAGGCTGAGCTATGGATATATTTCCAGGATGCAGACCAACAAGTACAGAATTTGAAAAGGAGACGAGCCGAGTTGGAGCTAAACATTGCTCAGAATATGGTACTCCAGGTTAAGGTAAGGAGGCTATGAGTTAAGAACAGAAGGTAAGGAGGAAGTTCATCCTGTGGCTGGTATCGCTAGAATTCATGTTATATGCAGTATGTGCATATAACTGATAACATGTTCTGAGCAAAAGCAGAGAAGACAGAGGAAAGAGTGTTTTCTTATTGAAGCTACAGGGTGACACAGAAAGCAAAACATTGTAGTTGAATATTTTTCTGGCTTTGTTTTTTTAACAGTAGACAATTTTCAGCCTAGTGTTCCATTTTACTTCTTGATTTAATAGACTAATTGCTGCTCACAGTAGACTTGAAGATGAGCTCTTCAGCTCATATTTGCTAGGTTCTTTGATTTCAATACTTCTAGATTATCTAGATCTATTTCAAAATTAATCTAGAGAACTATTAAAAGTTGCTGGACTATGAAAAACACTGGAGAATAGGTATGATAGAAACCTGATTTAATTTATCCTAAATAATGAGACAAATGTCTTCAGATCTTCACTCAATCTTACTCATTACAGAAGAGAGAACTTTCATGGCCATTCTGCACACATCACAAATATCAGTAAAGTAACAAGAAGGAACAGAAAAACAAATTATTTCTTTATTAAATTATTAAATGCTTGGATTTTGCATTTTTGGTCTAGACTTTGCTTGTGTTCCTTTTCTGATGTGCCAGGAGTTACGTGAAAAGTAAACAGCACTTCCTTTTCATTTCTGTCCTACCCAAGTGTTTGAACAAAGTGTAGCCCTTGAAGATATCTCAGCACTATGTAGAATAGACTGAAACATGTTAGACTAGCTATCATTAGATTCCAGGAAGAAGCAGGAGTCTGTATTTCTTCACTATTTCAGTCAGAAATTTATTATTATGAAAGGCAAGCTGAACTGTCAGATGTGGCACAATGTGTATTTTTTCTTAAAGTAAAAAATGCAGATTTTCCCTGGTAAAGGAAGATGTGTAGCTGCATTTGAAGCAGTCACAAAGAGGAATGAGGCAGAGCTGGGCAGTAGCATCTCTTCTTCAGAACCTTTAGCAGCCCTCAGTGAAAACACTCTAACTCAGCAAAGTGCTGGAGCTGGACATGGTTATTCAGTTACAGCTACTGGAACTAGAAATTGGGAAAAATATTATATTAACCACAGACAGTGCATAAGGGCTGAAAAAGATTTGGTTAGTTTTAGTTGTCAGTCTATTCTATATTCTTTTTTTGGGTTCTCTGTGACTTCTTATTTGGTAAGATGTGTGTATGCTGATGGACTCTTCTATTTACTGCTTTTTATTAACTCAAATTGCAATCATGCCTAGATAATCATTGGCTTTGTTTCAATAATGACAGTGATAATGGCTGCTATTATAGAAGTAGAAACAAAACAATATGGATGTGGGGGCTTACTGACTCATGGACCCTGCTTCCTATTTTTAGTCTCTAATGGAAAAGTTAAAAAACAAGCTAGAAACAGTATTGGTAAAATGAATTGTCGTGAGACTCAGACTGTCTTGCATGTTTCAGTGTGTGGTGGGAGCTGTGCTAATCCAGAAGCCTGGAAAAAAAGGTGTGACTCGATAATGATTTCTGTTCATCACTGGCACTTGGAAAGTGCTCTGGTTTGTTTTCACATCTATAACCAACCTGTCCTCAACTGAGAAGATGGCGAGGTAGACTGGGGGGAGGAGAAGGCAATTCTTCTAATTTACGTCTTCACAAGCATTTGCCTTGGCAGATAATTAGTCCTTACACAATTCATTTATTTCAGAGTTTTTATTAAAATTCCACCTTATAATTTTGAGTATTGGTTTTGACTTGTATCTTTTTCAGGAATTCAATCAGAAGTTGCAGTCTAAGCAGTCAGCTCTTACCTCCGTGACTGAGAAGATGAACAAACTAACCCAAGGACAGGAATCACCTGAACACAAGGAAATAGGAGAACTGAGCAACCAGTGGCTGGACCTCTGCCTTCAGGCACACAGTTTGCTCATACAGAGGGAGGAGGATCTGCAGAGGACAAGAGATTACCATGATCGCATGAATGTAGTTGAAGTTTTCTTGGAAAAGCTCACAAAAGAATGGGACAACCTGGCTAGGTAAAAAAGGGCTAGCAGGCACAAAGCTGGTGTAGGCTGAAAGAGCTGTCTACAAAGTGTCTTTAAGTTGAATCCACTAAATATCCCTTTTTTTATGCTTAATCAAAAGCAAACCTCCCTTATTAATTATAGGACAATTAATTGTATTGAAATAAGGAGAGTTTGAGAAGACAGAGCCTCAGTGTTTGTCTAAAGACATTTCCGATATTTCTACATTTTCTGATATTTCAGGAATTTGGACTATTTTATTTAAACTCTTTCATCTCTGTTTCCTGTGTGTTTTATATCTAGTAGATTATTATATTAGAGCTTAGTTACTGCTGCTAAATTATTGGAGCTGTTTTGTATAGGATAAACACACCAGCTGTGTGTAAAATTTTCACAGTATTACTGCTTCTAGCACTGTCATGGGACAAGAGTCACTTCAACCTCAGTACTTGTTATTGTGAAAATACAACCAGTATGCCCTGTAGTAATCATGTTAATTTGCATGGTTAGACTGATGACTATATTGCAGATGAAAGGGAGAGGAATAAAAATGGTAAACTTTTTCATTAATATTCAAGACTGGTACCTTCAAAATAATCTGAAAACTATAGTTATTTATATCATACTGATTTCAATATATAGGAAGCTTATAATTCTTCCTGACCTCTTTTAAAAGTCTGTCTTCAGATAAGATCTAATAGTTCATTCATGTCCTGTCCATTTTGGTAACAGATCTGATGCTGAAAGTACAAATGTGCACCTTGAAGCTTTGCAAAAGTTAGCACTGGCACTACAGGAAAGGAGATTTGCTCTGGAGGATTTGAAAGATCAGAAACAGAAGATGATAGAACATCTGAATCTTGATGACAAAGAATTAGTAAAGGAGCAATTTGGTCATTTTGAGCAACGTTGGACTCAGCTGGAGGACCTTGTCAAAAGGAAAATTCAAGTTTCTGTTTCAACCTTAGAAGAGCTCAGCTTGGTGCATTCCAAATTTCAGGAACTAATGGAATGGGCAGAGGAACAGCAGCCTAGTATGTCAGAGGCCCTGAAACAGAGTCCTCCTCCAGATTTGGCTCAGAGTCTTCTCATGGATCATCTTACCATTTGTGGTGAGCTTGAAGCCAAACAGCTTGTTCTGAAGATGCTTGTGAAGGATGCTGACAGGGTGATGACCAACCTTGGACTCAATGAAAGGCAGGAGCTGCAGAAAGCCCTTTCTGATGCACAGCACCACGTAGATTGTCTCAGCGATCTGGTTGGCCAGAGGAGAAAGCACCTGAATAAAGCACTATCTGAAAAGACCCAGTTTCTCATGGCGGTCTTTCAGGCTACAAACCAAATTCACCAGCATGAGAAGAAGGTAACATTTCCAGAACACATTTGTCTGTTGCCAGAAGATGTCAACAAACAGATCAGGACCTGCAAGAATGTCCAGGCTAACTTGAAGGCCTATCAAAATGAAGTCATGGGGTTGTGGGCTCAAGGAAGGGATTTAATGAAAGAAGCACCAGAACAAGAAAAGAGTGAAGTGTTAGGTAAACTGCAAGAACTACAGAATGTCTATGACACTGTTTTACAAAAGTGTAACCAGAGATTGTTAGAACTGGAGAAAAATATAGTTTCCAGGAAATATTTCAAAGAAGACCTGGATAAAGCTTGCCATTGGCTAAAACAAGCTGATATTGTCACATTCCCAGAAGTCAATGTAATGAATTCTGACTCTGAACTATACAGCCAGTTGGCAAAATATCAACAGATTCTTGAGCAATCTCCAGAATATGAAAATCTGTTACTTGCACTGCAAAGAGATGGCCAAGAAATCCTACCATCACTTAATGAAGTGGATCGTTCTTATCTGGACGAAAAACTTAACATTCTCCCTCAGCAATTCAATATTGTCACTGCTCTGGCAAAAGAAAAAATATATAAGGTTCAGGAAGCAATTTGTGCCAGAAAAGAGTATGCTTCTTTGATTGAGTTGACAAGTAAAGCTCTGACTGAACTAGAAAATCAGTTTATTAACATGGAGAAGGCTCCAACTGCTGTTTTAGCCAAAGAAGCTGTGTCACTCCAGCAGGCCTACAAAGATCTCTTAGGTGAAGTGGGGAGCCTTAGTGCAGCAGTGGATGAACTAAACCAGAAGAAGGAGGCCTTTCGAAGCACTGGCCAGCCATGGCAAGCAGATGAGATGTTAAAACTTGTCACACTATATCACAAGTTGAAGAGGCAAATAGAACAGAAAATCAACCTGTTGGAAGACACAATAGAAGCATGCCAGGAGCATGAGAAAATGTGTATGCAGTTTGAGGCACAACTAGATGCAGTGAAGAAGGAGCAAATTAAGGTAAATGAAGAAACACTCCCAATAGAAGAAAAGTTGAAAATATACCATTCTCTGGTAGGCAGCTTGCAAGACTCAGAGAGTCTTCTGAAGCAAATAACTGAACATCTAGAAGCCTTTTCTCCTCAGCTTGACTCATCTGCATGTCAGGCAGCAAATCACCAGGTGCAGTCGTGGCAAGAGAAACTGAAGTCTTTGCATGCTGCCATTGGTGACACTGTGATGGAGTGTGAAAATAGACTTGTGCAAAGCATAGACTTTCAGACAGAAATCTGCCGTTCGCTCGACTGGTTAAGATGGGTGAAAGCAGAACTTAATGGAACGTTAAGTTTGGACCTCAAACTGCAAAGCATCCAAGAAGAAATCCGAAAGGTTCAGATAAATCAGGAAGAAGTACAGTCAAGCCTGAGAATAATGAATGCACTGAGCAATAAAGAGAAAGAGAGATATATGAAAGCAAAGGAGCTGATACCTGCTGACCTGGAAAACACTCTTGCTGAGCTGACAGAACTAGATGGTGAAGTTCAAGAAGCTATACACATGAGACAGGTTAGTGCACCCTAAGCTTCATTAGTTTCTCACTCACAAAGCTGAAAAAGATGGCTCTGTGCCTTGATGTTTGTAATCATCATGAAAAGATTGATTTTAATAATCCTGTTGTTCGTTTTTTTTAATGACTTAGGTTGTGGCCTGGTGTGACTTTTGGGGGAGGGGGAGAAGACTTCCGTAGTGTGCATCTATACCTGCATATAGAAGTGCAAAGTGCAAACTCTGTCAAAACCTGCTTCCATGTAGTCTCTCTGGACCTGCATTTTAGATAAAATAAAGGGAAAGGAAAGCAAGCATGGGCAAAATCCAGACTCTCAGAAGGTTATATTGTTGTTACTGCTGTTAATTTTGTCCGTGACCCTCTGTATAATTTTTTGCTTTTGTTTCAGGCTACCTTAAATAAATTATATAGCCTCTGCCAAAGATACTACCAAGTGATGCAGATAGCTAATGACTGGCTTGAAGATGCTCAGGAATTTATGCATTTAACAAGAAATGGTCTTGATGTTGAGAACTCTGAGGAGAACCTAAGGCACCACATTGAATTTTTCAGCACAGAAAGTCAGTTCAGTAATCATTTGAAGGAATTACAGGGCCTTGTGTCTGACATAGAGCCCTTTATGCAAGCCACAGCAAGAGAGCAGCTGATGCAGAATGTAGCTGCATTGGAGGAAAAGGCCAAAGGGACAAAGCAGGAAGCCAAAACCCAGCAAGAGCAGTTGCAAAGGTATATTCAAGTTTTGGTTTGGTTTGGTTTCGCTCTCATTTTAAGATCACCTTGTTGGTGATGAAAGAAAGAGATTATAACATTAATTGGAGTTTTGTAAAATGTTTGTGCTACTGTTGAGAGAAGGGGATACTGGGATTTAAAGCTGTTGGATTCCATTTTATCCTCTGCCACTGACTAACTAGATGTGTGATCATGAGGAAGCTATGATAATACTATATGTAGCTTGGAACTGCACCGAGAACAAGAGTAAGGGAATGACTGTCCCTTATTTCACCTGGCATGAGACCTACACAGAAACACATTAAGTTGAAGGAGATATTTTGAACTAAAAGGATATAACTTTTTAACCAGCATAACTGTGTCACTTATTATTCATGAATGTTCTGAATTCCAAAAGTTTGGGTGGGTTTAAAACACAATCTAGGCAAAGTCACTGCGGAAAAGTCGAACAAGGGTTATTAAATGCCAAGCTGTGTCTGTAAGGCACAGCTGAAAATCAGGAGTATATGCTTTTTCCCAATAATCTTTCTTTTTCTTGGAAAATGCTGTGTAACAGCAAAACTAAGGAGTTTCATTGAAAACAAAGTGCAATAATATTCCTGATTTTGAGATGGCTTTGTATTGCATTAAATTGTTATTTCTGGAACTGTATTTGTTTAAGGTGTACTTCTGAGTGGCAGGAGTACCAGATGGCAAGACAGAAGGTTATTGAAGTGATGAATGAGGCTGAGAAGAAATTATCTGAATTCTCAGTAGCTAAAGCTGCTTCTTCTCATGAAGCAGAAGAGAAATTGCTAACACATAAGGTAAGGTCTGAAAATTATATTAAATCCTTTACTTTCAGTGAAGATAAGTGTATGTTATATAGGTCCTGACCTGTGGCAACCTGAATTTGAGTTTTTAGATCTTTTCTAGTAACACTTCTCTTGGTGTGCTATAACACAGTTATGCTTTGTGTTGTGCAGAACATGCATTTTATTTATGGGGTGACTGAGACAGATATTTTTAATCGCATTTTAGCTTAATGTCTCTCTATATACCTGTGACTGTAGAGAAGTGGAAGGAACCAGGAGGTTCCTAAAAGCCTTGGGTGCATAAGCCCCAAAGTTGTGTACCCTGCAAGAAACACAGATCAATAGAAACATCCATCTGCTTTGGATCACATGGAATAGTTTTACTAGGACAGAAAGGATTGAGGTTTAATATTAACTCTTACGTAGTCTGAATGAAAGAAAAGTAGCTTAAAAGAATTTCTCCTCTAGTATTTAGGGTGCTAATCAGTTGCCTTAATGTAGGCAGTTTGTGACACTTCAGACATCCTGCCTGGTCTTCAGCTGTGTCTCTGTGAAGGCAGGAATGTCCCCTAAGAGTAATGTCATGTCTGCCAGCCTCATGAGAATATCCTGGTTCTCTTGGACATCTAAAATGGCATTAAAGATAAATATGACATAAATGTATGCTTAAACACCTGAATTGCTTCTTTCATTTTTAGACTCTGATAAAAGTCAGTCTTTGCTATGAGAAGCATCTTCAATACTTATTTCCATCCCTTTTGAGGGGCTAGCAAGCAAGAGAAAATCTGTTTACACCAGATTTCTGCTGCTTCCAGAGGGTTGCTTTTTGGAGCAGGTCCTTCAAGTGGCTGTAGCTAATACATTGCGAATGATACCTAACCATTTTATAGAGTACCTTCTCTTTATCTGCCATGGATGGAAGCGGCTCATCTGTCTGCAAATGTGTTGAATAGTTATGAGTTGTATTGTTGAAGAGGCAAACAGTGCTTATTTTTGCTTTTTCAGACTCTTGTGTCAGAAGTGAATTCTTTCCATGAGAAGATCACAGCCCTAGAAGAAAAGGCTTTACAGCTGGAAAAAGTTAGCAATGATTCCAGTAAGGCAACTATAAGTAGATCCATGACAACAGTTTGGCAGCGCTGGACACGACTCCGGAATGTAGCCCAAGAACAAGAGAAAATTTTGGAAGATGCAGTGCAGGAATGGAAGGACTTTAATGATAAGGTAACTTCTGGTCTTGGTAAATCAACCTTTGTTAACTATGTGTAGGTTTTCAGTCATTGTACTGCCTTATTAATCATCTTATGGTAGAGAAAGCTGATAGCAGGAATAACTGATTTCTTTCAGGTCACAGAAAATAACAGTCATAGAAGACTAGGTTTAGAACCACTGCCTTCAAAGTTTGCACTGTTCTTCTACATGCATATATGTATAGTAAATACAGAGTTGTTGGGGTTTTTGGTGGTTCTTCAGAATCTTCTCATCTATGTTTACCTTCCGGTTTTTGTGTTGGTTTTTTTTTTCCCTTCCCCCCCCCAACCCTGAAGAGTATGAGGTTGCTACTTCTAAGTTTATGCAGCAATACTTCCTGTCACTGCTCATCAATCATTTGTCTCTTTTTTTTCCCCCTAATATCCTTTAGCTGACTCTTTTCATCTGTTATTGTCCATTATTTTATGCTCAGATGTCAGGTCCTCTGGGAATGGGGATAATCTTTTTGTTAAATGTATGACTTCTGCCTAATACAGGTCTGCCCTGGGGTAGAGCTCTAGGTCTAAGGCAGTAAACATAATAAATGGTAAAAAATATGAGGAGCCACTCATCTCTTGATAGAAAAAGTTCCTTAGCAAGTCCTAATCCACTGTGAAGAGCTAGGTAGATCTAGCACATTAGGGCATAGATTTATATCTGCTTTCAAGAGTGCTGCAAAAGCCCTGTACCACAACTGCACTTTTGGTATCAGTTGTACTAGTTTCCTTTTAATTTCATTATTTTTAAGACTGCATCTCTCTCTATAGATTCAGAAAGCCACCATAGCAATAGATCAGCTGCAAGATCGCTTACCAGAAAGCTCAGTGGAAAAGGCATCCAAGACAGAGCTCCTGGAACTCCTGGATTACCACAGCAGTTTCCTTCTAGAGGTGGAGCACCAGCTGTCATCTTTGGGCCTGCTCAAACAGCATGCTGTCAGCATGATTCAGGATGTGGAAATAAAGTCTCCATCTCAGGAGGAGCTACCAGTCATGCAAGAAATTAGAGCAATGCAAGATAGATGCCACAAGTAAGGCAATATTTTGAAAGATTTACTAGAAAAATTGTTCCTTACATTTCATTAATAAGAGTTTATATATTATTTTTTTATTAACAATAACCATGCTTACAATAAATATTAGTTATTATATTTAAAATAAGCATTCATTTAATTTTAAATTGTCTTCAATTAATTTTGAAATACATATTTGCTATTACTTTTTATTTCCAACAGCAGGATTATGAATTTTAGAATATGTACTTCTTGCCTCACATAATAATAGTAACTTCTGTAAGAGCCGTATAAAGTACATTAAAGTTATAACTGATTTTAAACACTTCCATTGTATCTCACCATTAACAGTGACCTTTTGTCTTTTTGTATCCTAAGTTTAAACTAGTTTATCCCTTTATTTCCCCTGTTAAAAGCACTTAAGTACCAAAAGCAGGTATCCTATGATACTTGCAGAGGAATTTAGTGTATATGCAAACAAAATACATCTTAATATTTCACCCTGTGGTTATATGAATGTTTATCTAAATCTAAAATGTTTCCCTGTCATATATAAACCTTGAAGTTTCATGGCTAAGTTGCAGGACTCATATCCACCTCATAACTTCACTAAGATACCCCTGGATCTCCACAGAGGGAAGAGAGAGAGTGAAAAAATTGTAAACCCTGCGCCTAGCCTGTGCAAAGTTCATTGTGTGCATACATAACTGATTACAGTAGAATAGTAATCCCTGTAGAAAATTTGTAGATATTAGCATTTTTTAATTTCCATTCTTCCCTTGGAATTGATTTCTAAGAAATAGTCTGTGATGGTCTCATGCTCATGTCAATAAGGTATGATTCAGCTATGAGAGGTTATATAAACACGAATCAGATATGGGAATGTCAAAGTTAGATCCTTGCCACGTACATAAGAGCTACAAATATTCCTGTAGATCTTTCACAGACCTATCATCTGAAAAAGATTCTATTTTTTTGCAGGAGATCCAGGTTCTTGAGCAAAGTGCGCACTTCTTAGTGGAAGTGTGGGGATAGGTCGCTGGATCAAAAATGGTGTTCAGATATTTGATCCATGCCTTATCCCAGGTATTCTGCCAGTGCAAATCCCATAGGATTTGCCCCAAATCCCATTGGAGGTGGAATTTATCTCGTGTTATTTTACGTTACAGATATCTGCATTTGAATTTGTTAATTTTCAATCTCTAATTAGTGGAGAGAAATAGATAGGTCTAAGATGCAGTTTTTCTGACCTATATTAGAAGTTTATTTTAGAGTGATGATGAATCATCCCAAATCATGCCCTAGAATTGCCTGCTTCCTCCACTGACACTAAGGGCAGTCTGTGGTGATGAGCTCAGATGTATGTCTGTAATGTAAACTTTTGCATTTCTTCAAAAGAATTGTGTACTTGATGTCAAAATACATAAAACTGCTAATTAAAAGGGATTAACTGAAAAATGACCATGATAAATTTAAGTTCTGTTTTTGTAGTCTGTTGCAACACTGCTCCACTTCTTATTACTCTGCAGTGGGGCTATCGATCATTATCTTTGTTTTTCATTTTTTGACAAAACAATGTGTTTAGACATTGCTTTATTCCTCATGAATAGCTATTGTTTCTTTGTTTCTGAAGCATGCAACAGAAAGTGAAGAAAGGCGTGAAGATGGTGAAACAGGAGCTGAAGGAGCGTGAGGAGGTTGAAGCAGAGATTAATGTCGTGAAGTCCTGGATCCAGGAAACAAAAGAATATTTATTAAGCTCTGATGTAGAAATGGATACTCAACTTCAGGAGCTGCAGGTATATCAAATTTGTCCATTTCTAAATGACAATATTTATCTTCATTGTAATCTGCTAGTGAGTATTAGTCAGTTCAAAGCCACCATGAATTCAAATTAGACAATATTAATTAGTTTTTGAGTAAGCCGCTAGATTAACTCATAAAGCATGAAGTAGCTGATGGGCTGATTTAAGATATATATAAGTATTTGTGCAATTTTACATACTAGCATGTTAATTAGTAATTTTTCTCCTCTCATCTAAAATATGGGGGAACTACTGAATGCAAATGGACAGAATGAGACATTTCTATCTTGGCAGTTTGGGGTGGAGAAGGAAGCAAAAAAATAAAATAAACATTTCATTGGAGCTGCTGAAAACTTGACATTTTCTATATGCCCATGTAGTCACACAGGAGCAGAGAACTGAACAGACAGTCATAAATGAGAATCCAAGGAGTCCCAAGATAAAATTCTTTTTAATGAACTAATTAAAAATTTTAAAGCAATTAGCTTTGTTGCAAGCTGCATGTAATATCTGCTTTTGCTAAGTTTAGGCAGATGAGTTTTTCCTGTTGTTCTTAACGATACTGTTTTTCTGTCATTAGTGTCTCCTTGGAGAAGTAACTACTCATTGCCATGCTGTTGAAAAAATGGCTGAACAACAACAGAATAAGTACTTGGGGCTTTATACCATTTTGCCTTCTGAGCTCTCTCTTCATTTAGCGGAAGTTGGACTGGCACTTGTAACTGTACAGGACCAGGTAAAGCATAGTAGATAAATGTATTACAGATCTATAGCCCTTCTTTAGACTTTATAAGTTAGTGAAATGCAATATCCAAGTGTGGTCACACTATGACAACATAGTGTAGTTCCGTTACCTTCTTTTAAATTAAGGTAAGTTAAATAGAAGTTAATTTCCTTTCATGAGGAGGGATCTCTGGTTACTGAATCTAATTCTTATTATTGACAGATTCAAACCAAAGAAAGAGAAACTCAGCAGATCAAAACATTGAGTCAAGAGTTTGGTCAGAAAATCCAGGGGATAGCGAATGAACTGGATGCCATTCTTTCCAAACTGAAAAAGAAAACAAATGATATAGCACAAGCTAAACTTGAACAAAAGGTAAGACAAAATTAACTTATTTGGTTATAACATAAATTCTTCTGAATTGGGACTCTCACTTCATACTAAAGTTATATTTGTGAAGATCTGCATAACACAAGTTTTTAGTTCAACTAAAGAATGGATAGAAGTAAGGGTTGACTGATGAGGTTCTTTAAAATTATATTCTTTGCAAACTGGCCCATACAGGGACTTGAGTGAGTAACAGAACTTGGAGGAAGTAGCTGAGAGTAAAACCAAGTCAGATGGACAAAGTTATGCTGTTGCCTCTAAATAACTTCCTGAGAGACTCCCAAACTGCTCCTTGTCCCAGTCTGTACTGAAAGACCATTCTTTACAGTATGCCTTCACGTGCAATAAACAGAATTTTACTTAGCCAGTAGTCCATCTCATATCACTTGGTGCAGTAACAAGGTAAAGTACTACTGGTGCAGTTAAGGGTAATGTAAAGGACTTTTGGGTCTTTTTGTAGATTTTCTTAATCTTAGGTATGTGCCTTACTCAGAAAAGCT
Organism: Eurystomus gularis; assembly: GCA_013400335.1. NCBI lineage: Eukaryota > Metazoa > Chordata > Aves > Coraciiformes > Coraciidae > Eurystomus > Eurystomus gularis. The sequence goes on along the minus strand of VZZY01021435.1, from coordinate 147,912 downwards.
CATCTGTACTGAGGTGTAATGGCCAAATTAGGATTGTCATATGAGTAGTGGATTTTGGGGAGGGGAAGAGATGGGGAAGGGATGGTTTTGTTTTTCTTTTAATTAGTCAAAGATAAACTTGACCAAGTTACGGTCTGAAAGTAATAAAAGCCTACCAAATAGGACAAGTTTTGGTACATCTTGTATGTCAAGAATTGCCTGTTTATTTTCATGAGTTGCTCTCAGTATGCCCCAAAGTACCATTTGCTTTGCAGGAGGTGTCACTGAAATATATCCCTTTAAATGTGATATATCTTATTGATTTCTGTAATTAAGCAGAAAGCCAGTGAAATGTACTTTCCTGTGTTGCATAGACAAAAACACTCTATCCCTGGAGATTTAGTAATGTTCCCTCAACTGTATTTATGTCAGCACTCAGCTGATACTCCTGAGATGTTACAGCAGTAAATAGTTTTATATTAACATTGAAATTGATTGTGAAAAAGAAACTACACCACTGTCTTAAATCCACGTGACCCAAGTCAAATGGATCCTTCCCTCACTTTTAAACAACACATACATTCTGCATGATTTGTATACTAGGGACACTTATTTACGCCTGCTTGAAATATGTGTATCTGTGTATTTAGGTGAGTAGTTCAACATCTGTCTTTATGTTTGCATGTAGAAAGTTATGGCACCAAGTTCATGGAATAATATTTCTTTATCGTAATGATTGATCCCAACTTACACTTTGAGGTGTGTCTACCTGAAGAGCTTGAAGTAACTTCTTGAAGCACGTGTAGCTAAAGCAGTGTTCTGAAACAATTTTTGTCTAATGATTGCAATTTAAATTTCTCAAAATATATGGAAAGGGGCCAGAGTATTTGATGAGACTTTTAAAATTTGTGTTTCAAAACCAGAATTGTTACCACCTTAGGTATAAAAAACAAATTAAAAAAAACCCCAGTACCTTCTCCCAAAGAAACTGAAGCCCATGAGTGTGTTATCAATCTATGAGGAACATGGAAAAACTTTTAAATTTCCTCTTTAAACTTTTCAGAAACTTTGTAACTATGGTAAGAAAAACTGATTCTAAAAATCTGTTTCTGTTGAAACAGTTTAGCATGATACAGACTGCTCCTGTGCCAGGGTCAAACTATGACAATTTAAGTTTTTATAGCGCATTAATGAGTAATTGCATATTTCTGAGTTTGTAAGGGTATATTTTAAGACAGAAACAAAACACAACCCCTCTCCAATAAATAAAGATCCTTGTAATGGCTGATTGGTCCTTGTAATGTGTGCTGACTCTTCATTTCAAAAACAAACACTGAAAGATGGCCAAGAACAGTTAATGTCACTCTGAAGTGACTCAGTTTTTTGCTGTAGTAGGGAAAATGGTTGTCCTTTTCAGCCAGGAAGTCAGAGAAGAGTAATGGCACATGTTTAGGAGATGACCAAACATCCTGCTGTTCTGCCTTCCTGCTTAGACAAGCATTGTTAGTTTCCAGTTAGAATAAAATTGGAACAAACTGTGGAGACTTTGGACAGGGTATTAAAGTCGCGAGTTGGACTAGAAATAATCAACCAGAAAGCTAAATCTTCCTGATCACTGATTTTCTTGTTTTTCTGTCTAGATCCTTGGTGAAGAATTGGACAACTGCAATATAAAGCTGTTGGAATTAGATGCATCAGTCCAGGACTTTGCGGAGCAGAACGTACCGCTGGCTAAGCAGCTGGCTAACAGGATAGGGAAGCTCACTGCATTGCACCAACAGACCATACAGCAGGCTGAGTACAGAGCAGCCAAGCTCAGTCAGGTATGATTTCAAATCCTTTCTCTTGTTTCCTTTCGTAAGCAGAAGGGGCATGGAAACTTCTCATATATTTTCATGCAGTTATGCAAGAAGGGGCATTCCTTGACACATCTGCCTATTATTAGTCAGGGCTTGAATCACACCGCAAAGAGAGGCACAGACACATCAGATCAGGAGGGTGGAATAATTCTGTGATGCTTCTTTAACATCCTCTTTCGTGAATGATCTGCTGGTTGGTTCGTCTGGCACCCTAAAGATTCTGGACCTCTCACAAACAGTAGCATGCCAGGAAAGAGTATCTCATTGCACTCTTCAGGGACTCCATCTTATCATTGTTACCTATATTTGCAACATTACAAAAAAAAAAATCAAACGCCTTTTAAAAAAAATTTTTGCTCTAGTCACAATAGGGTGAATATAGTTTATAGTTTCAATAGAAAAGTCTAGATACGGTGGCCTTGATAATACATAATATTTCTACAATGTTTCAGCATTCATAAAGATGCTTCCACTGTGGTTCAAAGTCCCAGGAGCTCTGTCTTATATATTTTTTCACTAATTGTTGTTACCCACAAAAGTCTAGCTAAAAGAAAAGGAATGGATTTTCTACTCTGATAAATCATGAATTCTCTTTTCTGCATGCATGAAGAAGCTTCTTTAAGGCTTGAAAAATTAATGATATCTTTTCAGTTTCCTCTGAAAAACTTTTTTAAAAGAGGGGGAAAATTGCTATCAAAGTAAGAGTTCAGTCAAAAGTAGTCGGTGAAGGGATTTAACCATTAGGATATTTTTGTTGAGCACCAAGAAATCCACTTCCTATCATAAAAAAATGATAGGCAAGGCAAACTGCGTGCAAATACAGTTCAGCCACCTAGGATTTGACCTGTCCTTCATACAGGACAAATGCATGAAAATCAGTAAAATTATTCCTGCTAAGTGAGAATAAAATTGGAACTAAAGTGTACTTTGCTAAATAGAAATTGGATGAATCAGAAAGCAGAGCTTTTGTCCTGTATTTTTGAATAAGTGCAACAGTTATCTTTTTGGAAATATGATAAAGCAGGTTTTAAAAAAAGGTGATTTGGGAGGTGACATGAAAGGAGGGAAAGAAAAGTAAGGAATGACAGAAAGGAAGCTTGCAGTAAGACACAAACTAAGCAAGAAGGTATTCTGGAACCTACGTGTGAGTCTGAAATATTTACAGGAAGTGTAACCTCTAAGGGATATATTTGAGCATAAATGCACTCTCCCAGTGTGACCTGCATTCTTATAGAGTCTTTTTACCTTCAAATAGACATGCTTGTTACTGGAGGCATACCTATTTTAATTCAACAGCAAGGAAAAGTTGATAAAATGATCCCCAAGTTAAAAATAGTAAATGAAATAAAATAATTCTATCATTCTTGAGGAACTGTACAGAGTTAATCTTAGGCTTAAGTGGATTTTTCTTTTATATCCAGGCTGCTTCACACTTGGAAGAATATAATGAGATGCTGGAATACATATTGAAATGGATCGAAAAAGCAAATATCCTAGTGCATGGTAGTATAACGTGGAATTCATCTTCTCAGCTTCGTGATCAGTTTAAAGCCTACCAGGTGATTATATAAGCTATGAAATTTAAAGGGCAGTGTGTAAAACCAGTTATTTTCTAATCAGTGAAGTTTAATTTCCTACACCTTTTTTGCCTCCTTTTCTTGAGAGGAAAAAAAGTCTTAAAATGCTAGGTTTCATTGACTGTTCCCCCAGGTCTTAAAGTTTATTAATTTGATTTGGACATTTATTTTGAAGACTGAAATTAAGATACATTCTTGAATAAAACTACATGATTCAAAGTTCATCTCCATGTTTACTCAAGTACATTGTCTTCATAGTAGATTTCATTTGAATAGTGTGTCTATACACTGTGATTCTATCACACTGAATACCTCATTGCAGCTAATATGCCTCTAAAATTTTAACCAAACAGGATTTTTAGTTTGGGGTTGTTTTTTTCTTTCTTCTTTATACTAAATTAGAATAGCCTTTGTTCTCATCTAATGAGTTTCACAGCAAATGTTCTCAGACCAGTACCCAATGGATGAGTTTCTTCTGATTGCTTCCTGAACATCTCACACCAGAGTGATTTGCTGTCCTTGTGACAGTGCAGTTTGTTCTGTGTGTGTCTCTGTGGAATGTGTAAGTAAGGGATGTGCAGTGTAAGGGACTAGTGGGGCAGTTTAATAAGTTTCAAGCTTGCCCTGTGTTACATGGCCACATGAAACAAATCAAAGCATCTTAAGATGATAATGTTTCACTAATGCCAAAATAAGACTGCATTAATTATATTTTTTTCTATATACATTAATTAATTGTCAGCTGCATTGTGTTACCTTGGGGCAACACAGTATGTCATGGTCTGATTCTGAATAGGAACCTCCAGGCAATTTATCCTGAGGATGGCTGTGAGACAGCATTTCTATTTGCCTTTGCTATGGCTTCTTCCTTACTTCAAAAATCTGACGAGGATATGGGCTTGACCAATGCCATCCCACAGAACAATTTGATAGCCATTTTTAAGGCAGCATTAATGACTACTGCCCTGCTATAACACTGCACCCAAGTGCTTTTTGCTGCTTCCTACTAGGTACATCAGGCTTCCAGAATAAATCCTATCCACAGATTGTGTATACTATATTTTTGCAGGCAAGTGTGTATGGCAAAACACTAAAATGAATGTGTTGGTAAGTACAGCTGCTGAAGCTTCGTGACTTAGTCTTTTGTTTCCCAGTCTCTGAAAAATGAAGCACTTCAGCATACACTTGGAATGAACCATATTGGCTAAGCCTTACAGGAAATCAATAGAACTTAATGATATGCTTACAGATGTGTACAAATTGAGGAGTTTGCAAAACAGGAATGCTTAAAGGTATGTTTAATCTGAAGCTCAACTCTGGCATTCAGTTTGTTCATATCTCCATCTAGACCATGCTTGATGAGTCCAGCGAGATTCATGGTGATCTTGAGGCCATGAGTGAGAGGATTGAGTATCTGGCAAGTGTATACTGTACTGAAGGAATGTCACAGCAAGTGCTGGAACTGGGGCGGCGAACAGAAGAATTACAGCAAGTTATCAAAATGCGGCTACCAAATCTCCAAGATGCTGCCAAGGTATATGAAAGCAGTTTTTTCTGAAGCTAGCTGACAGCTTGGGTGGTGTTTCTGAGACTATTAGCAGTGCAAATTATCTGTGGTATTTAAAGGGCATGACTGTGTTGTCTTAAGTTGGATATCTTGTGCTGTTTGAGATACTGCCTTCAGGTGCTGTTCCAGATGGGGGCAAGATTCCTGCTGGTCCTGTCATACCTGTCAATTCTAGATGGATGTATTGGGGATCATGTCTCTCAAACAGCACTGGGCACCTGTGTTTAGATACTTGCGAAGTGTCTGTGTTGGCACTTATGCTGTGCCATTTCCTTTATTTTTCTCTTAAAAGGTATCTAAAGCCTGCCCTCTATTAATTCAGATCAGTACTGGACTAGACCAGGATTCCATCATGTAAGACCTACCTCTACAAGGGAGTGCCACAAAAAGAATGAATGTGGTTTTTCGTGTGACATTTCTGTGCAGCTCTTATGTAGGGGGTTATTGTTAATGTAAATGTGTGTTGTGCCTATGGAAAGCCTGGGGACATGATAAACTGGTGCAAGACACAGGGAAAAGCATTGGAAGTCTTTTGTATTTGCTCTTACCTTTGGTGCAAGTAATTCTACCTTTTTTAAGAAAAAAGAATTGATAAAATAATTCAGGAAAAAATTGAGTATTTGAATGGTGTAATTAATATATTTACAGGAGTTCTTCTGCTATCACCTGCTACAGTTGCACACTACTAAATAGGAAAATACCTAAAGGCAACTAAGAATAGGCTATCACCAATTATTAGGACAATTGCTGCTGAGGTTAAAAATGGTACTTCTTCACATTTTAGTCTTATTTCACAACATTTATAGGACACAGCACAAATGCTGCAGCAGTCATAACAGTGTAGCAGAGACATTTTGAGAAGACTTTATTACAAAAGCACAAATAAGGAAACCACAGTTTATGAGCTGAAGGCTTTTATTTTGTTTTTCATGGAACAAACCAGAGATTTGCATACAAGTAACCATAGTAGAAGTGAAACTTACTACCTTCAGTTCTCAGATAAATATTGGAACAATTGAATAAACTATTTTTTAATTCTTTTAAGAAAACATTAAGATGAATAGAAGCAAACATAGATTTATGAAGAAAGTAATATCAAAAGTGGCCAATTTAGTGTGAAAGTAATAGATAGTTTAGTATATAAATGTACAACGTCATATATCTTCACTTTAATAATGTTTCACGTGATATTATAATTAACAAAGTTAACAAACTCATCTAGTTGAAAATACAATATGTAGATTTAAAGGTAGCTAGAAAACTTACCTGGTGTGTAATTATCAATGGTTCACAGCCCAAAGGGAGGGATACATCAAGTAGGATTTTGCAGGGTTCTCCCTTGGATCTGGTACTACTCAATATTTTCATTAATGAGTTGGATGGTGGTTTCCAGATGCTTAGACAACACCAAATGTACAGGGATTACCTGAAAAAAAACAGGCTGCTATTCAAGAGAGATGGGGTAACTTATTGCATGTAGACAGGAAGAACCAGGTATGTATTCCTCTGAATGAGGAACTACTACCTTGCTGCACCCTGTCGAAAGGTCTAAAGTTTAACAATGCAGATCATGGAAAAATGAGCAAATGATGTCACATTATTGTAAAAAATCCAAACACTATCCAGGACAATAAAGTATATAATTGTAAGGTATGTGAAGTAGTCCTTTTGTTCTACCTATTGGTCACTAGAAAGGTTTCAGCTTTGACCAGTTTTGCACTTGAAGAATGATGTGGGCTGACTGGGGAAAGAACAGAGAATAGAGATGATTGTGATATGTGTATAAATTTTTAGAAAAGGTACATGAAACAGGATTAACCTAACATATGATGTGTTCAGAGAGAATACAAATAATTTGTTGTCCATGTCTGTTGTTAATGGGATACTAAGTAAAGGACTGACATTGCATAAAAGATAGCTTCAGGTCAGACCATCACAAAAAACTTTGTGCAGAAAAAGAGTACCAAAATAGTGGATTATGGTTTCTATAGAGATAAGTGGGACTCCACTGCTAGTGGTCTTTAAGAACTGTCTGTAAAGTTAAGACAGTTATGTCCGGTCGTATTACAGGAAGATGACTAGAGGACATTTTATGTTCCTTTCTTGGCCTTGAACTTTATGAAATTAGCTTTATAAAGTTCATGCAGTATTTGAGATTGAGGAAGTACTTAATAACTCTGGCTTCGAGACTTCTTTTTCTAGACTGTCATATGACTATTATTTTTATGCAATAATTTAAACATTTAAAATTCATTGTTAAAATTGTGAATTAGTTTTGGCAGTGTATATTAAGGGACATAGCTACAAAATACAGACAGACATATTTATAGTTGATTTTGGTTTTGTTCTTTTCTTATTTATCCCTGAATCAAATGTGTTGTGTTACAGGACATGAAGAAATTTGAAGTTGAGCTGAGAGCCCTGCAGGCTGCTCTGGAGCAAGCCCAAGCCACACTGACCTCTCCAGAGCTCGGGCGTTTGAGCTTGAAGGAGCAACTTTCTCATAGACAGGTAAAAGGCCAGGTCCTTAAAGTTAGCACTTGAGTAATGTGAGCTTACACAAAGAATAATGAATGTAGGTGAGCCTGAGTGTAGTGGTTCTTAGATGGGTCATCGTTTCAGTGTCTAGCCCCAAATTACTAACAAGGGAATAAGGGATGGAATGGGAAAAATCATGCACTCAAAGGGAATGGTTGAAGTATAGTTCTTTATGAGCCTGTACTTATGTTGATCATGCAATTCTGAGAAATGTGCTTCCAATCCAAGTTTAATCCATATTAATAATAAAGCTCAGTTCTTATCCACTGCTTTTCGTCAACAGGTTCTTAAAGTATTTCAAAAGTCAGTCTAGGTTGTTATCACCATTTTACAGACAGAGATGTAATGAGATAGTGTGTCACTAGGTCCCCCAATAGTCAATTAGAAAGCTAAGAAAAAAATCAGTTTTCCTTAAGTGCAGTTACATTTGCCTATGTTTAGTTGAATTACCTCCATAAGGTATTGCTGCTTTCTGTATTGTACTTGGTCTACTGAAGAGATTTGCCAATTTGATATTTGTGGTCTCAGTCTCATGACAAGAAAAATAACCCAAGTTATGAGTCATTTAAGAAATGTTTCTTGCTGCAAGCTGATATAGAGATTTAACTGTCTTGGGCTGCCAGTGAAAACTAAATGTAAATAGGTCCACTTTAGGATTAAAATCTGAAGATGAAAGGTAAATTTGAGTAAAATACGCAATCTTTATTCTAGGGACTTGCAGTCAAATTTCAGAATATGGCATTAAAAAGTCTGAGTGAAATACATCACCCACTGTGAGAGTAAAGGAATATGGAGTTTACAGTGTTGTTCATGTGTATTCTTTGTTCTGGCTCCAGCAGCTCTCCCAGTGTGACTTTCTTTTGCACAAAAAGAGACTGTAGACCCTGCCCACCTGTTTCACCAGACCAGGGAGGGGGTCTTGGAGAGTGCCTGGCTGGCATGCAGCCCCCAGGTTACCTCTGAGTACCAACTGCACAATAAAGGCACCCTTTGCCACCAGTATGGGGCCTGCCAGAGGAAAGGCTTCGCCAGTGATGTCTGAGGAATAGGACATTATACCAAATCTCTAGTTAGATTATCCTCCATATGTCATGGATGAACAGAAATAAAGAGCAAACTACAATCCTCTCATCAGTTTGCACTTCAGATCCACTTACCTGTCTTCCTGTGTATGTTACAGGCAAAGGAAGAAGATGAGTCTCTTTATCCCTGTTTGATACATACATTGCCTAGTTGATTTATATCCATTGTACTTAAAATCTTTTTCTAATGTGCTACAGCCCTTTTCATCAACTTTGCCTTTTTCTTTTTCTTTTCTTTTAAAATTCCTTTTCTTTTTCTATCTGTGAATACATTAAACTCCCCAATGAAAATAAAAAGAATGCTGATCAAATCTATTCTCCAGTCATTGCACTTAGACCCTGCTCATGCATATGAACAGACAGCTTGAATGGACATTATGAACAGACTATTAAGAAAGGCATCCAGTGTGTGATTATTCAAAGGAAAAGTTTTCTGTGTAGCTGTGTTTTTCTGTTTGATTGACTTTGGAATTTTAAGCAATGTTTTCAGTTATGATTTGTATTTTCAAAGGAAGGCTGTGAACACAGTGAGATTAACTTGCTGGTTTTAAAATGTGCTTCTGTGTCTCAGCAGTGAGTTCCGTCTGGTTTTTAACATTAAAATATATGTATACATAAATGACTCTTATACTGCTTTGATTTGTGTTTTTTGTAAAGATATTTTTTTCAAATATGCTAACAGAAGTACTTTTGTACTTAAACACTTAGAAATAGGTACTGCTATGCTTTTTCATTAATTGTTTTTATTCCTATTGTATGGGGTTTTGCCTAATATTTAAATAAATGATCATTTCAGAATGAGCAACTCCAGACCAAGTGTGTCCTGTTTATATTTGATTTAGAAAATAGATAATCAAATTGGCTTGTTTCAGTGCTTGGGCTCATAATTATTTTTCTTTTGCTGCATGAAATGCTCCAGGAATTCTGCAAAAGTGGCTTATTTTGGCGCTTTTTTTTCTAGCATCTTTTGTCTGAAATGGAGTCACTAAAGCCGAAAGTTCATGCTGTACAAGTCTCTCAGAGTGCCCTGAGGATTCCCGAAGAGGTGGTCACTGTCCTGCCAATGTGCCACAGTGCCCTCCGGCTCCAGGAGGAGGCCAGCCACCTGCAGCACATGGCCATTCAGCAGTGCAACATCATGCAGGCAAGTGTAACTCCATCCCATAAATTACGCTAAGTAATTTCAAGAGTGCTATACAAGGTCTGATGAAAACAGGGGATTTCATATCTCTGTGCATTCCTCTTTTCCATGTAGTACCATAGGAAGTTCCCCACTAAATTTCCATCATTTCTGACTCCATGTTCTGGGAGATTTTAACGTTCATGATCATGCTAGTTGTTGATTTACTCATCAGACTCTCATCTTGGTTCTTTCCTTGATCTTGCTACTTTTTCTGTATTGCTGGTAGGATTAACTAGACAAATAGCTAATATACAGGTTAATTTTATAATATATATGATCAGCTAATGAAATTAATATATCATGATAACATCAACTGCTTATAATGGTTGCATAAAAGCTATTGAGTTAAATAGCTTTCTAGGATAAAAACTGATTTTTTAAATTTGTATTTAAAATTCATATTAATTTACTTTCTGATTTTGTAGTAATTCAGCATCTATTAAATTTGCATTTTCAAGTTTTGCTAATTACAAGAAAAATAGGTTTTGTTTTATTTTTTTAATTCATAATTAAACATATAAAAGATATTTCCAGAGAAAAGGAGAATAAGCTTTTCTTCCTGCTATTCAGAGACAGAAAAATACATAGTGAGCTAGGGTACAACTGCAGAGCTTCAAGTTAGATCATGGAAGAGACTTTTGATCCTTAAGGATACCTAAGTACAAAGAATAATACAATGTCACACTGGAAAGTTTTAAGAACATGTTAAGCAATGTGCTGCTGAACCTGTGATAGAAAGAATTGATACTACACTGGTAGGATTATGGCCTGAATCAATCTTCATGATCCTCTCTCAGTTGTGTTTTCTGTAAAAACTAATTTTTTCATAGTCTTTCCACTTCATAAATGGAGGCTTGAAGTGAAAAACAGGTGAAAATGCTTTATAATAAAACGATGAGACTAGGCAATGCTATCTTTTGATGAATATTTTGGTATGATACTCATTGGAAGCAGCTAGCTCCTTATACTGGATGTCTAAAATATCATGTTATGTGAAGTGTTTTTTGGAAGTAGTTACATGAATGAAACCATTTAATTCATTGCAGTTCACCAATATTTCTCAACATACTTTTTCCTGACTATATTCCCACTTTGCTTATACAGATGTAAGTGCCAGGTAGATGTAAGATTTTTCCACTTCAGAATGGATATCAGTCATGCTTGGACTAAGTAAATATTTATTTTCATGTAGACACTCAGTATTTTTTTCACTCTCTCTAGGAAGCAGTGGTTCAGTATGAGCAATACGAGCAGGAAATGAAACATTTACATCAAATGATAGAGAGTGCCCATCGTGAGATCCAAGACAAGCCAATAGCAACCAGCAACATCCAGGAACTCCAGGTCCAGATTTCACATCATGAGGTAGGAGAGCCAAAATTCAACAACATGGGGCCAATGGCAGCTCATTGACCCAAAAAACTTTTCATAAGGAAAGGTCATAAATTAGCTGAGTAGCTTTTCAGACTTGCTCAAGGCTAATTGAGCATATAAACTCAATACCAGCTAGGAAACTCATGCTGTTGGTAAAGTGAAGACTATTCATTTGTTTATTCAGTTAGATGTGTCCTAATCTCCAGGCAACATTATGACAAACAAAACCATTGCATAACTAAGGGACAGTTAACATAGGTATTTGACTGAGGAGTGTCACAGAAGTCAATGTTGAGCATTTAGGTGATCACTGCTAGTTCAGCAATCCATGTATATATCTATTCATATATCCTGAAGTACTTACTCATTTCCATCCCAGTATCGTTCTGCAAAAGAACACCAGGGGATGTGGATCACAAGAAAACCAGAGTAGATTTGGAGGAAAACTCTGCCATGTTCACTCCGAAGACTTCTTTTAAAGTCAGTGTTGGGAAGAGTTTTGTCTGTGGAGTTACAGGTCCTGCCCTCAAACTCATTGATCATCAGTCCTTGAATAAGTTGGTATAGTCTCTATGCAGGCTTCTCACTGTGCTGGCAGGGGAGCTCCTGAGCCCCTTTCCCCTTCCACTGTTTGCTGTGTATTTCTTGGAATAGAAAATGCACCATTCATCTCTGTGTGTCACTTTTAGCACCAGATGGCACCATTTCTTTACCTTTGAATTAAAGCTATCTGCTATTATGTAATATAACCTAATACTATATGTGCTGCTCATTTTCTGTCTGGCTGTTGAACAAGTTAAATGCAGAGCAGTTTGCTTAAACAAGCACTTCTGGTTTTTTTGGTACTGGATTAGTAATGCTACTATTCTCTACTCAAGTGTTCTGAAACAGCAAATGCAGGACAGTGACTTCAGTGATAGAGGGTAATGTTGCTGGAGAAAGGAGTGATGCTGCAGGGAGGAAGGAATTAGAAATGGGACAGCTTGAAGTTTCATCTGCATTTGAACAATTTCAGTAGCTAGGAGTCCTTCTAAACATCTGCAGGAAGACAGCAGTTTTACCCTGTTGCTCATGTTGGGATCAGCCAGAGTGGACAGGTTTCATACTTGCAAATTTTCCACATTTAGAGATAAGGAGTTTTGAAAGGCTGAGGTAGGCATATTTTGGGGTCATATTTTGTCTTCTAAATACCTGTGGAAAAGCATAGCGTAAAGGGGATATATTGAACCCTGTATTATTATCCTACATCAAAAGGCAGGTCTGTAAAAATGCTTGTTACGTGTGTTATTAATCTAAGAAAACATCAGTTACCACATTCACTGTTGAAGCCTGCATGAGCAAGAAATTAAAGACATCTGTAGTAGCTATATTTAGAATTAAAATAAGAGGAAGAAATTAGAAGGAAAAGTATACTCTGATTTGTAGGAAACTTCTATTGCTATGCATACATGTAACTAGTTACACTCTGGAACCATGTTTAGTACACTATGTTTCTTTAGAGTTTCAGATAAGAATGTGAGGAAGTATCTCCATACTTGTGAATTATTTTAATGGATAATACAGTACTTCATAGGAAATAGCATTTATAAGTTGCTTTCCTTTCTCCACAGTCACATTTTTGCCTCCTTTTCCTTTTCTTTGTTTTCTCTTGAGAGAGGTATGTTAGTGCGTTGGAAATTGATGCCACAAATGTTATTGCATCTCAGTAATATTGATGGATTTAAGGGAGTATATTAAATGACAATGATTTCCTACTAAGCCCCAGAGATGTCATTCATTAAGCATTAGTGAATGGCTGGCACTGGCCAAACAGAGCAGATAAGGTCTCCAGCTGCTAAACATTAAAGTTACGGTTTGATTTCATTGCAGTTTATTTTTCAATTGGTCTAGTTGATGTTTTATACTCAAGACTTTTCTTAGTCTCCAAGGTAAGCCTTGGAGCTCCAAGAGAACTCCTTTTGTTGCAAACATGACAGTGACCAGGTACTACTGAAACCCAGGCAGTAAAGTGTCATCCTCAGTCTTTGTGCTGCCTCTAACTCTGCATTTCTCACTATGACTGTTCTGCACTGTGATTTTGAGGAAATGGTTTCCTGAAAATAGTATACAACCAAAAGAATCTTTTAATTTTACCAGCCTGAAGCAGTAATCTTATTTACCTTTTAAAAGATATTGTAATTTTTTTATTATATCTACTAGATCTTGCAACTTCTGCTGTTATTTTTCCTTGAAAACTTGTGTTTATTGAAGGAATAAAAGCAGATATAAAGATAAAGCAGAAATATGTATTTGAATGAATAATCATGAATTTACTTGGCAAGCTCAATGAAAATGACACCTAACTGGGCAGCAGTACAGGGTAGGAGAGGAGACACATCAGTTTCTAAGGCTATCCATTTCCATCTTTCTTCTGTGACTAAACTTAAAATTATGATGGTGTTTGGCCATGCAGACAGACCATTTCATATCCATAAAAACCAATATTTTAAAATAGATTCTGCTTTAGGCCAGATTCCCCAGCTCTTTTTAAAGAAATGTTAGTACTATGTGCACCTCAGCTTTAACTCTGAAGACTTACACAAAACCAAAATAAAATTAAAATACAGCTTATCCAAACACTGCGAAAAAGCAATCCAGTCTGCATTTATTCTTACTATGTGACTGAGTGTTCCTATCACATTTGATCTTGTTAGACCCTGTGAGTTATTGTTTGAACAATTCATTCTTTCTGGCGAGAGCTGAATGGAGCATTTTTTGCAGTTGTGGTTACCACATGACCTCATTTCCATGGCATGCACTATGCGGAGAGGCTTCATCTTCCTCGGATAAGTAGAGTAGAACAGGAGAAGAAATAGGACAGGAAGAGGGAGAGATGTTCTTTGCAGTCTGAAGCTTACAGACTTTGTGTCAGGTTGCTAGGTGCAAGCGTGAGGTGTCCCTCCCTCCCTCCCCTCTGTGATTACCATGCACACAAAGCCTTCCGCAGCACTCTTCTCATTTTGCTTCAAAGCTCTCGGCTCTGTGGTTTAGCTGTGCAGCCAGACCGCAGCCTGACTTGTTCCCTCCACTATCAACATCCTGCTTGTCAGCTACTGCTGCAGATTATGCAGGGTTTCTGAGAGGCAGTGCTATGATGTTATTGGCTGGGCTTGGAGGGGAGAGCTTGCCTTCACCACGGAAGCTGAAATGCTGCTTTGGCCTTTATTGGCTGCCTCTGCATTAGGGAAAAAAAAATGTTTCCTCAGGAACTGGCTCAGAAGATCAAAGGATATCAAGAGCAAATTGCTTCTTTGAATTCGAAGTGCAAGATGCTGACAATGAAAGCAAAACATGCCACCATGCTGCTGACAGTGACAGAAGTGGAGGGGCTTTCAGAGGGAATGGAGGAGCTGGATTCAGACCTGCTCCCAGCACACCCCGCTCATCCCTCAGTGGTTATGGTAAGGAATGCATTGGTCTCAGTACCGTTTACCTGAGCTGTTTGCTTTTGCATCATTGCAACACTCCTATGTAGCAGATTGCCACAGCTCACATCTACATTTTGCTTATGAAATGGCCGGAGTGTAGCAAACCAAACAAGCTGCAGCTTCCCCTTACTGTATTTTGCTTTATATGGGTTTTCAAGACTTGTTGATAAAGGATGAAGTTATTTAACAGACAAATACCAGTGGAAGTTGTCTGTAATAAGATGCAAATATAGTGCTTTTTTGTAGCTGTCAGCATGCAAGAGCAAACACTACTGAATTGCAGAAATAAGATAAAAGCAGAATAAATATTATTTCATAACATGTTGCAGTGTATAGGTTTTACACACTTTATTTTTAAAGCTCTCGGCTTAAAATGTTGATGCAATAATTGACAATATGCTGCTATATTCTGAGATGAGTGTGTTAGAAATGAACTTAGTCTGTGGCTAAGTACTGCCACAGGCCTTATCTTTTAATTACTCTGCTTTTGTTCGTTTCTAATTGGGTCTCATTACAAACATGATACTGATGCTATTGGGATTTTTGTCCGAGTGAAAATAGAGTGCAGATTTCCGGATTTGTCAGTGTATAATAGCATCAGGGAAGCAAGAGGAATATGTTGCTACTAACCAGGCCTGGTTACTGAGGTCAATACTGCATTATTCTGTAGCTCTTCACAGTATTTGCATATGCAACTGTGATTATATTAGAAAGACATTTAGGAAAACTTATTTTTTATTGTTGAGTTGCTTGCTATACATTTTCTTATAAATTCATTAGGGTACAGGAGAGCATTTTCCTACTGAAGTATAATATGTAAATGAGACTATTAATTTAACCGTATTTTTAAACTGGTAAATATAAGGTCATGAAGTCTGACTAGATAATGACATAGTAATTCTGGCCATGTGTTTTTTTCTTGTTTTGAACTCAATCTAAGTCAAACCTAAGTTGAGGTAACTGATTTTCTTCCTGTGCTCTGGGGTTGCTTTTCCTGTGGCAGATGACTGCTGGTCGCTGTCACACACTGCTCTCCCCTGTCACTGAGGAGTCTGGGGAGGAGGGAACCAACAGTGAGATTTCTTCTCCACCTGCCTGTCGCTCTCCCTCACCTGTGGCTAATACAGATGCTTCTGTTAACCAGGTACCTCCCTCTTGGCATTCATTCAGCTTTTATCTCAGCTATGCATGGTTCCATTCCAGAGGTGGTTTACTTAATTCTCTGAAAATATATTTACCTATAGCTCGAAGGAACTGAGGCTTAACCTCTAACCTAACTGAAGTTTCAGGTGCTAATTTAAAACAGATACAGATATTGACTTCTGAGTTTCAAATGTATAAATCTAGTGTTACAGCTATTCACTACTTTAAAAAAATGAACTGTGACAGTTGCAAAGATCTTCCATGTCACTACTATTTTCTATTTATAACTTAATTTTTATTTTTTCAGTAATACTCAATGGAATCTTGCATTCTGAGAAAAAAATGCAATTTTGTACCCCCCATAATAAAACATTGCATTATATGTGTATACATCTCACTGTAGCATTGGCATTGTAGCATTGAAATCACAGTCTGGTATCTTCCACTTAATGCCATTTCAAGTATTAACTTCCATGGTTGTTTTTTTTTTTCCATGTATTCTTCATTCCATACTTTCCCTGACAGTGTATTTTAACTGCTAATGAGGCACATCAGTGAAATGACTGAAGTTAGATTTTAAATGAAAACTAAAGATTCTCATACTTTGAATAGGAACAAGTGTATATCAGTGTTGATTAAAATGCAAGCAATGAACCAGCATTACATACATGAAGACACACATAAAATGTTAATCTTTAGAAATGAGCCTTAGGAGCAGTCACCACCTCACTGAATTCATCATGGTCTGGCCTTTGTGGTTGTTTGGTTTTGCGTTTGTGATCGTTTCCAAAATTGACTCCTGCAGACTTAAAGGGTAGAGTGTGTTGTTACATTGCTGAGTAGAAATAGAGTAGTTTGAGCAAGATGCCCATTGATTCCTTCCACTAATTTCAAAGATGTATATAGTACTGTAGAAGTTGCTAAATAGAAATTATTAGTTTTCCTGAACTGACATAAGAAATAATACTAAGGTAAGATAGTAAGAACGGTGATAAAATCTTCAACGGTATAATAAAAAATTATATAATGGATATGAAGGATTTTTCTAGAGTTCTGTAATCTCAGTTAATCACAAATTTCCCAGTAAAATTCACTTACTATAAAAAGGCAGCTATTTATTTCAGCACAAAAATCTTATGACCATGTTAATCAGCAAAAGAGTTAAAGGACCAAGAGCAGTTTGCTTCCTAATAAACAAGGCAATGCCAGTTCATTACATTTCTCTGAAAATGTAAAACCAGGCTAACAGCCTCAGTAACTCAAATAGTAAGGAAAACCCAGTGAAGATGCTGTTGCTCCATAAACTGACACCAAAGTGCAAGTTTTAGAACCTATGATTTACTAGGGAAAAATTGAACAAAAAGATGAGGTCTTTCATTTAGCAGAAGGTCTTCAAAAGAGATAAAATTTATAGTACTATAATAATCTAAAAAAAGTTTAAAATTTGAAGGTTTCCTTCAGTGTGGTTAATGTTGAAATGAACTGCATGTACTAAACAATAAGCGGAAGAACATTCCAAATTGCAGTGGTTTACTTACAAAATACTTAGGTTCACACTCACATGAGATTAAAACTAAAGAAGCCATGAAACTGCCAGCGCTGGTCATTATGAATGCCCAGGGAGGCTTCAGAAAAAAAGGTTGGTTAAAAAAAAAATTTCTAGACATTAGTGAATTAAGATCTTAAATGTAATATTAAAATATTTTGTATTCAGGAATTCTCAGCAAGGCTAATTTGGAAATGTTCTGTTTGAAAAAGAAGCTAGTGTTAAGAGAAATAATTTCTCACAGGAGGATCACCTGCCAAGTACCAGAAAAATATGTGAACAGGAACTCTTTAAAATAAAGAATGGCATTAATTTAGTCTTTGGAAAAAAATAAAATACTCTTATGAAGTGGAGGTTGGGGAGGGGAAGGTTGGATGTTAAGACTGTTTTAAAATTTATCCCTAGTAATCTCTGTACAGTCTTCCATCAGGATTTCCTAGCATCTCTTAATGGTGACATGTAGCTAGTCTGAATTCAGACATCTATGCACTATTTTTACATTACTAACTGGTAATCAAAATGTAAAACAAGTGTCAACTGCACATTAGTGGAAATAGTGTTTCTGTATTGAAATAGGTGAAAACAAGAAAAGTTACAGATCTAGCCCTGTTACAAGTTAGCAGTTGCCCAGATTGTTTGTTTTGTACTGAAACTTCTCTAAAAACGAGGTGGGAGGGAGCTATAAAAATGTTAACTTTGAGAATACTGAGGAATTTCATAGCGTATCACATTCCAGCAATAGATAACAGTCCTTCAAGGCAGTTTATTTCAATGTATGTGGAAATCAGTAGTACTGAATGAGAATCCTTTGGGGCTAAAACTTCTCACACTTACCCAAAATATATAGTTGACTAAAATTTAGCACATTTTTAAAAACTTGTTTTCTAGATACACAATGCAGAGCAATTGAATTGAAAAAGCCGAAGTGTTGGCACAAAGCCTTGGAGGCTACAGCTGACCCTGTGATTCAAGTCTTGAGCACTGGGTCACTGTTAAATGTCTACCTCCTACACAGCCTAATTAATTCTTCCTCCTTCCCTTATGAAAATACATCTAGGGTGCAACAGCCCTTGTTAAGTGTCTTCTGAAATCTAAACCTACTCTTTGTCCCTACATCCTAACAACAAAGTTTGAGTACTGTTCATTGACTAATTTTTATAGAAGTGGGCATGAGATTCAAGGGCCTTTATAGGGGTTATAAGAACTTGTAAGAACATCTGGATTTACACTGCCATCATGTGAAAGCTCTGCCAAAAAAGAAACTACCATGTTGGATACTCCAGAAAGTAGTTGAAAAGATGGGGAAAGGGATTACTTTCCCTCTCTGTAAAAGCAAGCCCTTTATTCTGGAAGCTGTGATTAAGAAGTCTTTGAAGTACAGTTTTTCTATTGGCTTTGAGAGAGAACTAGCTAAGGGCTGGAGACTAGCTGCTGGCATGGCAAAATGAGAAGTTGCCTGCAGTGGTGCAATTTTTCACTACGACATGGAAAGATTGCTTGTTGTCAGAATAAAAAATTCTGAAAATACAGTACTGAATGCTGTGCTAAGCTGCTACCTATTCTCTGCTGGCTCCTGGACACATGGAGGTTTTTCCAAGTACACTTATCAGTAGATTTTGAGCAAATCTTTATGCAAATACTGTGATAACTCTGAGAGCTGCCTGAAAGGAGGTTTGGTCCAACCTAACAGAAATCAGTGGAAAATCTTAGTGATTTTACTGGCAGCAAAACTGTGTCTTAAAGTTTTGACCAAGGGCATTTATAATATCAAAATGACTGAGGAAACTGGACAACAGCTGCGGTGTTGCATGGTCTGGAGCATAGCACTAAGTGGGGCTACTAAGCAGGAATAAGGAATGTTGCAGCATTTTTCACCTTCCAAACAGATATGGTGGTAACTGTCATATATAGTTTCAGTTTTAAGTAATCCTTATCATCAAGTCTGCTTTCCGGACTTAAATATAGACACTATGCACGTTTCCTTTATTTTACATTTTCTGTAGATCTTTTTAATTGTCACCTGCAATAGTTAAAGAAATCCCCATATAGTAAGTGTAGAAGCTCTGGAAAGAAACAGTTCCACCCTGAATTTTCAATGTAATTTGAACATTTGTCCATTTTCCTTAGCACTTTTTGTCCCTTTCCCCACTATCTTTTAGCAGATAGTTGAGAGTACCTGTTTGTTTGAAGGCTTACCGTAAGCTAGTGCCTGATACTCTTACATCATTGAACAGTCCTTCAGCATGTTCCTTTTTGGTTCCTCTGTTGCTTTCTCTGTGCTAGTGTTCATCAGGGTGATATTCTTTGCCACCTACAGTACCATAACACCTCTGCTGTGATGAGTTTTCCTCATGTGTAGTTGTGATGATGCTAGAACAACACTCCCACTTGCAGCACTCCCCTCCCAGCGTTGCCATGTCTGTCCACAGTTGCCCCGTGCGCCTCCTAGCTAATACGAGCACAAAAAATATGCATCCACAATCTTCATCATAGTGAAGCTCCAAACCACACTCTATGTATAACAAGTATTTATTTAATGTGTGGCTCGGAGGTTTCCTGGTGGTTTTGTCTTTGTGGTTTGGTTTGTTGGGGTTTTTTTAATGGACATATGCAATGGGGCAGTATGTGGGGGATATTATGCAGTATCTTTCATTTTGAAAGTGCAATAATGTGCTTCGTGCTTGTAGGACATTGCTTATTACCAGGCCTTATCTGCTGAACAGTTGCAGACAGAAGCTGCTAAAATTCAACCGAGCACTTCAGCCACTCAGGAGTTCTACGAACCAGGCTTAGAATCAGCTGCTAGTGCCAAATTGGATGATTTGCAGCGTTCTTGGGAAACACTGAAAAATGTGGTAAGTCTTTGTCTGGAGAGTTCAAAATAATCAGCTAGCTTGTAAGGAATAAAATGCAATGAACTGGCTCAGCTAATATTCTTTGCAATTAATGGTTTTCAGGTGGAAACAAGAATTGTTAGTTGTGGTAATATCTTTGTTCTTTGTTTGAAAGCCTGTGCAGGATGGATCTCCATTAAGAAAAAAATTAAGTCATTAAGGCTGATAGTTGCCTTCAGATATATTTATTATTGTCAGATTATATTCCATAACTTTACAGGGAAATCCACTCTTGATGGATGAGTTGGCAAAAAAGGCCCAAGAATCCACTTTCTTCCAATACTGAGTCAACTTAACACATTTCTACATAGTAGTGCAGCATAATCATTCAGTGATATATGAAAATGGTTAAAGTTTTGATCACATGCTATAAATTTTAATTCTTTGCGGAGGCATAGAAGCTGTTATGGGGTATTAAGAGCTATGTGTCTAGCAAATAGTGCACATCCACATGTTAGAGTGTGTAAGATCTAAAATAAGGCATGAGAATGTGCCTAGGTTTTCCCTGGTTATTGAAGTCCTTTTTTTCAGTCACAGAACCCAGAATTTGGGTGATGATGATGTTCAACAGTTAAATGTGCTTTGCTTTATAATTTATGCTTTTGAAAACTTGTTGCAAGTTTTTGGTTTTAGTCTCGTAAGACTAGGGATGTATGAAGCAGAAGAAAGAGCAAATCCTGTATTAGATGTCAGAATTTATACCTTCCATTCCTCTTCAGATCAGTGAAAAGCAACGCACCCTCTATGAGGCTCTTGAGCGTCAACAGAAATATCAGGATACACTCCAGTCTATATCCACAAAAATGGAGACCGTTGAGATCAAATTAAATGAGAGTCTAGGACCAGCCAAAAGCCCAGAGAGCCAGATGGCTGAACATCAGGTAAAAGCTTGTATGTGAGAAATAGAGGGGAAGCATACATTACCTGTATCTCTTTAGTCCCCCTTTTTTAGATAGTAATGTTCATCACGCTGGATGCCTCAAAAGCATGTATTAGTTGTATGAACCTTGTCTGTTAACTGTACGTCTTGCCTTGCTGGACTTCCTGTTGTTCTGAAGATGGTGTAATAGGGATTCTTTTAATAAAGGGCCTTTAAAAAAAAGTAGAATAGATCATAAAATTTGTCCAATAGACATTTTCAGCAAAATCTTTTGTCAAAGACTGTGTTCAGTGACACCTATACATACTGTTCTTCAGCATCAGTGCTACTAGCATATATCGGACTATTTATAATGTTTCCAAATATACTAAGATCATAACCAATACCAATGTACATTGTACATTGATCTAAATACTATCTTTGCTTTGTTAAGCAAATCATGCAAAAAATTACCTCCCAAGGGAAGTGTTGAGAAATAATGGTCTCAGTAATAAGAGAATACTTGATAAAGTAACCAATCTGACATATGTCCAAGTTGTAATCCTCTGATACCTTGAAACTATCTGGTAGGGCTGGTTCTCATTTCAGTAGGAACTTCGTGACCTGGAAAGGATAACATTTGGCTTTTGTAGCACTGTGTGATGTCCTGTGTATACTATCAGACATGAAAGTAATGTATCTACTCTAAGGTACTGGTAATACAGCACCCTTTTGTAGGTATCTTGGAAACCGATTTATAGGATAAGAATGATAGTAGGAACTTCTTTTACTGCATGGAGTTAATCTCTGGATGTTTACATATATTTCTGGATGTCCTTTGTCCAGTTACCTTCCAGCGTGAACTTACTGTCTGATGCTCCTGTTTCTCTCTCACAAACATGCACTCACTTACTTGTTAATTATTTCATTGTATCTACTGGGATACCCTGCAGAAATTTTGTTGGAAGAATAAAGCTGTATCTATGGTATTTCCAAAAGAATTCCTTCTCATGATATGTTTGACATTCAAAATAAGTAATTAAATCCATATTTCAGTTATCAGATGCATGATCCTAGCTTAAACATCTGAAAGCAGGACTCAGTTCTTCCAAATTCTGACTCTACCAAACCAGGAGTGATGTACTGTACTACTCTGTTTTCCTCATGCTCCCTTGGCACAGTTATCTTGAATTTTATATTAAGCCTGTGCCACCTGAGATACTTCCTTCTCACAGATAAATGAAGCAAATACTTTCTTTGCTCTCATTTCTATATAGGCTTTGATGGATGAGATTTTAATGTTACAAGAAGAAATCACTGAGCTTCAAACATCATTAGCTCAGGAGCTGGTTTCAGAACCACTGGATGCGGAAGCTGCTGATCAGTTGGCACTGCAGTCCACCCTCACAGTCTTGGCAGAACGAATGGCCACAATTCGAATGAAGGCATCAGGAAAACGACAACTATTAGAGGTACAAGAAAAAAACTCTAGGAGTGGGTCTTTTGGATCACATTCCAGATATTGAGATCCACTTACGGCAGAGCTGTACTTTTACCAATCTTTAGTCACCATTGAATGCTAGTAATTTAAAAAGTAATCTTCAGTTCTGCTCATTTCTCACAATTACAGAATCACAGGATGGTAGGGGTTGGAAGGTACCTCTGGAGATCCTTTAGTTCAATCCCCCTTGCAAAGCAGGTTCATCTAGAGCAGGTTGCACAGGAGCGTGTCTAGGTGGGTTTTGAATGGCTTCAGAGAAGGAGACTTCACAACCTCTCTGGACAGCCTCTACCAGTGCTCCATCACCCTCACAGTAAAGGGGTTTTTCCTTATATTTAGGTGGAACTTTCTGTGTTCCAGTTTGTGTCCATTGCCCCTTGTCCTATCACTGGGCTGCACTGAAAAGAGACTGGCCTCATCCTCTTGACACCCACCCGTTAGTTATTTATAAACCTTGATAAGATCCCCTCTCAGTCTACCCTTCTCCAGACTAAGCAGACCCAAGTGTCTCAGCCTTTCCAGTCCCCTCACCATCCTTGTAGCCCTCTGTTGGACTCTGTCCAGTAGTACCCTGTCTCTCCTGAACTGAGGAGCCCAGAACTGGACAGATGTGGCCTACAGATGTGGCCTCACTTGGGCAGAGTAGAGAGGGAGGAGAACCTCCCTCAACATACTGGTCACACTCTTCTTAAGCACCCCAGGATACCATTGGCCTTCTTGGCTACAAGAGCACATTGCTGGCTCATGGCTAAGCTGATCACTGCTTGTTTTTCCAATGGATGGACCAGCTGACGGATGGAGTCAGGGAGTCTGTGTTGTTGCGATGCTGTTGCTGCAGCAGTCATTGGAGCTTAATGTCCTTCCACACCCCAGGGCACAGGGATCTTCCAGGAGGCCAGACAAGGTAGACAGCTCTTCAGTCTTTTCTGAAGAGTAGCCACAGTAGCTACACCAAGGGCCCACCAATACTCTGTTTAGTCCTTGAAGTACCTTTGTGCCTCTCTTGTGAAACAATCAGGCTATTTAACAGCCTGCTGCTGCCAAAGAAAAGGCAAAGCTGGTCTCTTTTCCCTGCAGCCCCCTCCCAGCTCTGTGTCCCCATGCATCTTTCTCCCTAAGCAAACAGTGCTGTGATGGTTGAGCAAACTGAATCAACGTGAGGAGAGCAGCAAAAGGAGGCAGAAAAGACCTCATCTTTAGAAAGCTGTAATAGCAGACATCTACTGAAGGAAGGAGAAATACAGTGACTGAACTGAAATAGGATTTCAGTCACCAGAAAAACATGCTCACTGACTGAAAGCAATGACATTTTACAAAGGTTTCCGACTTATGAAAGGGCTTATTATGGCTTAAAAATACTATGTAGAAGTTGTGAGAGACAGAGAGGGAAAAAAAAATTAAAATTACTGTAGTGGTTTATTTCTTTTAAAAAGTAAAATGTAATTTGTACTTCTAGGAAAAGCTGAACGAGCAGCTGGAAGAACAGCGGCAAGAGCAAGCTCTTCAAAGGTACCGTTGTGAAGCTGATGAGCTTGACCACTGGCTACTTAATACTCGAGCAACACTGGACACTGCTCTGATTACTACTGAGGAACCTATGGACATGGAAGCACAACTTGTAGACTGTCAGGTATAATTATGAGTTCTGTAACGTTTAGATGAACAGGATGGACATAGCTTTATCTGAATCAAGAGGCAAATATGCAGCATTAATGTTAAGACCATTAGTGAGTGGGATGAGCCAGAATATTAGTGGGTCAGAAGTTTCTGAGCTCCTTAGCACCTCGTATATGCTCAGTTAGCTTCATCAATGATTTGTGAAATAAAATATAGACTATTTTTCATTTCTTATTAAAGATTGCAAACAGTGCTTTAGAAAGCATATGTAAACATAGCAGTATGAAAACAAGATATCCTGACTGCAAGACCATTTGAAGCTGCACAACTTTTGGAAGGCATTTTGTTTTGCATGAAAGGCGTTGTATATGCTTCAGTTACTGTTTTTGCTCCACTCAAGCTAGAGTTCTTGACCAGCTCACTTGGTAGGTATGAAAACACCTGCAGTGTGCTTTCCTACTCCTCCTTTTCCAGGTAAAGAACACGCTTTTCCACTACCAGTGGTGACTGGGATAGTGTTGTGTTTTCTTCAGGAGTAATCCCTGCCCACATTCAAAAGTAAAGTATAATCATCGGTAGTTACGACTTCTATGAATTTAATATTCATCAATCCAAAATACCAAAATAACTAATGAAAAACATTTTGCCGCAATAGGAGATTGCATATACTTTCATTAACAACATTTGGATCAGTCATAACATCCAGGTTCTCAAATTAGTGGGAGTTTTCAGTTTTCAAATGAGATTTTAGAACTGTACGATCATTACAATTAAATGAGATGATGAGAGAGATGAACAAAAGATCCCTTCTCATACTAAAGAATGAGGATTTTGACTATTTTAAGATAAATATGAGTTAAGTTTCATGTAGGTCCTATGAACTAAACATCTAGTTAATGGCCACAGACACTGCTTCATTTTCAGTCTGCTGAGTCTGAAGTGTTCTTTCATCACCGGTCCTTGGGACTTGTTTGTGGTCTATAGGTAAAGCCTGTGAACTTAAACAAAGCAGTATTTTTTTTAATATAATCTGTAGGAAACTGAAAAATCAAAGAACAGTTAACTTTGTGGAAAAGTTAATACTGCTGCTCTTTTGCTGGTTCTTAAAATCTTAATACGGTAAGCTTTATATAAAGTCCTATATTTTTTCCACTTTTTAGAGACTCTGCCCATCTTATCCTGCATGCCTTCCTTCAGGAGAAATACTTGTAATTTTATGCTTGAGGACTGCTATGGAAACAAGAACACGTGATGTCAGACTAGCTTTTTGAGCAAGAATTGTGTGAGCTCTGAGTTTGGAAGATCAAAATATGCACTATGTCTGCAAGACATGAATGGTTAATGGAATGTCAGGAAAGTAGCTTTTGAGAGTAAACATGCCAGAGATTTGCCACTTTAAGGCTCTCTTTAGACTAAAGAGGATTATACAGAAATCCTTAAGTCCATCAAGCACCAATCAGAAAGAGCAGATAGTGAAAAGACAAGCTTATCAACGCAGCCAGAGCAACACATAGGAGGAGGTAGGAAGCATTTCACTAAATGTACATGAAAGAAGAGGAAAGTAACTCTAGCTGCATGCTCTGTTTCTTGTCATTATGGATGTCAGTCTAGCATCTTAGCCACTGTTACCTTTAATGTGCAAATAAAGAGCATCTCTTCTGCAACAAATCCTTTGTTTCAAACAACTTTTAAATTTCCTGTTTTGAAAAAGTTTGCAGACAAATGGGAAATGCAGACATTTGCAAGCATATTCCTAAGGACTCTGAAAGAGACTGGAAGGCAAAGCAATGATAATCTGACTTGCCCTTAGCCTCGAGACGGGTGAGGTAGGCCACAGGTCATCTTGCCAGAAAACGTGACGGATGCTGGAAAATGTATGAATTTGGTTCTTTATTTTTGCTGCTTCAGAACATGCTGGTTGAAATAGAGCAGAAGGTGGTAGCCTTGTCAGAGTTGTCTGTGCACAACGAGAACTTGCTTATGGAGGGGAAAGCTCACACCAAGGACGAGGCAGAACAGCTGGCTGTGAAGCTCAGGACGCTGAAGGGCAGCCTTCTGGAGCTGCAGAGAGTGCTCCATGACAAACAGATCAACATTCGGGTAAGTGGCTCTTTCCAACTGGGTTCATGGTGGGCAGGAAGTTGGGGGATATCACAGCAGTTTTATGCAACTGAGAAAAGGAGTAGAAGTATTTTACGGATTTAGTTTGAGCTATTCATCTTTAATTAGTAATTAGAATTACACTCCAAAATAAAGACCTGCTAGCAAGCTTCAGCATATGATTTTCAAATTAACAGCACCACTTCATGATGAAACTATCCTAACCTCACTGTTTTCACTGAAAGGACAATAATAACATAGATAGATGATTAGCTTGGTCTGGATATACCCTATTCCTGTTCCCAGTCCCTTTAGGCTGCATGTGCTTTGGGGTGGGATCCCTCCCCAACAAATGAACAATCCTAATAACATCAGAATAATGAAACATTTTAAAATATGGCTAATACTTAGTGACATCATTACAACAAACAAGATATAAATACAAACAAAGTTATATTTAACCTCAGTCTTATCCTAGGTTTCTATTCCTAGCAGCATTGGTCTGTTACTGCCACTAGTTCATTTTATTTAACAGTTGTTTTTGGTCATTCTTTAGGTTAAACTAGCATGTGGAGAAGCGAATACATACAAGAAATCCAACCATGTAATGTGACTGACTGGTTTTGAATCTGCGTGCCCTGCTGTGACTCCCTCCCCCCTTTTCTTTTACTTCTTTTCTGAGCTTTGCTGTGCAAATTAAACATGATAAGCTTCAAAGATTTCTAGCTTGTAATGCAGATTAAAGTCTACTGAGAGGTTAACTTGAGAAGTCACTTGATGTGCTAAGAACTATTTTTAGTTTGAAGCAACCGGATAACTATAAAACTTAACAGAGCTTCAAAAAAAAAAAAACCCAACGGATAAACACAAAAAGAAAGGAAGTTAAAAAATCTGGATATTTATTGCTATTGCATTTAAGATGAAGTAACTTTAACATTTTTCTTGCATTTTAAACCTCATGATCAGGCAAAGGAAAGGTGTTAATCATGTAGGCATATAATACTATATTCTGATCTATTACTTGTTAAGTGAGAAGGCATCACAGAATTTTTGCTTCATTTTAAAATATGCATACTGCATTTCAAAATACAGTGGTATGATTTAGTTTAAATAAACTTTGAAAACAGATTTTCAGATGCTTTTTTAATACCAAAAATAACAACAAAATTTCCAGATGTAGAATCTGAATTGTTTAAAATGCTACATGCATGCAAGACTTCATTATGAATTGCAAGCCTTTTCTGGACTTCACTTATGGATTGTGGAAGAATTAGATATAGGCATTCTTCCAATTTTCATTGAGCAATTTTTTTTAAATGATAAATTCTATAATGTCTTTTTTCAAACGATCAGGCATAAAATATTTCTTATGGACTGACGCTCAGACCATCAGCTGCCCAAAAATTCACTACTTCTTAGCTAATGCCATTATTAACCCTGAGTATCATTACATGCTAACAGCACTGTTGCTCATGCATGTAAGAAACTCAGACTTATACATGTCTCTAGATGCACTGATAACCTTGTAATTGCTTAGAGGCATAGATTAGCCTGCACCCAGAAAAGGAAATATTATCTCAAGTTGCACCACAAGACCAAGAGCATTATGAAAACTGAGCTATATTTTCCTTTAATGCAGTATTTCAGCATATCTGTTTTTCCCATGACACAAGGGTTTTTAGGAGCCGGTGTGACATTCTGTGCCTTCATTGCAGCACTTTCAATTTTTTCTTCTAATTTTAAATAAGTAATGTCACTAATGACATAGAAAAAGTAATTTGGAGACCAATTCCTTTATTCATAAAATAAAGTACTGAAACTAATCGGAAACATGCTGGATCAGGAGAGTTCCAGACTACATTGATTCTTAATTGATATTTCAAGCACTTTTAAAGACACACAAAACATTGCCTTATTACTGTTATCTATTAAGTTCTGTGACTTAAGAGGCAATAAAAGTAAATAGACAAAGAAGTAGAATGTATTCTTCAGTAAAAACCCCAGTGTTTCTTTTATTTTTATTAGGAAGTGTTTGTAGGAGGAGTGACATCAATTCCACAAGACAAATATGCCTGATATAAGTTTGTACAGTTTTGAACTCCTTTGAAAGATCAATTTTGTCAGCATTTGCTTCAGGGATTTTCTAATTATTTTTTTACTAGAGGGGATCATAGAATCATAGAATGGTTTGGATTGGAAGGGACCTTAAAGATCATCTAGTTCCCACCACCCTGCTATGGGCAGGGACACCTTCCGCTAGATCAGGTTGCACAAGGCCCCATCCAACCTGATCTTGAACATATCCAGTGTTGGGGCATCCACAACCTCCCTGGGCAACCCGTTCCAGTGTTTCACCACCCTCAGAGTGAAAAATTTCTTCCTTACGTCCAATCTCAATCTCACCCTCTCAAGTCTGAACACATTACCCCTCCTTCTGTCGCTGCAAGCCCTTGATGGTCCTGAAGAACAGCAGCTTCAAGCATTTATTTCCCTGGCTACTTAAAATAAATGTAATACAGTTCTTTCAGACAGAATTCAAATGAAAATGCACATGTATTTTTTTCAAACTTATGCTCTGTGATTTGAGAGTGATAAAATCTGGTTCACAAATAATTGTGGTCTAAAAAGTATGCACGATAGGATATTTGCAAAACCTCATTGCATTCACAAATGCCACAATCTGTTCTATATTCCGCTATTGCAGGAACTGCGGGACTACTATTTATTT
The DNA here is from genome assembly GCA_013400335.1 of Eurystomus gularis. Classification (NCBI taxonomy): domain Eukaryota; kingdom Metazoa; phylum Chordata; class Aves; order Coraciiformes; family Coraciidae; genus Eurystomus; species Eurystomus gularis. The sequence continues at coordinate 118,898 of VZZY01021435.1, read as the reverse complement.
GTCTAAGTATAACTCCAAAATTTTAGCTTCTTAACCCTCTTCCCAGGAAAGAGGAGACTCAAAATCTAACTAAAATCAATCAGCCTGCCCAAATGTGATGAAGAACTAGATACTATTCTCTAAAGGAATGTACAGGTTGAACAGCTGTTGTCCCTAGAACATATAAAATGAAGCAGATTTAATTTTTTTTTTACAAGTCACTCAAAGATGGTATTTTTTTTCTCATTTCTAATAGAAAATTAAAATTCCAGACCCCCTTTATCTCTCACATAATATTTTCTTTGCCTAATCTGAGAGAGTGGTTGGGCACTGGAACAGACTGCCCAGGGAGGTGCTGGAGTCACCATCCCTGGAGGTGTTTAAAAAACAAGTACATGTAGCACTTGGGGCTATGGTCTAGTGGCTAGAGAGATGTTAGGATGAAGGTGGGACTTGATGATCCTGGTGGTCCTTTCCAACCGTGATGATTCTATGATCTGATATCCTATAATGCCATTGTTCACATTCCAACCATCTTTTCTAGAAACTTGTTCCTGCAAAGTAAAGTATAACAGTTTCTCTGAAAACTGAATCCTCAGTGAAACAAAGCTGTTTCACAGAGCAAGGGCTAAAGGTTCTTTCCAGCTCTAGATGCTTGCTTGCTTGTTTTGCTCCTCTTACAATTTATATCCTCTAACACTAATCAGTCCTTTCGACTCCAGTATACTCATCATCCTCCAAAACTGAACTCTTACACCTAACTTCTACTGTTTAGCAAAATTCTGCTGTTTCAGTGCCTGATGCTAGGGACACTGGTGGCAAAGGTCCATCCCAATTGCTAGTATGAGGAGCACCAGGCATGGCAAGAGGGGTTTCCTCAGCCACCTTTGTCCCTACTTGTCCCTGCCTGATTTGAGACAAAGGCTCTCTGGAAGGTGGAAGGTGTTTTTGTTTTGGGGAGCTTGCTGTAATGTCTGAATCATTTGGCACTCTTACGTTATTTAGAATAAGAGCTGAATCATGAGCAAAATATGAATCCTACAAAAATGAGATATATAGACTAAATGGGAGAGGAATTAAGCCCCAGCTTTAGCTCTTGAAGCTATTTTAAAAACAAAAAAAAAGTGCAAACTCTACAGTCATCATGTGCTTGCAAGTAATATTAAATAAATCCAGAGAGGTGTGTGGATCTATGTAGCCAGACCTACAAGTCTGTTTATAACATTAGACCTAGCGTGTTAAAATCTCTACATTAGAATACATTGGCTGCTAAAATAAATTTACAGCCAACATGGATTTCAGAAGTCAAGAAGTTGTTAAAGCAGTTTTTGGAAATGTTAAGGTATTTGATCTTTTACCTTTGCTTACACAGAAAGCCTCTATAATCACTCATGTTGGAAAAATGTAATGATAGAAGTAAGAATTGAAGGAACTGTTGCTTTTGCTGTTCTATTATAACATTCTGTGGTTTGGTCTCTCTTATTGTCTTTACTGTTCATATCATACAATCTGTTGTTAACTGAATATGTTTCTACCAACCATGGATAGAGTTATGGGTTTGCTAATAATTTTGAACCAGAATGACAACCAGCATTCTCTTGCTTGTAGTTAGACAAAAAATTGGTTTTAATTAGATTAAAAACCGGGCAGAAACAACCCACTGATTCCCTGCATTGCCAGTTAAAACTGCACCCTCCATTATTGATTAATGCTGTTTTTTAGAAGCAGAACAGTCTTGAGAAACACATCAGTCCATGGTCTCTGATTCTGCTAAGTGCATTGGTGCATGTTTATTTTTACATTTTTTGAGATGGTTTCTTAGTAGTAACCAATGGCCAATAGAAGTCAGAAATCTAAAGTCATTGCTTGCTTCAGAATTTATGGGAGCCAGCTGCTGGAGAGGTGGTTGGTGGCACTACATGTAGTTTTGAGTTAATGAGCTGGACCTGCCACCTCTCTAGCAATATAAGAGGCTTTGTAAAATCTTTATTTCTTTGTCTTAAAGCAGGGATCATTACAAGAAAAGGAGGAGAGCGATCTGGACTTTGTTTCTTCACAGAGCCCCAGTGTCCAAGAATGGCTGGCACAAGCAAGAAGCACCCGCTCACAGCAACAGCAGAGCACCCTGCAGCAACAGAAAGTTGGTGTTTTGCATTTCTTTTACTCCCATCTTTATATTGTGCTTAACACTGTAGCTGAGCCATCCCTGTTATTATTTCCACTGAAATCTCGATTTTTACACTGTTTCTTACTCAGTGCTTTTGTAATGACGCATCTGAGCTCACTATTTTATATCTGCAACAGCCAGACAGACTATGCAACCATAATCAACTCACTTAATCATTCCTATACTGCCATTGCCCATTAATAGTATTAAATTGAATTAACCCTTAAAGTTACTTTAATGAGTTAATGGTATTTGCTCAAAATAGTAATCAACATGTCTTTTAGAAGCAATGATACACACCTTACAAAATGTATTGTGTTTCATTACATGATACACAGACATCCTCACTAGGTTAGGTTCCAGAAGCTGCCTTGCCTTAGTCAATTAGTTCAACATGTACCCATTAGTTCAGTATGTACACAAATTTTCTGTGTCCCTGGATGGAGATTTTGTACTGCTTTTGGTGCTCAAGGAAGCCATATCAGAAATAGCTCAGCTGTCTCTGCATGACACTTATGCAATGTAGACGTATTCATCCAAGACAAAAACAATCTGTTTGAGGTTTGTTTTGGTTTTTGTAACTTGCTATGCTAGGAGCTGGAGCAAGAGCTAGAAGAGCAGAAGAATCTGCTTCGCTCGGTAGCATGCCGTGGAGAAGAAATCCTGACACAGCAAAGTGCTCCAGAAGGCCTATGTAGAAGGTGTACTTTTATGTGTTCTTCTGTGAAGTAAATTTCTGTGACTGTGCTTTGTCATCCTTGTGTTTATATCCCTCTTCTGCATATAATCCTCTCATTTTTGGTTTATCATTTTTATACAGCACCTAGGATACTGGAATCCTGATTTGTAATTCAGGGGTCTGATAACATAGTTACACAAGCTGGTTTGTGCTGATAGATTACCTTCCACATTTAGAAATTTCTTTTATTATCAAGCATCACACTAAAATTAAAAACTAGTGGGATTCATTAAAAAAGCAGTGGATCAGTGGCTATAGGTTAATCATCCATCATTGGTGTGTGAATCATAGCTGATCTCTGAAATATTGTGGTCTGCCATTGTAACCAGATCTTCCCAGATGAGATACTCATTGCTTAATTTTCTTTTTTGTGCAGTTAGTAAATATTTTTCTTTTTGGAGCCTTATGTATTTCAAAGGTCTCTGGTCTATATTTTCTGGTGTATATTTTGGAGGGTAACTAGATGCCTTTAAAAGCCTTGGCTCTTACTAGGACAGACCTCTGCCATAGAGAAGGCAGAAGCTGTACTCAAGGCTTTTGCTTAGCATTTATGTTAATTGAATGTGTTCTTTTATTATAATGCCAAAAAGTACTTATAGTGTTATCGCCTTCTGTTTGAAGCTTCCTTCTGTCACATGATGTAAAACTATAGAAACAAACAAACAAACAAAAATCAAACAGAAAATGCTGAACTACATTCACTGTTTACCAAAGCTAAACTCATATGGTTGTTCTGCATTGAAATATCAGGGTATATCTGTCATTTTGAGAGAGAAGGTGAGGAAGAAGTCAGATAAAAGTAAAGCTTGGTTAAAGGTTACATTTCAATGTAGTATATATTCAGACTGGTTTGGGATTTTTACTTAATATGGATACTTGCAACTCTAAACAGTTTCTTAGAAAGTACACTTTATCCCATCAAGCAAGAACTTTTTGCTATTACAAGCCAGCCTTTTTCTTACTATCTGAAAAAAAAAGCAACAAACAAAAGCTTTAAAAAGTAGCACTTAATTTAAATATAGAATTTCCTAATTGAAAGAGGAAATAAACACCTTATACAGTTACAAGTTTTTACATTTGTTAAACCTTTATGCATCTTCCTATTCAGTGCAAAGCCTGATACACTGTCTGAGGAATTAGGCTTGGAAGGTGAGAAGCCATCATCTGAAGAACAGATGAAGGTCAAATGGGAAAGCCTGAACCAGGAATTCAATACCAAGCAGAGAATGCTCCAGAAAGCTTTGGAACAAGAACATCCGGTAGCTATTTCTAATTTCTCTTTGCATTTTCTCTGTGAAAGCGGTTGTCACAACGTGTGGTGCAGTATATGCATAGCAGATGCCTTAAGGTGAGGTAGTTAATGCAAAGAATATGGAACAATTTATTTTTGTGACTTCTTAAAAAACCATTACATATTTGCACTAGCACTGCTCTTCTTCAAAGTGATTTGAACTGCACTAACATTCAGGTGAATAAACTAGAAAGGAAGAAAGAGCTCAGACAAAATTTTTATCTACTTATGTAGCTCAGGATATTTCTGCAACAAATCATCCCTCTGGAACTGACCAGTACTCTGACAATGTTCAATTCTTCATCTTAGTGGTTATGTGACAAAGAAGCAAGTGATTTCAGCCACAGAATTTATACTGAAAGAAACCATGATTAATTAGTTTTTAAATTTTTAAATTAAGTAATTCACTGAACAGAGGATAATCCAAGTTCTATATTAACAAATATCCTCCAGGCCAACTATTCTTTATACAACACTGTATTAAAATAAGCTTCCAGAGTTCTAACTATTTTGTATTCGTTCAACAGTAATTAAATAATTTTTTTTAGTAAAAGTATTTGTCCTGCACTTCTAGTGAACCTCCTGCTGAGAAATCTTTTTTTCAAGATATTCATGACATGGAACAGTTCAGGGAGAACCATAAGCATTATTTGGTGATATCCTCAGTCAGCAGTATAACCTGTGTAGCTGTATTTTGTGCCCTGTGTGTGGTAGAAACATCCTAATTAGTACTTCTTTCTCAGCAGCTTTATTGCAGACCAAACAGACTGATATCTGGAATGCCTTTGTATAAAGAGGAAGGACAGGATGAAGATAAATCCTCAATGTCACCAGTATTGGTTGAATTAAATCAGGCCTTTCAAGATGTGTCATCTGAGGTAACATTTCAATTGTCTTTAAACCTATCCTCCAGCAGAGCCACATTTACAATGAAAACTCCTCTAGCTCTGTCATGAAAAAGTCTGAAATACAGAGACAAAGAGGGGGATCATCTCGGACCTTTTTCAATCCTGTCCAGCCTGCGAATATCAATTAATTTTCCCAGGAAAGGGAGAGAAAGAGAAAGGACCCTTGAGCCCGACACCCTGCCACATTTCAGTTAAGATGGAAGGGGATCCCCTCGGACCCTTTACAATCTGCCTAGCCTGTTAGGTGAACTAACAGCAGCACTGGAAAACAGATCCCTACTGACAGCTCACTAGATGAGAGGGTGACTGACTTACAAGCAGTGACACTTAGACAAGATCTCTTATGTCTCAAGATTAAAGTTTCCAGAAACTTTTGTATCTATAACTAGTGCACTTTATTGTATATGCTAGTGACAATATGCAGATTTGAGTTCAGTGATACCAGTGATAGTGACTAACTGTGTCAATAAGTTATATAAAATATGATTTAACAAACCTAGGTATTGATAATCATTAATAGCTAGCCTAGTATTTAATACTTAAACATGCATAACCTGGGGTTCTTACCCAATAGGTGTCCCTATTGGGGGGAGGATAGGTTCAGCCCAGTGACCGATCCCCGAAGTTTTGATGGAAGTCTTCTCCCAGGTTTTCCCCTCAATTCATCACCTTGTATAAGGTTTCTATACCTTTAGGTGGAGTTTGAGTGACTCTAGCCATACATTTGTCTTAATTTGATTGGATTTAAATCTCTCTTTTACAAGACATTTCACCATCGTCGTTGAGGCAACAGTTGCAATCCATCTTTCTTGACAGCAGTCAGCCAGCTACCTCAGCATGCTCGGTTGGACCTTAACAATCTCTGTTGTCCTCATCCCTGAGAGCAGAGAGCAGCTGTGTTACTTTCATAACACCCTGTTCTCCATCTTAGGGGTGTTTGCATGTTCTGTTCAGCCGGAGCAGGCCTTATCCATGGCAACCGCATTTCATTCCTGGGATCAGCAACTGTGTCTCACCAAAGGCTGCTGCAGCTCATGTCAAGATGTGAGCCTAACTTTGGGGGAACAGGGTTTTCCAATTGCCACCCAGTTGCATGTCATTTTTCCACAAGCTCCCACCTGGAAATCCAGCCCTGTCCCAAGTAGCAGATGTTAGAAAATGTATCTTGTACTTCTGCTCTGAACTCCTCTGGTTCCTTTTGCTCAGGCTGGACAAATAGAGGAGAGCCTGAATCTTGAACAGAAGCTGTATGCTGGTGTTGCAGCCACCTCCTTGTGGCTGGATGGTGTGGAAGAACAGGTCTTTGTTGCTTCACCTATATTGCCAGAGGAAGAAACAGAAACATACCTCTGCAAGCAAGAGGTCAGGAGTCTATAAATAGAACTTTCATTACATTGCCACGCATTGGGCTTTGTTTAAATCATCAATAAGGATGCATTTTATGTAACGTTTAGAAAGAAAATAATAGAATCCTGGATGAGTGACATCTTGCTGTCATAATCTCTATGTGATTGTAATATTCTGCTACTGGTAGAAGTAACTTTATTGACTGTGTAGAGAATGTTACAGAAAGCAGAACTTGACCCAAATTTTGCCTGGTCAGAAGGGTATTAAAAATGGAGTCTTTCTACTCTTTAACTTCTTTGCTAAGTATTAGCAAACACCACATTGCAGAAATTGAAACTAACTGAAAGAGAGGGAAGAAAGCCCTGGGATATAGAAACAGGACAAATGCGGGTTGAATGGGTCTCCTAGCAACCTGATCTAGTTGAAGTTGTCCCTGCTCATTGCAGGGGGTTTGCACTACATGATTTGTTTTCCTTAGAGCAGTTTGGGATCTTTTTAATATCAGAGATACTGTAGATACATAACTTTGTCTAGTGTGTGTATATTAACAATGTTAAAAAGTTACTGTGTTACTGCAAAATTGACAATTATTATGACAATATGTTTACCTGCTTCCCAGAATGTCTGATTGTCACTTTGTTTTGTTTTCTACAAAACCAGTCTCTTGCCAAAGAAATCAAAGATGTAACAGAAGAAATGGATAAGAACAAGAAGTTATTTGGTCAGGTATTTTCTGAGAATGGTGATAATAGAGATATTATAGATGACACTTTGGATTGTCTTCTGAGAAGACTGATCTTACTGGAGTCAGTAGTGAACCAGAGATGCCATCAGATGAAAGAACGGCTCCAGCAAATAGTGACTTTCAAGGTATGATGACCATCTGAAAGAATTAACCGGGGTCCATGTTAAATGGGGATATAAGGGATGTGATATAAGCAATGGGAATTTTTGATACCAGATCAAAAGAACAAGATTGTCACAGGTTTTTATTGAAAGAATCAGACTTCTTCTGAGGCTGTGCAAAACTTGGCACCCAAGTCATGATCCAAAATTTCAAGTCCTTGAAATCTTTTAAAACAGAGTTCAGAAATGGTTTCAGATCTTACTCGGTCTTTACCTTCTCTCCTAATACTATAATACAAAGCCTCAAGTATGGTTTAGATTTAATGAAAAAAACATAAATTACAACAAAAAATTAGTAAACATTTTCCTGGTATCTTTAGATTAGGATTGTCACTTCATAGGTTGTTACTACAGGATTTCTTTCTAAACTCCATCACCTTTCCTCTGCAGTATATAGGAAAAAAAAATTCCAATGTTTTTCAATGAAAGGCCTTCCTTTGCTGAAAAAAGCAGAATAGCTTATTAGAATCTTGTTCGTTATTGTTATACCAGAGATACTTAGTATATAAAAGAATTACTGCATTAAATAAAATAAATCAGTAATACACTTCTTACTTAATGCTGAAAATCTTAGAAAAATGTGATAATTTTTTGTTGGTATGAATGCATGAAAAAGAAACAACAGAATTTTTGATTGTATCTTGGCAAAATTGTTAGGTAATATTTATGGTTTTTGTATGGTAAGGTACTCTAAAATATGTAATGTGTGGTTAGCCCAATAATGTGTTAAAGCCTTGTTTACTTCTTTGTTGTATTTGCTCAAATTTGTAATGAGAAAAACTTGCCTTAAAAAGTAAAACCTGGCTTGTTGTATGTGGTTGAACTACACAAGAAGGACATCTTTTTGTTAAATGAAGCTAATGACCCTTACTAATTAATTATCTGTGTGTTCACAGGCAGTGTTTTGAATAGGAGTTACTTTCATTTTTAGCTCATATATATCCAGTTATGGATTTTCACCAATATTAAGTGTTTTGCTTTGGCTAATTATGATGCTTCCAATTTTAAAAAGATGTGATGCCTTAGTGCTGACATTGTAACATTGTAATGCTTTAAACTTTTTGGAACGTAAAATATTTTTCAGTTGTTTTGTGCTGTGATTGGCTATAATTTGTTGGTGTTGTCTCCTGTAGAATGATCTGAAGCTCCTGTTTACATCAGTGGCTGATAACAAATATTTAGCTCTGCAGAAACTAGCAGAGGTGGTTGAGAGACCAGAAACAGAACAAATGGAGGTATTACCAAATGTCTAGTAGTTGGGGAGGGGGGAAGAGGTAAAGTTTCTATTCAGAGTATAAATATATTCTAGAGAACAGTTGCTTTTTATGGGAGAATGCATGTGTTCACGTTAAGTATGTGAAAATGAGTACTTGCAAGAGTGTATTACACATGTTTATAAATTAAACCAAATTAAAACAGTACGAATTGTCTTTATTATCTCCCCAGCTGACCTAGATATACATACACTGGGCAGTATTTGAAAGAAAGAAAACTTCAGTGAACAAAAAAAGTCTACACTTTGGCTAAATTGTTTGGTTATTACACTTTATTAAAAGCATAAGGCACTTTCTTCTGCATTGGTTTAAAGTAATATCTTGACTGTTACTCATTTTAATTTAAGGCAATAATTGTTTTTTCTTTATCAGGAATTGCCTGATGAATAATTAGTTATTAATATGATAAAACATATCCTGTTTCCTCGTTTCTATTTTGCCAAGGAGAAAACTGAATGAAGTCTGCTAAGGGCGACTTTCTACAGATGTTTCTTGTTACCCAAGAGCTACTGATGTCCAGTGACTGAGAGGAAGAGACTTATCCTTCAGCTAAACATAAATACTGAGCTTTATATACCTGTTATTCAAATTTTGAAGGAATTTTAAGTCTCTGTATGAATAAGAGAGGCACTCTGTGTCTTTCTTTTCTAGCTTCCATGATGCAAAAGATTGGCCAAAATTTATCTCCTGTATGATTAACTGCCAAACAGGAGAATAACATGGTTACAAAAGCAACAGAATTGATTTGTTTCTGAATATCTACCTTGGCTGATAAAGCATTCAAATTTAAAGGCATTCCTGATTGTTCAAGATGTGATTGGGAAAGTAGAAAAAAGGCCCTTAATCAGCTAGGTAAATTAGATGCATAAAGTTTAGTGACTGTATTTTGCATACTCTGCACTACTGGGAGTCAGGAGTTCTACTCACATTTATAGTTTAAGCATATTTGGATAGGCAGTTTCTAAGAAAGGACTTTAACTACGGGAGTCTACCTTGTGCCTTTAACTTTGTTATAGCTTGCATGCAGTACTTGAACAAAGACTCTTAGGCTGAAAGACCTGGGAAAGCTTGCAGCTTCTGTTGAATCAGCAGATTGAGGGATTGATTAATATTTCAGGCAGAAAACAGAAAATATTATTGCCATACGGCAGCTACAGGACTGTTACTAAACTGCCAAACTAAATGATGTAATTTTTAAATACAGGTCATACTGCAGGCAGAAGAAGGTTTAAAGGAACTAGATGCTGGAATCAATGAATTAAAGAAGCGTGTAGACAAGCTGCAAATTGACCAACCTTCTATACAAGAGCTGTCTAAGATCCAGGTATGGTTCATAAGTTCTATTCTAGACCTATCTGGTCATATAAAAGATACTAGAATGTTTTTTTGTTGTTGTTCCTGATGTAGTTTAGGGAAGTGTACTTGAAAGCATTTCAGTGTGTATAAAAGATTATTTTCTCTGTGATTCCTCTAGTTTTTCTACTTTTGCATTCTCAAATTTTCTAACCTCTATTATTAGCAGTATGAATAGCGGAACTACACAAAAAACATGTTTTCTTTCAGCTCTTTTTGTCTCCTTGTTCAAATGAAGTGAAGCATGTAAACATATATTTTTGCTGAAGGTTGACCCCTGTTCTCACCAATGTCTCCTGATGTGGAGTTTAGTTCTCTCTCACTGAAAATAGGAGATGGATGAAAGGGAATAGATGGTTGAGTGTGACATGAAACTGGAAATGTCTGCTTTTACTAGAACACCTCTCATGTTCCTGCATACTTGCAGTTAGACTTGGTTTTAAACACACCTTAGCAGTAGGACTCTTAAGGCTCTTTGAAGTAGATACATGTGGAAGTTGATCCAGAGCTTCTATAAGGCTGTCAAAACTCCTTTGTGAGCAGTTTGGTGCTGAGGCAGGGGAATGCTTAAGGAAAGATCAAGGAGAAGGTTTATGGATGAATTTTACCATTTATAATGACATAAGTCGGAAGCAAAGAAAACAGCTGAAACTGGACCATAAACTTACTAAGACAACAAAACAGTGATCTCAATTAAAAATGAATGACCAAGAGTTTGTGCAAATGTGTATTTTGTGTAGTTCTTTATCTTTTTGGTCTTAAAGCCTCCTGATTCTTTTTGCTGTCAGATTATGTATAGATATCCCCCTCCTCTTGATTTCAGTTTTTAGAGAACCCTTCCTTTTGCCTTTTTGACAGTTGTGCTTCTCACAATTTTCTCTTTAAAGCTAGGCGAGCCAGCTGCAGTCTGAGAGTGGGTACTTTTCTGTAGCACTGGATGGGTGTAGAGATATTTTGGTTTATTAGTTTCTGGATGTCTTATCTTAATTGAAAGAATGGTCTCATCCTCACAATCAGATGCATATCCTGAGAGTATAATTCTCAAAATCGAAACAAGAAAGTAATCCTCCTCAGGTGAAGAAAATAATCTGTAGGTTGTTCTCACTTTTTCGGTTGAGGTGTACAAAATTAGTGTAAGGTTTAGGGTCAGGGCAGTCTGCTAGACCTATAACAGACACTCTCTGTTAACCCCTCCACACTCCCAAAGGGGAAGAGAAAGGGAATAAGGGAGAGAGACTTATGGATTAGAAAAGAAAACTGAAACTGTAATTTGGCAGTATGGGCACACTGGGAAATACAAACTTTTTCTACACTTTACTGTTCTGTATAAAATATATTGCTATTTTAGGCCTGGTTTGTTTTTTTTTTTTCTTTTTTTCCTAGAAGTGGTATGTATCTTGCTTGCTACCAGAAAGCTGCTGGGACAGGAGAGGGAGACAAATATGGCTTTCAGATACTACAGTCTGTAGCCATGATAGAGTCCATCCAACCCTCTGCGTTATAAGAAGCAAAATGTGAACAGCATCTGCAGTATGCAGTAGCCACAGAGTAGTCTGTGTTTTGATGATTTAAGCCAAATCACCCTACTCCTTTGCTACTTGAAGCAAGCCTTTGGGATTCTGCTTTGTCCCCAGATGCATGCACTTGAAAGAGCTGCAGGTCTTGTTTATTTTTTCTCTCTTTAAATGGGGAGTTGTTAATTTATCAATGAAGTCAGTATGTCTGCACAGTCTTTTTGAGCTGGGAATAGAGGTTATTCTACTAGTATTTACAGAGGAATACAGGAACAGTAAGATTGCTTCTAGGAAGACGGGTGTAAGGTGTGAAATAAGAATCACCATTGCTGCTCTTTGCCCCAAAGGATAAGTATGATGAGCTGATGATCATCATCGCATCCAGACGGAGTGACCTGAATCAGAATCTGGCTCTTAAGAGGCAGTATGAACGGGCTTTACAGGACCTGGCTGACCTGGTAGAAACAGGACAGGAAAAGATGGCTGGTGACCAGAAAATGATTGTTGCATCTAAGGAGGAGGTTCAATCGCTACTTGACAAACATAAGGTAAGAAACTGTGACGTGTTTTAGGACTAATCATGACTGTCAGCTTGTACACAGCAAATTGCTAACCTTCTGTTCCTAAGGGTTCAGGAGCTTTTCAGAATGGTGGGCCAATATTAAATCAGGGTATATTAAAACTTACTGTACTTTTAATTAGAACCAATGAACTATTCTGACTTAGTGAATTCCAAATACTCTGTTGAAGGTGAACCCAGGTAGATCTCATTTCCTTCCTTATTCTAGTAACAAATTCCTGTCATGCTACATAGCAATTTCATCCACCACTCCATTTTTTTTTCCAATAGAAATTACTTTTGTTAATAGCACCCACAAATTATAACAAGACTTTGCCACATTTTTTTATTGGGCAGAATTTTTGGTGGTGTATATCTGTTTTAAGCTATTTCTGTTTATAGAATGAAAGTTGGGGTGGAACTTGTGTAGAAAGGATGACCTCTTTCTTTCTTTAAAAAGGCCATTTTTAAATTGTATGTTGTATTTTGTATTATGTTGGTGGAGTGAAAAATTTACCTAGGTCTGTGTCTGCAGATACTTGATTGTACCACTGTTATCTTAAAATGTTGGTTTAGTGGTAATGAATTGAGTAACAATTGCTCTTTCTCTTTTTTATTCACTCTTTATCCTCTCCCTCACACCCAAATTTCTCAGGAATACTTTCAGGGGTTGGAGTCTCACATGATCCTGACAGAAACACTCTTTAGAAAGATGAGCAGCTTTGCCCTATTGAAGGAACATTCAGAGCTAATGACACAAGCTTCAGCTGTATTAAAGCTGGCTCATAAACGAGGTGTCGAGCTGGAATACATTCTGGAGGTGAGGATTTCTGTGGTCTCTTCCGTACTGCTGCTGTGATCAACTGCCAAGATAGTCTATAAAGTTGATTTCCTGTGTTTGGACAGAACTGATGGACATCGGTCCCTTTTGTCATACACACAAGTCACTGATAGACTATGTGTAATCTTTAACTGTTGTGACCTTTAGGTGACACAAGTTGTGCTCGTCTAAATTTAAAAGAGGTGCTTAGCTTTAGCTGACAAGGACAATATGATTGCTTTATCCACGTATTCTAATCAAAAGTTGAGCTTGACACGGGAATGATGTCCTATAGGCTTATAGGATTTCAAGTTGAGAAAGCAAGTAATAAAAATCCTAGATACCCAGATTCAATATTGAACATATACATGGATAATTTGTGCTTGCAGACCTGGATGCATCTGGATGAAGACTACCAGGAACTTACCAGACAGCTGGAGTCTGTTGAAGGTAACATTCCCACAGTTGGTTTGGTGGAAGAGACAGAGGACAGGCTTACAGAACGGATTACACTTCTTCAGGTTGGTGCTTTTTAGACATTTGTTATGGAAAAGTTGGATGAAAGAGACCTCTGAAAGTAATCTACTCCAGTGTCTCACCTGAAGCACAACCATTGTCATAGGCTGGATCAGCAAAGGCTTTGGAAACCTCAAAAGGTGGAGATCCCACAGCCAAGCTGAGGACCAATTGCAGTGCTGCACTGCCTCCTACTGAAGAGGTTTTCTATAATGCCCAATCTAAACCTTCAACTTTCAGTTTGTCACCGTTATCCTTTTTATATGGTGTGGCACTACTGAAGAGCTCTTAACTCTACCATCTTTTTAATTCTACTCCAAACAGTTGTAGGCCTTTGTTGGACTGATCCTTAGCCTCCCGTTTGTCAATCTAAAATAAGCACACCTCTCTCAGCCTCTTTTTAAAGGGCATGTACTATAGGTCCCTAAACATTTTAATAGCTCTAAACCAGACCCTGACTACTCCCATCTTCTTGAGCTCAGTAGCCAGTGGTGGCAGAGCAGAATCAGATGCACTAGATGTGGCCTCATCAGCACCATCTAGGCAAGTAATAAAATAACTTATGTTGATTGTTCACAGTCCTAATGTAGGCCAGGGCTGTGGCTTGCCTTACTGATGATGCATTGGTTATGGAAGATGCCAGGTGAAATACACTAGCCATTGCCTTCCTAACCTGTACTGAAGAACAGGGTTACTCTGCCTGAGGCACAGAATTTGCATTTCTTCTTGAGCCTCCTAAGGTTTCTGCTACCTCCAACCTCAAGCTTATCAAAGTGTCTCTGGACCAGGTCTGGGTTTTTTTGTTTCAACCACTCTCCCTACATTACTGTCATCCATAAATTCACAGAGGGACTGCTCTCTTTCATCATTCATCCCATTAATGAAGATGCTGAAGATGTTTGGGCTCAAATCTCTGGATTACTCTGCCTATTACAGTCTTCCAGCCAGACACCAAGCCTTTGAGCACTAGTGTTTGAGACTGGTAATGACAGTAGTTTTCAACCCATGAAACAGTCCACTTATCCAGCCCACGTTCTCTTCGCTTCCAGAGGAGGGTACTTTGGGAGACAGTGTCCAAGGCTATACTGAAGTCAGTACGATCCACAGAGACAGTAATTTTGTCATAAAAGGCTGTCAGGTTAGTTAATCCAAGCTGAATATTCCTGATGAACTTTTGCTCCTTTTTGTCCTTGAAAGTGGATTCTAACAGGATGTTCTCTGTGATCTTTCCAGAGAGCAAGGTGAGGCTGAACAACCTACAGCTCCCCAAGTTGCCTTCCTCCTCAAATGCAACAAGAACTAGTAGTTTAAATATAGGTTTTCTACCACATCCTGTTTTTTTGCTCTGTTCTTAAAATGAGAGTTCTGGTCTAGTGTTTTGTCTTTGTCTTGTTACACACCAAGCACTTTGGTTGGGTTTCTGCTTTCTGCTTTTGCAACTGTACGAGAACTTAGGCAATCTATTGTGTGTTGATTTTATTTTGGTTTCATTTAATGCTAGGGCATTGTTTGTGTTGGTCCTGACCCTAAATTAGTTTTCCTCTTTTGTTTCTCTTGTCAGTTACATAAATTAGGTTGTTCAAATCCAAATTCTCAGACTCTGCCAAGGTATAATTTTTAATAGGTTGGGTTTTTTTCTCTCTCTGTGACAATATTTAAGTTAAAAACCTGTCACATTTAATTTATGACTATCTTAAATTTTTTTATGCTGCTCTCCAGGATTTATATATTTTTCTCTATATGTTATATATATATATATATAAGTACATGCAGACACACACATATATAAATATAAAATTCTGTTATTGGAGCTCTATGTGAAAGAGAAGATGAGAAGAGCAATAGAAAGTTTATGTACTCATCATGAGACTGGTAGTTTTGTACACTTTATTTTCAGCTTAGCGTCAGAGGAACTGACAAATGGGAATGCATTTACATTTTGCACTCAAGCTTAGTCAAATATACCAAAGTTTTAAAAATCCATACTGTTTGTGTAAAGATAGTGGAATTCAGCAGGTATATTTGCCCACATATATTCTTTACCCATCTATTTTGCCTCTGCTCCCAGTTGAATTCAGGGTAAGAATATTAAGTCTTTCATTTTTCAGTACCTTTTTTCGCTTTATTGTTCAGGGATTTGGATGAGTGGGATGATCTCTTTTGTAGCCATGGATAGCAGGATGGCATATCAGTAAAAATGTTATATGACCAGAGAGCTGAAGATAGGCATCGAAGGGGCTGGAGTGGCCACTGTTAGTAACTTGGTATTGGACACCTTTAACTTTCATTGCAGTAGAGTTTTCAGCAAATGGTAGACTAATTTCTGACATTTTAATCAGTTTCTCTCAGAAATGACATTGCCTCATGAAGTTTCTTTTGAAACTGTTCTTTTCGAGTGTAAAATATCTACCCCAAGAAGGAGTTCATCATAAGGAGGTGTCAGTAGACATTCTTAAGTGAGGGGTTTTGTGACAGTACATTCAGATTTTGAGCAGGCTTCCTGCATGATGGTTCCGGTTCTCAGGGAGTTTTGGAGCTGGAGCAGAGGGAAAAAAGTATGATGTGCCATGGTGACACTGGATATGTTACAGAATGCAATAAAAGAAGACTAAATGTTGAGGAAGTATGATATCAGGGACCTGCAGAGCTATCTAACCATCTCCTCTGTTATTACAGCATCTGAGAGCTAACCTGACTGAGTATCAGCCTAAATTATACCAAGTGCTAGATGATGGGAAAAGGCTTCTCTTTTCTGTTAGCTGCTCGGATCTCGAAAGTCAACTGAACCAACTAGGAGAACACTGGTTAAGTAATAGCAGCAAGGTTACCAAGGAACTTCACAGGCTGGAGACGATACTAAAGTACTGGACAAGGTAATATTGGTATAATGGACAGAATAAACTTCTTCATCTGCGTTGTTCAGATCAAAGTCATTCTGAACCCAGAACTACTAGGTTCAACATTTAAAATAAAGTACTTTGAGATATGATAGTTTCACATAAATAACCTACTTCTGTTCCATCAAAGTGCTGTCATACTCTCATTTGCAATAAAACAAGTACTGGATAACAGCTGGTAGAAGGAAGTTAGAAGTTCTCTTTAGATGACTAATTTAGAAGCCCCATGTGCATACAGGTTGATGAGAAGAGGTGTGTGCTTTGCAAGGTAGCAGGAGTAGTCTCATGTTCTGGCAGGGGCATTGCCACTGCTGACTTCTTGTGGGTTTGTGTCATTGCATACATGGGAGGGAGCTTTTAGCTGCCTTTACTAATGTTTGTATGCTACTTTTGAAATGAATTCTCTAAGTTATATACAAGCTTTGTTAATTATTCCTAATATCCCTGGCTTGTTGGCTCACTATCCTTTTAAGAGAGACATGTAAAGGGTTTGTATGTATAAAGGTTATGTGGAGACATTCTGACATCTGTTTAGTTGCTTGGAGATACAATGATATGGAGATAGTTTCTGGAAAAAAAAAAAATTCCGTTCTGAGATACATTGTGTAAAGCTTTTGGAGGATTAAGCCTTCTAATGGAAAGCAAAAATCTGTTTACATGTGGGGGGTGCTGTTACAGATTGCTCAAACAGATTTGTAACCTAGTTAGTAGTCCTTCATTGAACTTAGTTTTTCTGAAGAGGCAAAATGAAAGCACTGTTAGGAATTGTAGGTGTAATGGCTGAAATAAGAGCTTCCTGATACCATGTCTGTGTTAAAAATGAAAGCATGTTTTTCTGAAATTTTATAAAGAAAATATTTTTATTTTAAATCTGTCAAACAGTGTCTTCCTTTAACACATAGAGGAGAGACTGCTCAGCTGGAAGCAAGAAGTGATGATGACTGTTTTAGTTTTCTTTAAACATCTTTACAGGTATCAGAGTGAATCAAATGAATTGACACATTGGTTACAATCTGCAAGGGAGCGACTTGAGTTTTGGAGCCAGCAGTCTTTGACAGTTCCTCAAGAACTAGAAACAGTCCGAGACCACCTGAACTCCTTTTTGGTAAGTCATTCATGGACCTAGGGCACCTTTTTCTTTCCAGTTACAAATAAACAGTTGAACAATCATATGGTTATACTTTTTGTCATCATTGAAGTAGTAAGTATGCAAAAAAACCCCTCTGCTTCTGTAGGTGAGCTGTCCTTCAAAAAACTGGTGTGTATGCACATTGAGTGCTCCTTTGCTATATGCAATGATTGTAAAGCTTGATGATTCTGAAAGCATAAAATGTTTTTATGACTGAAAACAATTTTTATTCTCACTCGGTCTGAAGTATAGCTGACAAACACTAATAGAATGTACGTACTTTTAAAGGGAAGGAAGGACGTTTTTAGCTTTCTGAGGTAAAGTTTTAAGTACAATAAACAAGTAATTGATTATTTCCACAAATATGATTCTGCCTGCAGGAGTTTTCGAAAGAAGTGGATGCTAAATCGTTACAGAAATCTTCTGTCCTGAGTACTGGGAACCAGCTCCTCAGGCTGAAGAAGGTGGATACAGCAGCATTGCGTGCAGGATTGTCCCACATTGACAATCAGTGGACAGAGCTGCTTACACAAATCCCAGCAGTACAAGAGAAATTGCACCAGGTAGGCAAGGCTGGTGATGGCCTTTGATATTCCAGAAAATACAGACCATATGGTTGACACTGTCTTTGAGAGAGAACTGCTTCCTTCCTCAATTTATCCCTGTGAGACAAGATAGTAATAATGTTACTCCATTTTTTAATGTGGGAAAGCTTACACTTAATGTCCAAATCCTGTCTATCCATACTGTCTAACACCAAATGGTGTTAATTTCAGACTTTCACAGCTATGTTCCTTAAATTTTAACCAAAGAATGACGGTTTTTTCAACAGGTTGGTATGATTTTTGGAATAAAGGAGTTCACATCCCTTGTCCTGTCAGGTTTGGATGATGGTTTTGTTCGAATTGAATAGACTGGGTTCCAAGTCTATGCAAGACAAAATAAATTTTAAACTATTGTGCAGGTTTTCTGCTAGGGTATGTAGGAGCAGGAGGCTTTTGATTGTGTAGCTTTGTTTTTCATGCTATAATACTGAAGTTAAATAATTATACTGATCTAATATAATAATAATTATACTGATCTTGTTTTAGTGTTTAGTTGTTATCTGTATAAGCCATTGCTTCAGTTTTGGAATACTCTTGGAGTTAGTAATAGCATTGTGATTTAAGGGGAGAGAGGAAGGGCAAAAAATGTTAATTGAGTCTATTATATTAAACAAAATAAAGTCATTCAGTAGTTCTTTGAACTGTCTTGTAATGTAAAATATGTATGTCTACCCAAAAATGTCATAGAACATGTTTCTAACTAAATGTATCAAATGTTGAAAGTGAGTCTTTTAAGAAAAAAACAAGTACTATTTAAAATCAGCTGATTTAGAAATCACCACATAAACAGAGCAGCATAAAATTATTTTTCATGAGTTTATTCATAAGCTATTTACAAGGACAGGAAAAACATAGCTGAAAGTTGGTCTTCCACAACCCAATGCAGAATTGTGGAATGAGAATACAGAACCTTTAGGAAGTAAAAAATGGAATCTTTGAGTTTGTCCGCAAACAAACTCAATAAAGTTTGCAATAAACCATGTGCAATAAAGAATGGAAATCAGAAGACTTTAATACAATATTTTCTGGTATTGTGTAACTGCATACATCCTAATATCTCCTATTAAAACCTTTGGGTTTGGTTTTTTTTTACTTCTTTTTCTTTTTATAAATTTCAGTGATATGTTAGGGACATAGAATAATATGATAATAAGAGCAGGTAATGCAAAGCAAGGAATTCTTATCCATTTTCTTCACAACGTACATTTTAAGCCTGTTATTTCTGTAGCTCCAGATGGACAAAATTCCTTCTCGCCATGCTATCACTGAAGTTATGAGCTGGATTTCCTTGATGGAAAATGTCATTCAGCAGGATGAAGAGAATATAAAAAATGTAGTAGGGCAGAAAGTCATTCAGGATTATGTCCAGAAGTACAAGGTACTGAGCGGAAATGTTATTGAATTTGCTTTTGAATTTTCCCCATGAATTATATATACAGATGTAAAGCATAAGTGATTTAAGGGAAAAAACCCCTAACTTCTTACATTGTGGAGTGATTAGAATTGTACACAAGTTAGGATTGGGTAATATTTGATACTGTGGAAAAGAAGCCAAAATTACTTTTATTCTGTTGTTTACTTATGACAGGAATATAATTTTTCATATGCTTACCTTTATTTCCAGGTAAAATAACTTCTTTTCTATTATTATTCTCTTTGTATAAGAATATTTTCCATATTATCTGTTTTTGTATTAGATATTTTGAGACTAAATAAAGTTAAAAAAATTAACATATACCAGTTTTCCTTAAATCTCATCCTTGAGACCAATATCAAGACATTTACAGAGGTTTTCTTATTTTGTTGGGAGGTGGGAGGAGAGAAGGCAGATTCTTTATTCCAGAGGCAGTGTATATTCCCACTTTATTTCTCAATGTTTAGGAAAAAGTAATGATGTTTTTAACTGCTGGTTAATTGCTAAAAAAACTTTTTAGCTAAATTGTTGTAATTTGTGAACATTTTTCCTCTGTTTTGCAGGAAAGTGAGAATTATAGTACTTTGGATTTTTTGTTCCCTTCTTTTCTATTAGGGTTTCAAGATAGATTTAAATTGCAAACAACTGACAGTAGACTTTGTGAACCAATCAGTGCTACAGATTAGCAGCCAAGATGTTGAAAGTAAACGTAGTGACAAAACTGATTTCGCAGAACAATTAGGAGCAATGAACAGACGTTGGCAGATCCTGCAGGGCCTGATAACAGAAAAGGTAAGGAAAAAGCTAGCCTCTCTGTAGTGAATCACAAAATCACAGAATGGTGGGGGTTGGAAGAAACCTCTAGAGATCATCTAGTCCAACTCTGTTGCCAAAGCAGGTTCACCTAGGGCAGGCCACACAGGAACACGCCCAGATGGCTTTTAAAGGCTCCAGAGAAGGAGACTCCACAACCTCTCTGGGCAGCCTATTCCAGTGCTCCTTCACCCTCACAGTTAAGAATTTTTTCCTGATGTTGAGGTGGAACTTCCTGTGTTCAAGGTTGTGCCCGTTGCCCCTCATCCTGTTGCTAGGCGCCACTGAAAAGAGAACATAGAAGTACATAGAAGTATAAATTTATAATGACTGGAAGCCTCTGCAGGTCATCTAGTCCAGCTTCCTGCTCAAACAGAGCTAACTTTACAGTTAAATCTGACTGCACAGGGACATGCTTAGCTGAGTTTTGAGAATCTCCAAGGACGGATTCGACAGCCTTTCTGGGCAGCTCATTCCAGTGCTTAACCATTCTTGTTGGGAACAAGTTTTTGCCCTTGTTCCCAGTCAGAATTTCTCTCGTTGCAGCTTGTGACTCATCTTCTTTTACTGCACATCTCCAAGAATAATCTGCTTCCGTCTTCACCGTACCTCCTCATAGGGAGTAGACAGCACAATGAGATGCTTCCTTTGCCTTCTTTTACCCAGGCAGAATGAAGCCAGCCTCTCCTTGTATGTCATGTGCTCCAGCCCTCTAGTGACCTTAGTGGCCATTCACCGGTTTGTCAATCTCTCCCATGCACTGGCAGGCCAAAAATGGGTCACAAGTGACACAGAGAAGGATAGAACCATTTCTCTTGACCTGCTGGGTGCACTCAATAATCTAACCTAAGATTCAGTTGGCCTTCATCAGCCCAAGTTCACATTTGTGATTTATTATGTTCAAGTCATTGCCCAACACAGCCCCTAGATCCTTTACGTTTATTGAGCCTGCCAGGTACAGGACTTTGCATTTGTCTTTCCTCCATCTGGTTGAGGTTTCTCTGGATAGCAGCCCTATGCTCTAGCATTACCACTACCACTCCAAATCAGTGTCCGCTATGAATCTGCTGAAAGCACAGTCCATTATGTTGTTCAATTTATCAATGAAAGTATGAAACAATATCAACCCCTGGACTGACACTGAAGATGTATCATGTAAATTACTGCCAGATAGGCATTGAAATGATTGCCACTGACCTTTAAGCCTGATGTCACTGGTCAGTTCATTCGTTTGTAGACCTCCCATCCAATCAATGTTTCCTTAATTTTGCTACCCTATGGGATAACATATCAAAAGTGTTGCAATAGCCACGGTAAACTGCATTTATAGAAGCAATCAGTTAGGTTAGGCACAATTTGCCCTCGGTAGGACCATGCTTGTTCCTCCTCCTTGTTCTTTATGCATGTGGAAATGGCTTCTGGGAGGATTTGCAGTATAGTCTTTCTCCAGCAAGTTCCTTCAACCCACATAAACTTTGAAAGGTGATAGACAGCAGCCGTGAAATGACATTGACACCCTTGGATACATCCTGTCTGGTTCTGTGGACTTTTATATATCCAGCTTACTTAAGTAGCCTCTAATTCTTTTCTTCTCTACCATGACTAGTACCTCTGCATGCCAAAATCAGTAAATTGGCATGAAGACCTGGGAGGCATGAGAGGAGATCTTGTCTGTAATGTAAGAGAAAATAAGGCACAAACTATTCTGTGGTTTCAAATTAGTTGCTGATGGACATATGAAGAGTAATAAGAAGGACTTCTGTCCCTCACTAGTTAGTTCCATCCAATGTTTTGCTTTTCTAACATCAGCACTGTATGGCCAGGTCATACTTCTAGGCCCATTCTTTGTAATCCCCTTTCTGTGGATTTGTCATTTTTGTGTCTGGAGGAAGTTTTCCTTGAAAATCAAGTCCAGTTTTGTGGACTCCTTTGTCCTTCAGTACAACTTCCCATGGGGTCACATGTACCTAAACAAAACAAAATCTGCTATTCAAGGACCTTCAGTCTGCTACTTGATTTCCTTACTCACAGCTGTCTCATTGTCATTGTGGCCAAGGCTGCTGTTGATAATTACATCCTCAACCAGTTCTAATTAAGATTACAGCCAGTTAAGATGATTATTCCCTGGAGTGGAGTTTCTTAAGTAGTGTGAATGCTTCTTATGGCAATGCTGCCGCTTTAAAATTCTGCTTTGTTTTTTTTTGTTTTGGTGGGTTGGGTTTTTTTAAGAATAGAAGTGCTATCTCATTTGCCATTGAATAACACCTAGAATAATCAGAAAAATCTAAGTAACTATAAAGCAGTCAGCAAAGGAAGTAATATAAATCTTCATCTGGTTTACCACAGTTAAAAGCAAGGAATATAAAAGGTATGTTTGCATTTATTTGATAAATCCTAAGGTCTTTGATTTCTGAAAAGAATTCCACTTCATAAAAATTGTCTGCTAAAGTGTTAGATTCTTGCAGTGTGTCATAATATTTTAATATTTTATCTCTATGTATTTTTTTCTGACTAAAGGAGGGTTTTTATTATGAACTCTTTTACAAATAGCAGATATATTTAAATTTGAATGCATATACTGTTTTTAAATTCTGAAAGCATTGAATTCCAAGAAGGCACTGGCCAGCATTGGTCTTCACTTATTTCACTGACCCAAGAATAAAAGTAATTGTAAAGTTATATAAAGTATATATATGTAAAACATGTATACTGATTTTTCTTTGCAGATCCAGCTGTTGGAAAGTCTGGAGGAATCCTGGACAGAATATGAAAATAATGTGCAGTGCCTAAAAACTTGGTTTGAAACCCAAGAGGAGAAGCTGAAACAGCAACAAAAGATTGGAGACCAGGCTTCAGTACAGAATGCTTTGAAAGACTGTCAGGTAATATCCCCTTATAAATAGCAATATTCTCTTTCCAACAGTTAGAAGCACCACTTGATAAAGCCCTCTGAAATCTTCATATCCATGAAATCACTGACAGAACTCCTTTTTACTTCTGGTAAGGGAGGGAGAGATTTCATTTCTAAAGTGCAAGCAATAAGAAAGGAGGAAGGAACGATATATAATATTGTTATTATACATTATAATATAATGTCCCAAAGATGTTTAAAAGAAACCAGTCATTATTATTTTTGCATTGTGTATTAAAGCACGGGCATTTCCAAGCTTGTCAGCTGTACTGAATGAGAAGGCTGTCAAAGGAATATGTTCTCATTCCTGTCTAGCCGGTCTTATGGAACCAGATGACATGAACGCCATGCTTGACTATTAGGAAACTTTTTTTTCTGTCTTATCGCTACCTTTCCTCCACCCCTCCTTTTTTGTGTTCTTTTTCCACCTGCTGTATTCTACCTAAAAATGCTAGAATCTAAGAAGATTTTATGTTTTTATTAAAAATGTATTAGGAATAAAATTTTTTTCCAGCTATTCAACTATCTAGACAAGGAAATAGTGCTGGATTCTCTTTTGCTTTCAGAAGACTGAAAGAGAATCATGATTACAATGGGCAAAGATGAGATCAGGCAAAGTGCAGTTATACACAATACACATAAATTTAGAACCACCTCAGTTTTTCATGTGACATTCATACAACGAGTACACGGAATTAAATAGGGTTATCACAGTTAACTCAATATCTTACTCAGAATAGCACGTATTTAAATAGGAAGAAGTCTGCTTCTGGAGATGTCAGGCTACAGTTCAAGCTTATAGGTGTATAAGCAAAACAGATTTTTCTGAATTTATAAACAAGGCCTCTACATGGTGTCAGGCATCCAATATTTTTTGCTCAAAAATATTTTGTTCTACCAGGCACCGAATAATAAATTTCGCACCAGATCAAATGTATAATTAAACTCTGTCAGGACAACTGTATGCCCAAAATCTCTGTGTTTTCATCCCCTTAAAAGGGAGTAAAGAAGCATGTTTATCTTGGTGCGACTGTCTCTCCTGCATGCATTTAATGAATGAGAAGAATATAATCTAGCTTTAAAGTCTCCACAAACAGAACAGCTGGAAATCTATTCAAATGAAATGTGTAAGAGAATTTAATCTATATTTATCACCTTTATTTCTGTAAAGGCAGATGGTTGGTTAGACCAGATATGTTAGAACTAATTTTTTTTTTTTCCAAAATTCTTGACCCAAGTTTTCCAGCTGGTTTCAGTGCTTAGTTTCAATTCACGTATCTTCATGGTCTCAGCACGATAAACCCATATGACTGAAGCAAGGGTAATTTAACATAGTCTGACTTAATTGGTAGGCTGTGCTTGGCTGGAGTTCAAAGCTGAATCTGATTTATCACCTTTATGGTTCCTTTTCGTCAGGGAAGTTAGCAAATACACTTGGAGAGTCAGTTATGAATGGCAAGACTTTGATCAGCAGAGAAACAAATTGTTTAAAAAATAACTGTATCAGACACTCCCAGGTATCCAGTTCAACTAGTACAAAAGCTGCAGTTTATTTATTGGCTGATGTTCGTTATACCTAGTGTCATGTTAATAAGTGAAGGCATCAATTTTTTCCCATTATAGATTGGAAACAGTAATGTCTCTTTAATTCAGTTATGAGTTTAAAATCATGAATAAGAGACAGAGAACCAGAAATATTTGCTATTCTTGGTATTGGAAACTTTTGCCTGTTTTATGTTCTGAATTTTGGAGAAAGTTTGTACAAACTTAAATGCATTTTTTAGTGTTAAAATCCACTTCTTGAAAGTCTGATTTACTATGTACAGCTTAGAAGTGTTTGCTTTGTTGTTTTTTGTAAGAAAAAAAAAGATGTATTACTCCAAGGCTGTAGTCTGGAACAAGGTCATGGCTGTAAGTCTGAAGAAAATGCTAAGAATAAACAGGACAGCAAAAATGCTCTCACATATATGTATGTAGACAAAAATGTGTTGTATGTGTGCAGTGAAAAATTCTGTTAACAGCAAGTGTTTGCAAGACTGGGCAGAATTTGTTCCAAATACTCTCCCCACTATCTAAAATATAAAGTCTGTTTTGGCAATGGTTCACGTGTTGTTTTTTGGATTCATAGGGAAAGCAATTTATTAAAAGACATGGGCTTTCCATTGCCCAGGGTTTTATGTGTTGTTTTTGTTCCCTGATGATCCATCTCTCTCAGCAAGGACAGGCTTGCAGAAAATTAAAATACAACCTGAGATCGCAAGATGTACTCATTAATGTAGGAGCATTGCAAGATTGTTCTCACCTCATAGTCTGCTTCTCCAGACAGATAAACACAAATTTGTGCTGACCTGAAGCCTACAAAGCCATACTTCCCCACTCTGCTTGGACTCAGTGTTTGCACTACCTGAAGCTACACAGCTTCCATGTGAGTCAAAGCAATGCAGGGCTTTTTTGGATCCCCCTGCCCTGAAATGATATTGTAGTTTCCTGGCTAGGAATGAGATTGAGAGCATGCTGTAAGACTCCGTTTCTCACCAAGTCTTCTTGTTCTCTCTTCTTCATTTTCTAACTTTGTTCTCATACTATTGAGGCATGAGGAAGAGGCTTTTGTGACTTGCAAATATTACATACCAGAGCTCCTGCACTTCACTTGTTGATAGAACTGTCAAACTTTGAATCAGCATTTCCATGACCTGTCTAGAGTCATCTTAAGTCAACAACGCAGTCAGCACTTGCCTTAAGCACCAAAAAAGCCACTAACAAGTTTTCATGGCCTCAGTGCTTATGTACTCAGCCCTGTTTTCTTCACTTGTTTTCATGCCAACTGTTCATTTTCTTCCCATTTTCTTGGGTTAGCATGTGGGAAAACTGAGCAAAGCAGAATGCTATTTGAGCTCATTAATGCTTCCCAAGAGCATGCAGCCTTGAGGAGGCTTTAAGGAAAATGCCTGCAGCCTGTTGCTTGTTGTCATTGGCTGGACTCCAATGAACTTGTCATCTAGAAAAGGGAAAGGCTCACTGTCCTCAGGCAAGGGGCTTTGCTAGGACCTGGCAAAGGAATAAAGACTCCACTTCATGTGCGGGAGGCATAGCAAATTGACATCTTTCCCTAGGAAGTCATTTTGTCCTTTTCCTTGGGTGGCAAAATTCAGGTTTTTTCCAGAGATTTGAGCCAGCTTTGGGTTAATTAAAAAGCTCTGTCAATGTTCTAAGACAAACTAAGACACACAACAATTTTCCCATGTATTCAAACTGCTGTCCTATTTTTAATGAGCTTTGAACTAATACATGAGAGCAAAACATTATGCAGAAGTTTAATGTAGAGGTCATGCTTCTATTTAATTTAAAAACAAACAACTATGATTTAAAGAGAACATAATATATTAAATAAAATTTCTGATGAGTTTTGATTCTTTTGAGAATAAAATGTCAAAGTAAACAAGCGTGACTTTTGCTGTTTTTTAAACTAAGGAGCTTATGGGCATCTTTTCTATCTCAAGGCATTATTTAACCAATTAACCAGACAAAAATACTCAGGGGTCTTCTTTTTCATTTCAGGAATTAGAAGAATCAATAAGAGCAAAAGAAAAAGAAGTAGAAAATGTAGAACAGAGTGGTCTTTCTTTGATACAGAACAAGAAGGAAGAAGTTTCTTCTGCTGTTATGAATACACTGCAAGAAATTAACCATTCCTGGGCCAATTTGGATCACATGGTAAAATAATCATCAAGGGGCCTATTATAGCTCCAGGAATAGGGCATGAAGGAGAGGGAGAATTAGCACTGTGCAGCTAGTGGATTTCTTCTGTATTGTATGGGAAGAGATTCTGAATTGTGTCCTTGTTTCTATCCATCCCCAACTTTGTGTGTACACTCCGTGTGAAATGGAGATGGTATTTCCTATTTCAAGGGTGCTTTTAATTATTTTAATTGAAGCTTTTTAGATGCTTCCTGATATTTAGTGGAAAGGTACCAAGTGATCTGTAAGGAACTACCTTTTCAAGCATATGGATCTCACAGAATAAGGAAGAGACCAACATTAATTGTCATTATCCAAAGTTTGATCAACATCAGTCTGCCTTCTTAGGAAGAATGTAGTATGTTAGTGCTAGCCTCTATGCTGACTTTCATAGGCTGATTTGCCAGCCTTAGGGATATGTTTCATAGTCTTAAGCAATTTCTCTTTATTCTGCTTTGGACCAAAGCAAAATGGACTTGGTATTTTCTCAGTCCCTGCCATCCTAGCTTTATAAAATCAAGCAGAACTATATGCTGTACCCAATGTAAGCCCAGCTGATGGTTGTACAGTCTTTATTCTTCAACAGGGTTAAGATTAGGCATATAGAACAAGTAGTATCTGAGATCAAAAGGAAGGAGATAATTTAAACAAAACCGCAATATCTTAAATGGTTTTCATTTGCTTTTTTCTTTTCTTCCTCTCCTCCTAGGTTAGCCAACTGAAGATATTGTTGCAATCTGTTCTTGATCAGTGGAGCATTTACAAAGTGGTTTATGAAGAACTGAATAGTTACCTGACAGAAGCCAGATATTCTTTGTCCCGTTTTTATCTTCTTACTGGTTCTTTGGAAGCTGTGCAAGTCCAAGTTGATAACCTTCAGGTGAAAAGAATACCATGCCTCTTGGCATGCTAAGGATAGATTCAAGGGTTGATTTTGTCCTCGTTGTATGGATGCAGATAACTATACATTTTGTTTCATAAGAAATGGAAGTACAGACATACTGGCACATTAAAATCACATGACATTAAGAGAACATATTATCAAGTAGCCATTGCACTTTTCATTTTGCAAAAAAATAAAATGGTGATAAATGTTTTATTTTTGTAATTTTGATGGTTTCTTTAGATTTTGAGCCATACCATGGGGTCTTTAAAAGTTTTTAAAATCTTGCTACTGACCATTAAAACTAAAGTTTCTTGCTTTTCTTCATCAAGCTTCTGAGCTACTGGCACATGATGAGATCACGTTTTAACACACACACCACAATGCCAACCCTGTGGTTGCAGTAG
The DNA here is from genome assembly GCA_013400335.1 of Eurystomus gularis. Taxonomy (NCBI): domain Eukaryota; kingdom Metazoa; phylum Chordata; class Aves; order Coraciiformes; family Coraciidae; genus Eurystomus; species Eurystomus gularis. The sequence goes on along the minus strand of VZZY01021435.1, from coordinate 90,728 downwards.
ATTGAAGATAAAATAATGTTTCAAAAAGCTGATACTCACATGTTTGAGTGATTTTCCACTGTAAAGGAAAACATAAAATACCATGAGATTCCTGTTATAGAATTATAAATCAATATTAATTGAAATAAATTAATTAAAATTTATTTACATTTTTGTTATATTACATAGAGTAACCTTTTATTTCATAGAAAGTTGTCTTTGGAATCAAAAATTATTATGCAAACATTTCCAGATGCTTAAAATAACAATGAATTGTGTTGTTACTATTTGCCAGAAATTTAAGTTTACATTATCATTTGAATAATTTGTAATAACATGCGTAAAAATATAAAGGAGCATTTTCTCTGCCAGCAGACTCATAAATGAAAGAGCAAGAACCTTACTTTCAGAATTAAGCATTTTTTATGCCGCTTTTTCATCTCATTCTAAACAGGACAATGTTATGTAATTTATTTTCTTCCACCAGTTGAGTTTATATTTCTGAAGTAGTTCCATGCACTCGCTCCTTCTGTGCAAGAGTACTTGTTTAGAATCATTTATTTTATAATATTTTTACATTTTGTGAAAATATTATGTTAAAATTTACTTTTTGCTACATCTTTATATTAAATTAAATGAGTCTATCAACAGTCTTTATATTAAACAACCTTCTATTTAGATGAAACACACAAGAAACAAGTTTTGAATTCATAACCTGTATGATGTAATTTATACATACTATTTTGAAATGTTTCTACATAATGTAATTGTTTTACCTCATGTGTCTTTTGTTTTCTATTTTTGTACCTGTTTTAGAGCCTACAAGATGAATTGGAAAAGCAAGAAAATAGCTTAAAGAAATTTGGTTCTGTGACCAATGAGTTGTTAAAAGAATGTCACCCACCAGTGACTGAAACACTTACCAACAATTTGAAAGAAGTTAATATGAGGTAGAAAATGTCTGTATATTGAACTCTACTTCCAGTGCTGAACTGCCATTTCTCAATTGACCAAGTTTTTCATCATTTCTATTTCTGTTATATTTTATTATTTTATGGGTTTGGGGGCTTAAGGGGCTTGTGGGAACAGATGGGGTCATTCCTTTTGCGAAGGGCTGGAGCAGAACTGTCTCATTTACTGCTACTATTAAATGAAGCTATTTTCTCCAGCAAAGCATTTGGACATTATTGTCAGTAGTTTTGTGCCATGCATATCTGCCAACCAAGATTCATAAAGACCATGCTGGTAAATAATACTGCACTTAAAATGCAAGAATCCTGTCTGGAAATTTTGTTTGCTGTGCATGCACCAGGTTCACTAGATTTTTAGGTTGCTATTTCTAGTTGTAGGAAGTGCATGATAGGCAAGAAGCCTTCACCAGTAGCTTGACAAAGAGCTTCTTCAACTTTGAATCCAGGCCAGACCCGTGCAAGGATTTACTCAGAGAAGCTACAGAAAAGCAGGATCCGAAAGCAAAAACTAGTTTGGTGGAAATTTGGGGATTTTTTTTAAAAACACAATCATGCTAAGTTTATTTTAAACTATGATCCATCCTATCATAGAATCTGGAAGTGGAGGGAGGGATTATTCATCCTATTCAGAAAAGATTCTGTAGGATTTAACAGTTTCAATGATGTCTGATGAAATTTTTACTTCACTGTTTTTATCGTATAAAAACAATTGAAAAATATTGTAATTTCGTTTAGTAAGGAAATAATGAGGCAACTTGATAAATACCAGCACATTTGAGAAATAACATGTTTCTGGTTGCCGTTAGAGCCAAGAATTCAAAGACGGATTAAATATTTCATTGGATAATAAAAATATAAAGAGTTTTAATAGGTCTGGGAGTATTTTACATGGGAGTTATACAGAGATTTATGACAAATATTCTGTCAGGGTTTGGGAGGAAATTGCAGCAGAAGAAATGGTTTCTTGTTTACACCTGTTTTGGGCCTCTTGGGCCCTTGCAGGAATCTGGTACTTGCAATTCGTGGTCCATCCTGGATACTCTGTGCAGTGAACCAAAGTGTGCTAAGTGGAAATAGCAGCAGGTTGACTCCAAAAAGTGCACTGAAGCTCTGACCTCAGGCATTACTATACAGCATCCAAGATGTAGTACAGATCAGACCTGCTGTGACAGGTTGGAACAGCCTGCCAACATATTTCTTGGATTCCTTTTTTTTTACCCCCTAAATGTCTGGATCTTGATTATTACAAAATTTCTTAAAAGCCAAGAGACCACAGGAAACAGCAGAGAGAAAGAGGAATAGTTCTTGTGGACTCCCAGGCTTTGATCATTCATCTAATTTCTTCACCAGGTGGAACAACCTCCTGCAGGAGATTGCAGAGCGGCTTCATGCCAGTAAGGGCCTCCTCCAGCTGTGGCAGAGGTACAAGGACTGTTACCAGCAGTGTTCTTCCACAGTTCATCAGCGGGAAGACCAGACCAATGAACTCTTGAAGACTGCCACTAGCAAAGACATTGCTGATGATGAAGTTACTACTTGGATTCAGGACTGTAATGTATGTTCAGTTAAGCTTTGCAGTTTTTCACAGCTCTGTGGGATAAAAATCACAAGAGGCTCTCCATTACTAATTTCTATATTTGGTCTATAGAAAACTTACATTCAAACACATTTCTTTTTGCTGAAGCGTCTCAGACACAGGACAGACGGCTTTACATCTGCTGCTCAAATCTTATGAGTTTCTCATACTTTTCGTGTGATGCTTCCATTACTTGTGATGTTATTTCAGAAGCTAGTATCAGAAGTTGTCTCTCTAGAGAAGGTGGATAAATTATATAATTTAATTCAGTCCTAAGTCTCGGCTTATTGAAGAGATTCTTGCTTGGGAAAATATCTCTACGAAATCTGTTGAGTTCCTTGTAACAGAAAGAAATACAAGATCATTTGACTATATTCCCACCAGTCAAGACTGCTTACTTTTTTCTGAATGAAAAAAGACTGTGTATGTCCTGGGGATGTCTTTATCCTTCCTTATAGAATGATACCATTCCCTCTGAAAACCTGAGGTTCTTCCTTTTTCAAGACTGCATCTCAAGGCAGCAGGATAGTTTATCTGCTATCTGTGGTTAAATTTTGGTTCTTTTGAGTTTAAGTTAAGATTAAGTGTCATTGACAAAAAGTTGAAAATATTAATTGTCTTACTGTAAGCAAAACAATTGCAAAGAGAAAAATGAACACATCACTGAGCTTTTTAAGCATTTTCTCAAAATTGCCATAGTCATCTGGACTTGCAATTCAAAATGTTCAGTTTGAATAATTTCTTCATTTCCTCATGTTCCATTCTTTAGCTGTTATGTTAGGCTATTTACAAAAGTTATTTTTTCATCCCTCCCGACACTTCATAGCAGGAAAAAAAAGGAGGTCTAGTCAGACCTGAATCAACCCACAGTGAAGGCTGCCACTCCTTAGGACCAGCGTGTCAGTAGATTCAAAAGGTCTAACAAGAATTGCCTCATCAGTAACTCAGGTGTGCTCAAAGGTAGCTGAGCAGTCACTTCTTTCCTTCTGTTCCTCTGTGCACAGGTACTTTGACATACGTTTGTTTTATTCTGCACATCATTTCCTTTTCATACAGAGTGTGAGTGGATACTATGGCATTGAAATACAGTAGTAAATATAAGGTTTTCATATAGTGGTGGAGGATGACATCAGCAGAGTGTCAGGTTAACTATTCATATATTTATTCAATGTGTTGCCACAGGATGTACTCACAGATTTGAAGACGGCACAGGAGTCATTGGTTATTCTTCAAGAACTGGGAGAGGAGCTAAAAAGCCAGGTGGAGGCTTCAGCAGCAGCAGCTATACAGTCTGATCATGTTTCTCTAAACCAGAATCTGTCAACTCTAGAACAGGCTCTCCGCAAGCAACAGGCTGTACTTCAGGTATTCAAGAGTGTTTTCAATGTGCTTGATTCTGATCATCCTGGGGTACCTGAAAACACATAAATTAGCTAAAACGGCCTGAAAACAGTGTGGCGTTAACTGTTCATCAGAATTTCCTAGACTTCCCTGGAAGCCAGAGCTGAGAGTAGGAAATATACTCAAATCTATCATAGAGACCTTGTAAGAAGGTCCAAATTCTGGGAAGAGGATAGCAAACCTCATGGAGGAAAGTGTCTATCTGGAACACCAAGGGCACCATGCTTTCAGTGGACAGCAACAGTGCTAACAGGTAGATCCACAGCTATGGCTCCCCTGGACACAACTTCTCTTTCCAGCTAGTTCTTCAGCAGTAAAACAAATGAGAGATTCTGAGTAGTTGTGTAGAATTTATTTTTACAGTTCCTATTAATGCCAGTGACCAGACTGACACCAACCATTTGTGTCAAAGCCTGTTCAGTAGATGTTGCTAATTGCTTGTGTCACCAGGGACTAAAGAGCAATAAAGGAGTGGCAGAATGTGTTCCATAGGAAAATACTCGCATGAGAAAACAACAAAGGTAGTGGCTTCTGTTTGGGTGACAAGAGAATTTACCCAAGAAATCCAGAATTGTCTAGAATATGCTTATAACATCAATGTACCGTGAGGAGACAAAACATAAGAGAAGTTTTTAATTTCAAATTGCAATAATAGCATCTAGTGGTACTCTCTGCTGACAATAAATTGGTAGTTAGTTTCATAAAAGGAAGTTAGAGATAATTATTTATTTCAAGGCAAGGAGATATTTATGCACTTTGTTGAAGTCTTGCCTTTTTGGTATGATCAAAAATCCTCTGTTGTTATAAACTAAAAAAAAAACCAAAACAGTAATTCCACAGTCTGTGAGCAAAGCAGAAGTTCCAATTGCTTCTAGCCTATACAGCTGTTTGTAAATCTAATGAGAACAATCAGGAGTCTAATGTAAATATGGATGCTGGGTGGCTGAACTTCTTAAACTGTGGGTCCTTTTCTATTCAAGGCTGGTGTGCTGGATTACCAAACCTTTGCCAAGAACCTGCAAGTCCTTGAGTCCTGGTTAACAGAAGCAGAAGAAATACTGAAAGGACAAGATCCCACTCACTCATCTGATCTTTCAGCAATACAGAGTAGAATGGAAGAACTCAAGGTGCCTAATAAATACAGAAACTGTTGATTTTTTTTCTACTATTTGTAGTACAGGTTATGCACAAATATCGTACATGTGTCCTATACATATTAAGGGACTGTCACTCATGCAACCTGTAAAACAGAGAACTTGGAAATTTGATGGCAGTCATGGAGTGATTGTCCATATTACTTTGCCATGAGTAAAGAAGAAAAGGACAGGCAAACTGATTAGAATAAAATTAATATCTAAGCAAAATAGGATGGAAGTTTTAGCAGTTTTTGGAGATTTCCTTCATCTTGTTTTCTCTCACCTTTTTTTGAATGTATGCAGTTCCAGTCTCAGTGGTGTGTAGTTTAGAGATGAAGTCATCTATTAATTTTGAGTATCTTGATATAATGAAGAAGTGCTCATACTGTGTAACATGTGATCTACATTTGAACTCTTTCACTCTTTCTGTTTTTTGGTGTTGTTTTTTCGTATTCGTCTTTTAGAGGACCTGACAGGAAGTCGATGAACTTTGCCATTTAGGCTGGTTTTATCCTTTTAATTGTCCATTGTTTTTCTATCAGGATTAACTATACACATAATTTCACTTTGGGCATGCAAAAAACCAGGACGTTTTCCTAACATAGTGAATTGGATGTTTCTGTACTACAAAACAAAAATCCTAAAAATAAAAGGTTGAACAAGTTCAATGGGAATTTACCCGTGTAGCATTCAGGCTAAGAAACAAGGAAGAAAGGCTCATCCTCTTGACAATATAAACATACAGCCTCAAACACTCTACTTTTGCAGCTCTGAGTTGTAAATCCCTAATTCAGCAAAACACTTCAGTGCTATTTGAGTTTGCTTCTCTGTGCATGTATAAAAGTGAACATAAGTCTTCTCCTGGTCTGGGACCAAAGGCTGAAAACTGGAAATGCATTTTTTCCCTGGCATAGGGATTACTTGCCACTTGGTGGCAACCAAGGCCATTCCAAATTTAACCGAGTGCCATTTCATAATTTTCCAGTCCATAATAGTGTAATTACTGAACTTCCTAGTTATCGCTTTTATTGTTTGTTACAGAGTCAGATGTTGAAGTTCAGCAGCATGGCCCCGGATTTGGACCGTCTTAACGAGCTGGGTTACAGGCTTCCTCTGAATGATAAAGAAATCAAAAGGATACAGAACCTGAACAGACATTGGTCTCTGATCTCATCTCAGACTATGGAAAGATTCAGGTGAGGATAGTTAAAATATTTTTGTGTAGTTTTCTTAGTTTACAACAGCTAGAAAGTATACCTTTTGCGGAATATATAAAATGTTTCATTAACCGAAGCTCCTTTTCTTTGGTGTGCTCGTAAGTAAAGAGCAAAGCCAGCGAGCTGGGATGCTGGTTTTGCCACAAATAAACAGAGTTTGTAGTGAGGAAGACTGCTACTTTTCAAAATGTTGTCTAAAGAAACTGAATGAAGCAGCTGAGTGGGAAAAGTGTTACCATCTTATTTGGAATTCTACTGGAAATGTTACTGCAAGACTCTTAACACTGTGCAAGAGGAGGAGATCTTACTGGTATCTTTCTTTCTTTCAGTAAGCTGCAGTCTTTCTTGCTGCAGCAGCAGACCTTCTTGGAGAAATGTGAGACTTGGATGGATTTATTAGTTCAGACTGAACAGAAGCTGGCAGCAGAGATTTCAGGGAACTACCAGAGCCTTTTAGAACAACAGAGGGCACATGAGGCAAGTCATTGCATGTATTTATACATAACTACCACACATACTATTTATACAAAAATGGAATACACATTCTTTTGTGGAGTAATATAATAGTATGCTGTGAATTGAGTTACATTTGCCTGCACTATCTGAGGTTATAAACTTAAAAACAGAAGCATGCAAATACGTCAGTAACACCCAGTTTGAGGGTGGACTTGAGTATCTGTCTGCATTTGCGTATAGTTTATTAGTATGCTTATGAGTGCTTGTCCCCTACGTTTAGTCTGCTTCAGACTGGTTTGTACCAAGGAAACCAAAGGTTTTATTGCTCTCCCTGGAAAACCTAACTATTCTCATGCAATTTGGCCCTTTGTCTTCAGTCCTCACTGAAGAAAATCTTTGTTCTTTCAGTTTATTCCAATTTTGTTTATTTGTTATTAAATTGCCAACATAAACAGCATCTGAAGAGCATGTTAAAGGAAGACTTTTCTGTCAAATACTGAATTATATAACTTATCATGGGGCCTCCATTTGGTAACATTTCCTTGGAGAACAAACTGATTTGATCTTTGCTGTTTGCTGGAGTCATTTGTCTGTTTTTAGCAAATCAAGAACTAGCTCAGCTTTTGGTGCAGGGAGAAAACTGATTCAGAGTTTTTACTGGAGGCTGCCTTTATGATTCTTCAGTGTACTGATGCACATTTTTTCTCCATCCATATTGTTACTACCAAGAATCCTGGTAAAGATCAAGTAAGACAAGTCAATTTTCATACCAAAGCTCCTACTACTGGCCACAGTAGTTTTAATTCCCACAACCTTTTCAGCTGACCTACCTGTAGACTCAGGCTAGATCATAGGAAAAGTCATATCTTTCTGCTCCTCTTGCCTTATCCAAACACAGCATAGTGTTTGGGTTAATGTTTGATAGCAGGAAGTAATTCACAACCATTTTTGCTAACTTCAGCATACATTTGCTTTAGCATTTAACTACCTTTGCTTTTATGAACGTCATCCATTTCATTTCCTCTTGGTGCTGCCAGCATTAAATGGATGGTGTCTTTGTAAGCTGAGGCTTTTCAGGTCTTTGGGATTTGAATGTCCAGAAATCATTACTGTTTTAAGTGGATAATTTCGTACTGTTATTTTTGAAAGGGGTTAACATAAATATTCTTGCATTCAATTGTCTTGAGATCTTAGCTTCTCTCCTGAAACCTTGATCTGAGCACTTAGCTCAGATGAGGGGTACTCAGGCTGTTGAAGCTTTTTTTATTACAACTTTAAAGTCATCTCTCCGAATTTAGATAACTAATATGTAATTTTCTAAATACTGCAATTCATCCTAAGAAGAAGTTGTAAACTGCATCTTTTTTTTTTACCTAAAGCTTTTTTGTCATTTCATATAATCTACATGTACTCAATGTTCTTTGCAGTGCCTTCTGATACTCATTAAGAATTTTCTTTCCACTCCTTGCAGCTGAAAGGGTCAAATCTAAACTTCTTGAGATGAATTTCAAGATTGTTTTGCTCTGTATTTTTGAAGATTGCGGTATCGTGGGAATACACTGAGACAAGCCTTTGAGAAAGTGCTAGCAGGGGAAGGGGAAGTTCCTTGCCAACTCAATTACTGAATTTTTTCTAGTGTGCTGGTATTTGGCATTCCAACACCTGCCCTCCTTTCCTTCTCCTTTGAATTCCCATTTCTGTGAATCATAGTGATCTACATATGAGATAAAATTGGGGTGGCAAGTCATCCCGCTTAAAAGAGTGGGACAGTGTTGACAGAAATGTCTATGCTTTTGGGTAGGGCTTGAATACCTCCAGTCTAAGCAGAGTTCTTCATGCTTGATAAGCTTTTGTTTCACTTGTCCTCTTAAAAGAAATATTAAGATTGTTGCTTTTTGTTGATTTTGTTGGGTTTCAGTGGTTTTTTTAAACCAGTTGTGTTCTGTTTCATCTCAATCTGTCAACAATGCTGGTAGATACTGTTGCCTCCTGTGCTTCATCAAGATCCCCTAACTTGACAGAAATAGACGTGACAGGAAGTAAACCTTCTGCCTTCTTACTCAGGTTCCTGAAATCCTCAACCCCACAGTATTGTGGTTTGGTTCATGAGATAATAGAGCAATTAGTTTTCCTCTGGTTCAGGCTTGGTCATTCGTAAAAGCCAAGGTATTCAAAAAATGCTGTCAAATACTTCTGCAAGGAAATCAGACAACACTGTTTTTTCTTTCTATGGGAAAATTTATGACCTGGGTAACATTTTCAAAAATTAACTCGGTGATTCTGAGGCAAAGTCTCATTTTGAAAAAACAGTCCGTTCCCTAGAAGTCCTAAGCCACATACAATGTGCTTGAAGGCTTTAATTGTCCAGGTGCCAGTAGATATTTTGCTGGCAGTTGAAGATGCAGGGATTGCTATATCACAATTTGGGGTGGTGGGAAGCTGTATGACAGGGGTGTATTTGGAGTGGATTCAGGGAATAATGGCTCTCAGTTCAGGCAAGGGTGAACTTCTATCAACTGCAAACACCATCACTAACAAAAGAAAAAAATCTCACACTTCATACCAGTATACTTTCTCTTTTAATCTCTCTGAAAAGCTTTTAAAGATGGAGTGGGTCCTGTCCTGCCTGATGCCTGGGTGTACCTTCATTGACATATGAATATTCTTGAACAACCTTATCTAGAGACATGGTCCATTACTAAAAGAAAATATTTTTTTAGAAATAAATTTGTAGTAAATATTTAAGTCGTCTTTGCTTAAGTAGTACTTAGATAATTTTTTGTCTTAAGTAGTATTTAAGTAATAAGGGAGTTCTAAAAGTATTGTGAACGTTTATTGTGACTGATGGGGAAAACTGGAAAATAAATTGAAAAAATTGGAAGTAGTACAAAATTGATTTCTAGCTCCTACACATGGCTGACCATTTCTTTTAAAGTTCTCTTGGCAGTGTAAATTTGTATTAAAAGTTTATATAACACTGTCACACACAAACTGTGCATAAATTTAATTTAACAAGGCAAAGTACTATAATATTCTATACTATAATATAAACATGTCAGAAAATAAGAAGTGCTTTCTGTCCATTCTGTAAATACCCTATCTGAATTTTGTTGTAACCTATAGTGCCAATCACACAATTGTACTCAGAGCCATAAAACCTAGCTCTTCTTGATATTGTTTAGGTTTTCAATAGTGTTTTTTTAATCTCAAAAAACTAATAATTATTAGAAGCTGTAATTACCTCCAGCAATGAGATTTTAAAACGTTTCTGTTTAAGTTCATGACAACACTCCCATTGAATTAATTTGAAATGAGATTAAACACAAGAAAATTCATTTTTACCAGTGCATACAGATAAGATTAAAATGTAAAATCTTGTTTTAACATCCTTGTCTCCTGTACAACAGCTATTCCAGGCAGAGATCTTCAGCCGCCAGCAGATTTTGCATTCAATTATCTCTGATGGGCAGCACCTCCTAGAACAAGGACAAGTGGATGACAGGTAGACATTCCTGTGTTGTTGCTGCTGCTGCTTACATGAAGTAATACTTAGACTAGTGGGGGACTTCCAAACAGATGGTAGTAGGTGTCTGTGTTCACATCATGCTCTACTGAGGTAGAAGTTACTGTTGCTGTGGTTAAGCTATTAATTAGCTGGCCTTATTAAATAAGACAGTGTTCTTTAGGATTCTGTAGGGTATGTGAATGCATTTGGGAATACAACATCCTTGAGGCTGATTCTCTGACAAATCTTTGTCTTGTATTATCGAATATGTTACATATATGTCTATTTTGTTGTACTTTAAAAATGTTCCATTCATCAAAGGAGCCTGCAGTGACAGATTTAGTGTGTTACATTTGATTTGGGAATTTACCTCTTTCAAGAGGACTCCCTACTGCTTTTTAAGCACACCTGCAGTCTAAACATGATGGAACAGGAATTAATTGTTGTCTGAGATTTTATTTTAAACACTTGCCATCAAATGAATGAAAATCAGTGAAACACCAGTGGTTTTACACTTGTGCATATACATGGACTTTGCTAAGGGTATCATAGTCCTAATATAAGATGAACTGTTCATTGGAATGTGAGAATTTTGTTAATGTCGTAGATGTCTTATGCCTGCTTTGAGCTCAGTTTTAAATCTGGGGGTGAATTGTGAAATCTCCATGATTTACTAGGAATTTGGGTAATCCAAACTGGCAGAACCTGTGGGTTTTCTTTGTATATTTCTTGGGAGAAGGTAGAAGATTTTTGTGTGTTAAAGGTTTGGGGTTTTCAAGGTCTCAATTATTGGAGCATTTTGATTCTCTCAGTACATGAAGTGTGAAGTTCTCATCCTCAGTCACCTATCATGAGACTTCAGTGCTTTTCTCCTCATGTTTCATAATTTACAGCCAGAATTTAATTTAATTTTATTAAACAAATAGATCAAAGTATGAAGGTTACTATGTTTTGTTTTGTTTTTTTTAATCTATTTATAATAGAGATGAATTTAATCTGAAGCTGACTCTTCTAAGTAACCAGTGGCAAGGAGTAATTCGCCGGGCACAGCAGAGGAGAGGGATCATTGACAGCCAGATTCTTCAGTGGCAACGCTATAGGGAGATGGCAGAGAAGCTGCGCAAGTGGCTGGTGGAAATATCTTGTCAGCCAGTGAGTGGGCTGGGCAATGGTCCTATTCCTTTGCAGCAAGCCAGGGCACTCCTGGATGAAGTGCAGGTATGTCCAGTCTGTTTGAAGAAAGAGGAAAAAATCCCTGCCTTTTTTACAGCCTTCATAATTTAAAATATTCTTTAAAATGTATTAGATTCTGCTTTGCAGAAAGCAATATTGGATGTTACTTCTTTGAAACTGGCATAGCCTCAGAAGCAGCAGTGTGATGAAGTTGGAGTTCATAAGGAACATGCAACAAAGAACTCACTGGGCCCTCTCTCTCGAGCCTTATTTGTTTTTATTTTTGCTTTGTAGCTGACATCACACTGAAACTGTCTTGAAAAACCAATTATGTCCTGCTTGAGGAATGTATTCTAGTGGACAAAAAGGATACTTTAAGTGTCCATCTTCTTGTGAGGTTAACAGTGTCTATCTAGCAACTTTGTGTCTTCAATCTTTTTGGCTGGAAGATACATATAATAATAAAGCTTATAAACTTAATAGGCTCTAGAGGAACTACTGTTTAAGAGCAATTGAGACACTGATATAGGGAGAAAGAAATCTTTCATGTCTTTCATAAAATTTTCTAAAGGTCGGCTTCAGTAAATGATGGTGAAAAGGTTAGGGTAAAGCATTTGGACAGTAGCTCATGCTTAAGCCACAGTTATGCAATCAATTAAAGTATAGGCTTGCGAATGAATTATACTGAATTGCCAGTTGTAATTAAAAAGACAGAAACCTTAATATTTTCAGCTTAAAGAGAAAGTTCTCCTAAGGCAGCAAGGGAGTTACATCCTTACTGTGGAAGCTGGGAAGCAACTGCTGCTCTCTGCTGACAGTGGAGCTGAGGCAGCCCTGCAGACAGAGCTTACCGAAATTCAGGAGCGCTGGAAGATAGCTAGCACCCAAATGGAGCAACAAAAGAAACAGCTTGCTTTACTATTGAAAGTAAGTGTGTGATTTCTTCTCTACTTCTTCAGCAAGTTCTTGGTTTCTCACTGTGAGCTCTTTTTATGAAAAGTGTTATCAAGGGATAAGCACAAATACAGGAACTGAATATACGGTACATGAGCTCACAATTTCATTTCACCACCTCTGAAATGAGGAGTGGTAATACTTCACAGTAGGCTTTTAGTTAGTTGATATCTCTTAATTGGTATTTCCAGAACACTACTAATAGCAGATACTCCTACTAGTTCTATTTTCGACACAGAGCAAAAATGTATTTTAATTTGCACAATGCTAGTTAATTTTTATACATACTGTATTGAAAATTTGTCCTGCCTTATTCTGTTTACATGCCAATGTCAAGATCTGTCTAGCAATGTAGTATTCTGTTTCCTTCAAGTGTCATGAGTATTTCCTAGTCTAGATAAACCTTCATGATCTTGGAGAAAAGAAACTTGAACTTTATTTTGATGTAAGCAATGTCCAGAATGCCTGCTAACCTCACTTAAAGCACTGAAGATGATTGGCTGAAATTTAAATTTGGTCTGTTTGTTGTTCCCTTTTACTTATTCTAGGGAGGATAATAAAAGTTGGGCTTGTGTATATTGATAGAATAGTACAAGTACTTTTAGAATAGTTTCAGAGGTCTAATAGAATTACAGACACATTAGTTTTGTTTGTAAATAGCAAGAAGAGCAGTGCAAAAAAAAGTAAGATTATTTTGCAAAAGTTCAGATAAGTAAATTTTTCTTCCTCTTTCAAGCCTTATTCCTCATACCTTGATATCTAGTGCGAGAATTATGTTAGGAAATTTTAGTCATGAAAGCTCTTATCTAGGGAAACTAAAGGTTCTGTTTTATTTTATGTGGTATTTTATCTCAATGAAGATATGCAACTTAATGCTTGAAGCTGAGGAAGTAGGGAAAGTACCATGCAAATTGAATAAATCATCTCATAGATATCAAGTCTTCTTTACATTATGCTGTCTTGGTCTTAAATACATCACTTCTTAGTGGTCTTCAGACCAAATGGGGAGCCCAAGAGTATATTCTAGAAGAGTATGTGTTGCACTAAGAACCTAAAAGATTATTGTTGTGTAAGGTCATATTACTTAATAAAGATAGAAGAAGACACTAAAGAGAAGGTTTTTTTACAGGACCTCAATCTGAGAATGATTATGAAATGCCAGCATAGACTGAAAAAAAATTGAAAGAAATAAATACAAAGCCAGTGGTAGAAGATGAATAACTTGAAATAGAAGGAGAAACAAGTTCCATATTTTCTGGTGTCACACAACTGACATTCTTTATAGGTTGACATCTTTCTGTCTATGAGTACTTTTTTAATAGGCTGTAACAAGCAGATGAGGCAGGTATAACCATATGGCACATGATGATCAGTATGGTTGATTGCATTGACCAGTCATAGTTTAGAGGAGATACTGCAGGTATCTCTACTACAGATTGAGATCTGACCTGAATTTGCAGTATCCCTCACCACTTTTTTTTTTTTTTTCTTTTTTCCTGGAGATTAATGCACCTGAATGGAACTTATGTCCAAGAGCAGTGATTTGTTTAATACAGGCTTTTGAGATAGGAAATGGAAAATAATTATGTCAAGGATAGGCTTTTTGGGAAGAATGGAGCTGGATCTAGACAACATTGTAATAACAGGAGGCTTTGGCTTGTGTATTTCTACTAGCAGAGACCTACACACAAAAAAATTTGACACAGTTGTACACATGACTCAAGCTCTGAAACTACGAGTATTATTTAGAGGGGGATTTTAGGACATATTATTATGAAGAAGCTTTCACTGTTTAGTGGTTAGCTAGGCAAGTCAACTGATGTAAATATAAGCCATATCTGCATAAGGTCTAATAAACACTCTGCCTTCAGGACTGGGAAAAATCTGAAACAGGCATAGCAGACTCCCTGGAGAAGCTAAGATCATTCAAAAAACAGCTTTCTCAGCCGTTGCCAGAACACCACGATGAGTTGCATGCAGAGCAGATTCGTTGCAAGGTAAATCACTTGTTCTCTGATGACTGTTGTCTTATCTTTGCCTGCCTTTGTGCAGTAACCCCTTTCATTGTTAATAGCCTTCACATTACTGACTGTGCAGACTGGTCAGCCATCCCTGTGACAAGAAACTATCCATGTAACATTTGGACAGTATAATACCTGAGTGATCTAGCTATAATGCAAATCTTGTAGAGTAAATATAGATCTGATCAAAGTGAACAGGGTCTGAAAAGTACTGCAGGAGTACTAAATACCAGTGTGCTTTTATTATAGAGATGCTAGCTTTAAAGTTAAACTCATGGTATCTAAACTTGTTTTGGTGCTTTTTATTTGAGGTGACATTACTGGGGGGGATCTTAGATAACACTTTTATGCTATATTCTTCGCTGTTTAGAAATGGATTACAACTTTAAAATATTTACAGTAGAGGGAAGTCAAAACCAATACTTGGAATTCTCAAATACCTTTGAACTTTAGAGAGATTTGAGTGGTATATCAGTTTGTGACTACTTGTTACAAGGCTGATGTATCATTCTCTGTAGGGGAGTTACCTCTCTCATAACTCTGAAAATATTGGTACATATGAGGTTGGTGCTTTCCTTTTCTCTTAAATGGGGCTGAAACAGTCCACTTGAAATGGTGCATCTGCTCAGGTATGACTAATTCGGTGGGATAACAATGCTTATCTTTGTGCTTCAACAACACATTCAAACTTTTGTTTGTTAGCAAACTGGTTCTTTTTCCTTGTGTGCTTCTTCTAAGGAGTTGGAGAATGCTGTTGAAGGATGGACAGATGACCTCGCACACCTCTCTCTGCTGAAGGAGACCCTGTCTATATATATCAGTGCAGATGATATCTCAATTCTCAGTGAGCGCATAGAGCTTCTGCACAGACAGTGGGAGGAGCTGTGCCACCAGGCAAGTATAGTACTGAGCACTGACAGGAGTATACAGGTAGTGGAGTCTCCCTCACACAGATTTTCAGATTACCCTAATGTTATTTCTGTGGTTGTGTGGCCATTGCAGTCCAGATATACTGGGGCTAACTTTGAAATAGTTACTTCACGTAAGGTACCTGCGAAGGCTTCAAAAACACCCTTGGTGTAGGAAACATGCTTCACAGTTAACTGCACAGAACTTGTTATGGGTTACTGGCATTTGAATGAGCCAGTGTAGATGCACCTAAACTACAGTGTAGTCACTGCGTGTATGTTTATGGTAAAGGAGGAAGCCAATTAAAGAAGTTTTGTGCATACTGAATGTTTCAGGATGTAACCTAGTGCAACACTTTATTCAACCGTTGCTTATTTCTGGAAAGCTGCCATCAAATTTAGAACCACAAAAAGGAAGTGCCAGATCATGTGTATGCCCCTGCTAAACCAAAAACGGTAGTTAAAGAGCACATCACTTTTGTTTATGAAAGAGCAGATGCAGTCTTCATCTTCTCAGCTGAAATGCTGATATAAAGTCAGAAACAGTGCACTTTTCAATGGGGAGGAAGTAAGTAGTTGTACAAATGTCTGAAACTCGAGAGATGACAATGCTGCTCACTCTCTGCTGCTATTTTGATTTCAATGTCTGTCTTTGTTACTATTCATAGTCTGAGATAGTACCACTGGTATAGCAATTTCTTAAACATAGCAATGTTATCCTTCCTCCTGTATTAACTACAATGTTTGCCTGTTTGATGTTTTGTGCCTATTCTTTCCTTTCAGGGCACACCTCAATCCTTTGAAATCTCTCAAGGTGTCATGCCCATCCAGGAGAAATAGTCATCTATGAAATGAATGTATTTGGACTCAAGTAGAAAATTGCTTATGGAAAATATAGTGTATCTTTGATTTAGCTTTGTACTGACAAGTCATGCTCATGCACAAATTATGCAGTCTTTTGCAGTTTGGCCTGTGCTATGTGTGTGTCTATTTTTTTGTGTGTTGTCAAGCATTTCTCTCTTCCTTTTTATTTAATCTCTTAGACTGAAAAGAAACTATTAATATGCTTTATAACATTTTATAAGTGAGCAAAAATTGTAAAAAGATTTGTTTATAATCTTCTAATGAAACCTTTGGGTTAGAAACATTATAAAACAGTATATTGGCAGGTTACTGAACGTAATGCTTGGATGCCTGTCTGTATACATAGAATGTAACTAGCAGGAAACCTGAGATTAACACTTACCTCTGAACTCAGACAGAGTCATACAGTTTTTGCAGTGCAACTCCAGTTTGTTTTAATGGCAAGTAAGTGACTAGAACACTTTTGCAGGGCCAGAGGAATTCATATTTAGGCACAAAGTGTTTCAAGAATCTCTTAAATGCATTTACTATTTTCTTTTTATTTACTCTCCGTAAATGTTTTAAGGTCTCCTTACGTCGACAACAAGTTGGTGAGAGACTGAATGAGTGGGCTGTCTTCAGTGAGAAGAACAAGGAGCTCTGTGAGTGGCTGACACAAATGGAAAGTAAGGTGTCTCAAAATGGCGACATCCTCATAGAAGAAATGATTGAAAAACTTAAAAAGGTATAGTGCAGTTCGTGTACACTTACATACTGTTCTTTAACTCCTTACTTGTTTTGTACTGCAAAGAGGATACTAAATTAGCTGAAATAGAGGTTTTACCTTATGCTAATTTGTAAGTTCCAGTAAGACTGTGCATTTGTGTTCTTCTCCTGCTATGCAGCGTTTTCCTGTCTGTCTTGAGGTAGGACCTCCCAGAATACCAGAAAATTAGGTGAATGCAAAGTCAGAGGCATCTAAATGCTTTACTAAATGTCCAGTCAGAATTACCTGTAATGAATTTAACTATAGCAGATACATTTATAGAAGGTGTTGTGTTTTGGGTTGTTTTTTTTTTTTTTCATTCTTCTGATAAGAAGGTTCATGGTTATACATCTAGTATTTTAAGATTGTCTCTCCGCTGTACCAATCACCAAAAAAACAACATACACTTGTATTTTTGTATAGTTCCTTTAGAATAAGTACCTTGACTTCTGACCACTCTTTTCTGTCCAGGATTATCAAGAGGAAATTGCTGTAGCCCAGAAGAACAAAATCCAGCTCCAGCAAATGGGAGAGCGACTTGCTAAAGCCAGCCATGAGAGTAAAGCATCAGAGATTGAGTACAAACTTGGCAAGATCAATGACAGGTGGCAACATCTTCTAGATCTTATTGCAGCCAGGTAAAACAATTGTTTCATTTTTAAGTGCTTCATGGGACAGATTAATATACTACATGTAATGAATTTGAAATCCTTTTATTGTCTGCTTTCTCATCATTAAGTGTGAAATGAGTTCATTCTTAAGCATCAACACATTTCTATGAAATTTCACCTTCCTGTTTTACTCTACAGTACTTGACATTATTTCTTCAAGAAGAGCCAATTCAAAACATTATTTGCTAGAAAGACTAAGATTGGTTGCAGTCAGATTTAGTGACCCTTGATCCAGTACCATCTTGCTTCAGATAAGTGCTTAAAACCAGGCACAACTGTAATTTTTCTAAAAAATCGTTGGCAGAGGAATCTAAACAGCGCATTTGTAGTTTTGGATTTTGAGAAGAGCAGTCCCAAAACTAAGTCTTAGTTTTCCTGCCTGATGATTTTTTCACTGATGGAGAAGAGTAACTACAGGTTGATGTATGCATATTGGGCTTAAAGATTCTTTTCACTCAAGGTAAAAAAATACAACAACAATTTTCATAAGTTAAAGAAATACAGAATTGTTGTTTGATATGCGAAGAAACTGCTTTATTTGTTTCAGTACTTTCTGTTGAGTCATGCTATAAACTTCTTCCCCTTACAGTTCCATGATGTAAAGACATATGATTTAGTGATATTTTAGTTCCATTAGCAGCAAAAGGGTTTTAGTGTCATCATCTTTTTTGATGTTCTTTTTAAAATGTTTTTACTGTATTGCTTCTCTGAAATATATAAGCATGGGAGCAGTAAATTTTGTGTAAGCAAAAGAATTTTGGTGGCTCCAGCTCCTTTTACAGTGGTTCATTTTAAAGTAATGAACACCATATATTTCTTCCAGACGAATTAAGTCAGGAAGTGGTGCATTACGGTCAGGGAGCCTGCTGGTTTCAGAGGATGTAATACATCATCAGTTGTTGAAAATAAAGTATATTTGCTCTATTTTTGTATTTGTCTTTTGAAACAACTACTCTGACAAATGTTCAAATACCTTCAGGAGGTCACTAGTGAAAAGTTACTGCATTCAGAAACTGCAAAACATGTCTTTAAAAGATCAGAATTATCTATGCTGTATTAAAGGTTAGGATCCTCTATAGGGACAGGTAAGTGTTTCATATTCTGTATCATTCTTGAGGTGGGGAGTTGTAAACTGCAACATTATACACTTACACTTTCTAATCCTGTTATCATGAAGCAGTGTCAAGTCCTCATTCTAAACTAATGTGTGTAAAATATTTACTACTATTTCCAGATCATTTCAAGTTAACGATCTTAACCAGCGTAGTCAACACTCTTGTATGCAATTAAATGTATAACTCTTTCCATTCCAGTGCTTACTGAAGTGAAAAAACCTCTGCAAAGTTTGAATGTTGCTGAAGTTGAGAAGTAAATGGTGGAGAGGTTTGATGCTAGGTTGTGGAAATTTTGCTAGTTGAGTTGTAGTTTAGGCTGGCTGTTAGCAGTTAAAGCCCAAGTTGTTGATTAATGCATGTACAAAGTACTTGTGTTCATGTCTAATCCCCACTGGAAAAAGGGGCCCCAAGCTAATTTTTAGAAGGCTCCAGAGGCTCTTTAGAACATGTTGTTATGTATTGGGGCATGTTCCTGTTACGGTATTTTGAAGTTTGGAATGTATTGTATAATGTGATTTTGGCTGCACTCATCTAGTAAATGCAGATTAATTGTTCTGGTGAGAATAAAATACGTCTTTCCTTATTCTGGATCCCTGACAGCATTAATAAATTGTTAGAGCCCGTGTGTTTTTCTGCCATGCTACAGTCACCCCTTGCCTGGAGAATTTTTCATAGTGGTTTATCTCCTACAGCTGTGAATGAATAGAAAGTACTTTATGAAAATGCTTTAGCTGTACAGTATGGTAATACACATCCAGTCTGAATCTTTACCTGTTGATTTTATGCTGTGCGGTGGAACTTCTCCATTCACCTGTAAAAGCCCCTTTCTCTCTTTCTCTCTCTCTTTCTCTCTCTCTTTCTCTCTCTCTTTCTCTCTCTCTCTTTCAGTCTCTCTCTTTCTCTTTCTCTCTCTTTCTCCCTTTCTCTCCCTTTCTCTCCCTTTCTCTCCCTTTCTCTCCCTTTCTCTCCCTTTCTCTCCCTTTCTCTCCCTTTCTCTCCCTTTCTCTCCCTTTCTCTCTCTCTCTCTCCTCTTTCTCTCTGCCCCATCTTCCTGTTTCCTCACCTATTTTTTTAATTGCCTCTCCATTCTGAGAAGATCTGTAACTGCGGAAGAGACAACTACAGAAAGTTAGCCATGTCTCTGCATCAGAGACTTCTGTTTCTGTCCTTCCGGAACACGTTCATCCTTTCAGATGAGTTTTTCTGATATGTCAGCCCGGTGCAAAAATGTTACAGATGTTTACAGCCAGGAAGCAGTGCTATTGCTGCAACTGCTCATGCTTTGCAAAGAAGGCTTTGTTGTATGTGTTTTCATCCCTTCCCCTAGCACTCACAGTCCGCATTCCTGGAGATTGAGTCTGGCACATGTTGATGAATGCAAGTTTTATTTAGAAACATGACCACTTGTCACCATTCAGTCTCATGTTATCAAGCAACGGCTGTAACATTTGTTTGGCATGCAATATTTTCTGTACAGTACTTACCAGCAAAGAGAAGTGTGTCCCCTTTCCTCCCCCCACCCAAAGCACAGTGTTTGCAGGCTTTTGAAGGGGAAGTTCTTCTTTTTAATGCTGGAAAATTTCATGGTGGTGGCAGAGGACTTGCATGCTGTGACGATGGCGGAGGACGGCAGTGTGGATTCAGATCTCCCAGACTGTAATTGTGATATCACAAGGCAGGCAGCTATTTTTGTTTCCTTTTGATTGATACGGTTCTTTCTGAATTCTTGGCTTGCTGGGAAATTAATTGAAATATTGATATGTAGAAATCATTACCTTAGCTAGAAATTACTGTGTTCTGCTCAATTTAAAGATAGTTGACAGTGATAACAGCATACTTTGTTTCACAGCTAGTACTTTTGCATCCCGGAAAAAAATTTTGTTACTGATGCAGACTTAGAACTAGTAAAATCTCTTAACTGTCTGAAAGAAACTGTAGACTGGTTTTACTGCTGTTTTTAAATAAAAGAGCATGTATGAGAGAAAGCAGACTTTGTCCGCTCACTGTGTCTTCAAAGGGGCATGGACAAGCAAAAGGCAGAGAAGGAGACAGGCTGTAAAGGGAGTGTTCAGACTGAACGAAGCTAGTCTGTCCTTACATACTAAAGATTCTTTTGTAACTGCATGTAATACTTGAACTCAGCCTACATCATCTTGGATTTTTGATTTAGCTTCTCTTTTTCCCTCTTCACATTATCTTTTCTAGAAGTTTTGGTGGTGTTCAGAGTTACAGAAATTTAATCTGTGAAAGGGGAAACTGTGATCTGAAGAGCAAATATAACTAGTGGTACTAGTGTCCTGGTATGCAGTAGTACTGTACTTTGGACAGCAAATCTTTTTAATCAAAAAAAGGTTATTTTAAAACTGATTTGTTTAAAAAACTCTATTAATAGTGTAATATTTTTCATTATTTCAAAGTATTTCTTGAAACTGTCTCCAGTTCTAAGTAGATTTCTTTCTAAAAAAACTTTTCTGTTTTTTACTAGCTTTGTACAGGTTTAGTTAACATGCTCTTAGTGAATTTTTTCATGTTGCTTTAAAGTTTACTATTAGTAACCAGCTGTCTAAATGACTAACACAGTAGCTATTAGTTCTATATGATGCATTGTTATGTATTTACAGGGTTGTTCCCATTTAGGTTTAAGGCTAATTTAGGACTAGTTGAATTAAAGGTATTTGCTTAATTTCAGCTCCAAGTTGTTCTCCCACTGCCTTTTCTTAACATAAAATAGATATTTTAAAGTTACTACTTTCTTGGAGAAATCATGGTACAGTAATTGGAACACAGAAACGTAAGCATTGTAAGCTCATTCAAATTTTCAGATGTTTTCATTAGTAAACCTTAAAAGCAAACAATTGAATTCTGCAGTATTTTCCTTTCTGAGAGACATAAATGTTTGTAAATTGTGGCAAGACTAATGTGTGTGATGTACAAAAAAACAACCTTTAAAAAAATCTTGTCATGGGTCCAACCCTTTGATTTCAATGCAGAAACTTCGTTATCAAGGATTTATCTCAAGTCTCTTGCAGTAACATGCATAGTGCTGCAACAGAAGCATGAGATGATTATTGGAATAATTGTTTAAGCATCATCTTGTTAATGAAATCTCAAAAGATAAAAATTACAGTTGGCTAAGGATCCCACACACTGGAATGGTTTGTAATTTGACCTTCATCTCTAAGCAGATATTTTAGTTTCATTAGCTTCCAGGCCCCACCATTAGCATGGAAAGATAGGATTTTGAGCTGTACCATTTTTAAGAGAGACATTTTTGTTGCACACACAGTATGTAATTATTTGTACACGGGAACAGTATTCAGTGAGATGAAGAGCATAGGCATCTTACCTGCTGAAATTCAGAAGGAAAACTCTTAGGCATGATGGATTACATCTATTATTTGTTCACAGATACGTTTTCAGAGTAGCTAGAGGCACAATACTATCTTGCAGTTTAGTCAAAAAAAGTAAGCCTAATATACTCCAAGCAGTACTTGTTTGTTTGCTTCTATTTGTAAAAAGAACCTGTTATATTAGGTTTAGTGCAAAAAAAGAACAATACTAACAGTAAATGTAGCAGCGGACAGGAAAGGTGTTGTCATTTTTTCTTTTTTAACTTTTGGAATTTAGGTGCAGGGAATTGCAACATTCTGGCAGGAGGGCAGGTTTAACAGTAGGTTTTGTTTTTGTTGGAGTCTTCTTTCAGTATGTTGTGTTTTTATTTTTCTCTCTTGAGGAATTTAGTTCATGTGACTGAAAACAGCTCTATTTGGGCCGGGGTTGTTTTTTGCTCTGGCAGGGATGTATTCCCATGTAGTCTGTCTGAGGCAAAGAGGGTGCTTGCTAAATGGTGGTCTCTTTATCAGGTGTTGCAGGCAGAATGAAAATAAAATCCAGCACAGGAGTTAGGGTACAGCACAATTACAAACAAGAAAAGCCTGGTCCACAGCTTGAGCTTGCAAATGATAGAGTGACATTGTTTCTACATAGGGCTGACGTGACTCATAGTTCCCTTTCCCAATCCTGCATGCCTGCAAAGGACCAGTGGCAGTCAGCTGTGAAATTGTAAGCAGAAAATGGGCAAGATTTCACTCCTTATCATTAATGTCAGAGATTGAAAAGTTGTACGTGAATTCAGAAGAGTGATAACCAACTTTCTTTCTCTCCCTTCAAGCAAGTTTCAGCTGGTCCAAACCCACAAGGCACTGTATATGCAACCATAGGTGATGGGGAGATGGTGTCCCCAAACATTGATTGTTCTCAAGGCTAAACATATAGCTGTGTTTAGGGGTAGGGATAACCTAATAATGAGGACTGGGGCAGTTGTTCAGCATCATTGTGTTGACTTCAGTCCCTTCACAGCCACATTTTCAGGGTACTCAGATTTTTACCAATTACCAAGGGGTTTTTTTTCAGATCACAACCCCTTCAGCTGTTGATCATAAGCCTCTGGCAAGGAAGATGCGTTTGAACTGTTCTTAAGCATGTTTGGTGCTAAAGACCCACAGTTTGACCATCTGTGATCTAAAGAGAGGGCTAGAAGGAGACAAAAACTTGAAAGATTTAGCTTTTCCATTTTTAAAGTTGATGTTAAGATCTCTGCATTTCTCTTTTGTAAGAAAAGGACACTAATACTAGATTCTTAATGCTCAGCTGCAACTACTGCTTTAAATATGGAAACACTTGATAAATTTGCTCGTTAAAAAAATGTGAATTGCTCTGTTTGAATTATAGGATAGTCAGGTGGCATTTTGTTTGTTTGATGAATCTGGCAGTCTTGTATTTTTCAACTCAATTTAGTCAGTCTGTTCCCAGCTGCACTCATCTCTTAAAGCTTTCCGATATTGAAACACTTAAGTAGAAGAGCAATAGAAGTATAAAAGGGAATGTTACTCAAAATTGTTGTGGTACTACCTAAATGAAAAAAAAAAAAAAAAGCTTAGAAACAATTTCAGACTCCACTAATGTATGTTACGTAGCATGGGGATGAGAAGCAGGGAATTACTGAGACATTTTTGCAACTGAAACAGGCTGAAGGAAAAAATATCAAGATGGCATGAAGGTTTAGTCAAATTTCCCTCATTCTCTAAGTTTAATGTTCCCTTGAATAATAAAGAAAAAACCCACTACTTAATTTTTCCTGGCCATTGCTGTTTCAGAGTCAGGGTCTTAAGAAGAATACTACTTAAATATCACCATGCAGTTACATTCTAATTTCATCTGTTTAAATCTGAAGTAGTCCATTAGGACCAAAAATAGCTTCAGCCAGCCCTTGGGATTCAGAAATTCTCATGAAGTTCTCAGCTGGATTTCTCTCTCTAAAACTTCTTTAATCAAGGACAAGTCTTCACACTGGAACAAGTTGCCCAAGGAGGTGGTAGATGCCCTATCCCCGGAAACGTTCAAGGTCAGGTTGGACGGGGCTCTGAGCAACCTGATCTGCTTGAAGATGCCCCTCCTTATCGCAGGGGAGTTGCACTAGATGATCTTTAAAGGTCCCTTCCAACCCAAACCACTCTATGATATGTGGTTCAATGTTTAGAAGTCACTAGAGTGAAAAAGACCTATTCACTCAGTGTACTCCAGCACCAGTACTGGTTAAATGGATAAGTTGTTCTTAGTCTAAGAAGAACTTTTACCATCTGTTGGTCAAATACACAAATAAATTACTTAGATTGTTTTGAGGTTTGGGTGTGTGTGAGTTAATTAACAAAAGAAAAGTTTTCCTTTCTTAACAAACATTTAACTCAACTGATAAAGGTACAGAAGCTTTGAAAATGTTGTCTGTCATTAGTAAGCTCTTAGTTTTTCTTAACCAAAACCTATGAACACAGGGCTATTTGCACATATAATAATACTTCTGTTACATAGTAAAGGAAAACTTCAGAACAGAGACTGCCATCTAAGCTAAGTTTCTCTGAAAACTTGCTGAAACACACTCTGTGGAAATTCTCCTTCAGGGTGTACTTATGCTGCCATTTCTTTTTCTTTACAGGGTAAAGAAGTTGAAGGAGACCCTCGTTGCAGTACAGCAGCTGGATAAAAACATGAGTAGCCTGAGATCTTGGCTTGCCCACATTGAGTCAGAGCTGTCCAAACCTATCGTCTATGAAACTTGTGACTCTGAGGAGATACAGAGGAAGCTAAATGAACAGCAGGTAAAATACAACACACTTATCAGATGCACGATGACATGGGGAGAACCAAAGTAAAGTGTCCTGGGCTGCCCATACCCAGCTCCATGCTGAGAGGGCATGAGACAAAGAAGTGTTTAAATATCAAGGCAAGTGGTACTTACTGTGTCACTTATAGAGCCTTCTGCTGGCTTTGACATCGAATCCGCCAGAAGCTGATTGACCTTTCCAAGACAGGTAAGGCACCAAGAGATGTAACTTTAACAAGTTACTGAAATTGTTTTTCCTTTGGGGTTTGTGGTTTTTGTTTGTTTGTTTGAATTGTCTGTTCCCAGAGGCAAAACTGACACCTATTAAGACTTCGCAAATTTTGCACATGCTTGAAAATGACTGGTTTTTAGCAACCTTTCTAACAGTTTTATTTTGCAGCTTGTTTGAGAATCACTTTGCACGTAAAGATGCATGAGCTATACATGTGAAGTTAAAATTGGTTGGTCTATAGCACACAAAGCCTTTATGCAGTGCTAGAACAAATTAGTCAACACTGGAATGGGCAGAAAAACATTAAGTCAACAAGTTTTTGGCATTAAGACTAATATTATCCCTAAGAAGATTTACCATACTTCCTCTTTGCTGTTCCACTTCACTACCTAGCACAGCTTCTCTTAGAAATGCATTGCGGGGGAGGATTGTTGTTCTGTTGTGTTTCTGCTGGTTATTTATTGGGAAAAATACCTTTCTGGTGCCTCACTGGAGAGGAGTTAGATGTTCTCCTGAGTTCTTTCTCCAGAGGAGAAAGAAATGTGTGGGAAGAGAAATGCCAGAATGTTCTGGGAATATGTTATATATTCATAAATATATACATATATAATATGTAATTTGCAAAGGGATCATGACTTATAACACACAAGTGCCATTAATGAGTAGTGTTTCTGAAACAGTAAAGTGCTGGGCAGGGCCAAACATTGCTATCAAACTTGAGAATTTTACCAGCATCTGTGTGCAGACATTCCCCAGTTTGTTACAATCACTTCTTATGGGACTTATTCTGGGCACAGAGACTTGCATATCTCTGCCTTCTGCTGTTTCTTTGTGGCATTCTCCACGCAGTGACAGCGTGCAGTGATATTCTGTAGAAGTGTGAGTGGTTTAATTTGAACTCCAAAGGGGAGAAATAGAGGTGAATCTTATCCTGGGAGGATGCCATGTTTGAAAACTTGATGATAATTTGATTTGATAGCACTGCAAGCCATGATAATATTAATTTTTTAAAAAAAACACACACCTTCATGTGGCAACAAGTATTTTTATTAATCAGAGCCTATATCACTATCTATCACATCTCAGAAGGCCATCTTCTCAAGTATTTCATCCTTCTTCCATAAGTGATGTTATATTCTTTTCCATGTTTAATCTTCCACTGAGGTCATGTTATCTTCCCTGCTTGTAGTGCTACCAGTTGTCCATATAAGAAATTACCTTAAAATATTGTGCTGTGAAAGAGGAAGGAAAAATTCCCTTTTTGTAACTCCATTATCTACTTCTCAGCATCTACTTCAGCCAGGAATAAGCTTTGCAGATTGCTGGTCTCTGTAGTGAAATTAAAAATACAATTGAATCCAGATATCCTGGGAAAAGTAGCATAACTTCACTGCAGTATTTTCCTAGTGCCACACGCTGCATTTCAAGGATTACTTGTTTGTTTACTTTCTCAGTCTGCTACCACTTGAAACATGGGAAAAATAGTACTTGCTTCTGGGTTGATAAAGGAAAAAAAGTTGTATGTGTGTACAGCAGTGCATAAAAAGTGATGCTCCTTTGTGAACTAACCCAAAGGCTGTTCTCCACTAAACAGAAAATTTTAAAATCTGGAAATGAAATATAAGGGTAGGGCAAAAAAAAGAGTGTGGACATTTGCTTGTGGAAAGGTTCTGTAGGTGAATAAAAAAGTTTAATCCTTAGGAATACTCAGGACCAGCAGTTCTCAGTACTGCTCTACTCCAAAACAGCAGAGAGGAGATTGCATTACCTGAACTTGCTTAATCTCAAGTCTCATAGCTGTCTGGAGTATGTGTTTTATACAATATTGCATCTGTTTATGGTATTCACCCTTACATAACATTTCAGGATGGGTAGAAAGAAGAATAAGCACTTGGACATCACAATGAAAGAGTGTTTTCCAGGCAAGTTAAAGTGAAAGTTCCAGTGTGAGGAAGGCATTGATTTTCCATCTGATGGTCTCATGTAGGTGTTCACAAAATAGCCTTCTATTTCATAGATGAGAAGCGGAAATAGGTTACTTCACTGAGTTACTAACCCCAGTTATCACAAACAACCTAATCAGATGGTTGATAGAAATTGACCTTGCTCCATTTCAAACTTGCTGAGGTTTTCAGATTCTATGTTTAGATCTCAGTTCTTGCTGGAAGGCCTTTTTAGAACATCATACTGCTAGTTGTAAGAAAAATTCCTCTAGTTAGACCTTAAATGTATGTGGACACAATATGTTGACACTTCATTTCCCTTTTCATGTTATAGTTACTTCACTAGCAAAATTATAAAGAACAGTTTATCTTCAAGCTGTCAAATTCTTGTTCTCCTAAATAAGCTTCCACATCTCTAATTGTTCTAATAGTTCTTTTCTTCCTCTGAATCAGAAGTGAACATAATATCCTAGATGTAATATATCACTTTTTAGTGTAGTCACATTAGTATTTCTTTGTAGCTATTGAAATTATGTTGTTATGACTTTGTTATGTTCCATCTATTATTCTGATCTTTCATTGCAAATGTAGGCAGAAGTCAAGCAGGGTTTCTTTTCCTTGCACTGATCCAACAGCAGTAGACAATTACTTTTGTGACTTGTCTTAACTTGAACCTGTAGTTTGAAACTGAAACATTGCTTCAAGATGAAACATTATCATCAGTGTAGAACAAGCCATTGCAACCAAGAAATCGACAGGAGAAATAATACTGATCAAATATAATATGTACTAAGACAGTTTAAGTGCATTTTCTTTAGCTAGCTTAAATTTTCCTCTTCCATTTCCAATGAAAATGCTATAGAATTAGAAAGGAAGAAAAATCTCTTAATAGAGATACACTATTCAACATGTGCTGCTGGTGATCTCCATATCAAACATGCCACTTTGCAGCTACCTTACCTGGGGAAGAGTAGGTTCATGAAAGAGTAGGTTCATGAAGGGTACCTCCACCAAACCCTCGCAGTAGATAAGAACATATTTTCTTCTCACACTTCTCTTACTAACCTGTTTACATTCTCTGTGATAATGGAAAAGGGCTGGGAATAATTCCACCATTTATTGGCAATGTCGATTACATGTATGTGAAAGATGCTCAGCTGAGCATGCAGAGCTCTAGCAGCTTGGCCCAGGTGATGGTTTGGCGTTCGCAGTCCCTGGGAGAGCTGTGCATGCTGCCAGGTTCTCCTGGACTCATTGATAACCACTTGCACAGATGTAGTCTCTTAGTAGGTATTCACTGGATGTTTGTTTCCTGTTTGCAAGTTTATTAATTTTTTTTTAATAAGTAGAAGAGAAATGCATTTGTATTTATGCATGTTTTGCAATTTCTCTTAAGAATTAATTTCTTCACCTGCAGGAACTTCAGAGGGACATCGAGAAACACAGCACTGGAGTGGCATCTGTTCTCAATCTGTGTGAAGTGCTTCTTCATGACTGTGATGCTTGTGCCACAGAAGCAGAGTGTGACTCTATCCAGCAGGCTACACGCAATCTGGACAGAAGGTGGAGGAACATTTGTGCGATGTCGATGGAAAGGCGACTTAAGTAAGTCTCAAATACCTACAAATTAGTATTTCCTTCCACAGGCACAAATACAGGATGGAATGTATGCTGCAGGGTTGCAGTACCAAAGAAAAGGGTGTAGGGGTCAGAAAAAGATCATACACTGAATAAAAGCCAATGGTTGTTATACTGGGGAGAAACAAAAGCAATTTATGACTGTGTTTGTATGTGTCTTTTTATGAAGTACAGATACCAATTACCAGATTTTGTTCACAAGGCCTTTGATGAAATTCTGTCTTATTTCCCATGATTCATAGAAATTATGAGAGAGAAACTAGAGAAAGCTTAGATGATAGCGGTGACTACAAGATATTTAGAAAATATGACCTAAAAGGGAGAGTTGTAATGCTTAAGTTTACCCTAGAACTACTGAGACTGATGGGGAAAAAAGTTATCAAATGGGTGGAACGTTATTCCAGGTGTTAGGGTTTTCATGCACCTAATGTTCCTTAACAGTTTCTCTTATGTCTGATTTTGTTTCCTTGGAAGAACTTTAGAACTGAAGACTAATCTGGAATTTCCTTAGCTGTCCACCTTAGCTTTAGGATCTTTATCTTGCTAGAAACAGTTATTCATATTATAAAGAAACTTTCCAGATGTCAAAATTCAGGTTTAGCCACATGTCATCAGCACAGCATGAATTTTGCCTGGATCAGGTTCTTTTCAGAGCCACATATCTAAGATTTTGGAAAGATGTATTCTGTATGTAAAAACAAAGTTCTGCTGTAATACAACATGTCCCCCAGAAGATCTTGCTATGTTGAATCAAGTGATTACGTTCTTGAGATTATACTGAGATATACTGAGATTTCTCAGTATTGAGCCAATTTGATTTCAGGATAAAAAGTCAGCCACTTTTTTTTACATACTCAATCGAAGTCAAATTGGTTTTTTTACATGTTGGAATAGCTATTAACTTTTTTAAAAATAAAAATATGTTTACAGCGTATATTGAGAGGTAGCATTTTACCACTTGGTGAATGCAAAAAAAGAATTTCATGTCCCTTTGCAATGCAAAATAATGACTGAGAACTTTAAAAAGTATGCTGCAACATACAGAAAAAGTTCTGCAGTTGAAGGTAGCGTGGAATTTCTAATCTCTAAATACTGGCTTAGGTAACTACACTGGACTGTATTTCAAAAGTTATTTAGCATGTGCTTATATTTTTAGAGCTCTTATTGCATACTTATAGCTTTCTTTTTATAATAGTTCCAAAATTAGATGCATTAAAAAAAATTGCCATCATCTTATTCTAGCTCAGTCTGGAACGAGCCAGCCTTCCCTGTGGTCTGTTTATCAGCCTGGCTGTCTGAGTTGGATTAAGAGCTGGTTATTGTCTGGTGCAGCACTAATTTGCTGCTGTAGATGTATAGTTAAAGTTCTGTAGGTCACCCGGCCATCAGTGCAAGCATTCCCTAATTTTCTATCTATTACAGAATTGAAGAGACTTGGCGGCTATGGCAAAAGTTTTTGGATGACTACTCTAAATTTGAAGACTGGCTAAAAGTCTCTGAGAGGACAGCTGCTTTCCCGAGCTCCTCTGGTGTGCTTTACACAGTTGCTAAGGAAGAACTGAAGAAATTTGAGGTGATTTATAATAGCTGAAATTTAATATCTACTGATCACATTACAGCAGCCAGCTGTTGTTCTTCATCCCATACACGAGTCACTCAGCAGAGACACTGTATTAATATAGAGGAGTTGATTTTTTAGCTGCACTCAGTGGCAGGTTTCTAGGATGAAAAAACAGGGGGAGGCGGCAACAGAAAATGCTAATAAATCAATCCACTCTCACTTGCTGTTTGTTCACCAAAGTTAGATTTCTCACCTCTTTTTTTTCTTCAGCTTTTTAATATGTCCTGTCAGTAGGTGCTCCAGAGTATTCATAAATCTCCCTTCAACAAGTACCTCTTCAAATGCATGCTGCATGTTTTAGTTTTTGCTCTTGATTTTCTCTCTCCTTTCTGTAACTCTCTGAAACCAGCCGTCTGACGTCTTTTCCAGTTTCATACAATGTATAATATCCACATCTTAGATCCTTATACCTAAAATTCGTTTGTGCAAGTATTGTTATATGTCCACGTAATGTCCCCATGACTTAGAAGTGCACGCTTCAAAACTGACAAGCTGTCACTTCAGTCAAAGCTTAAGATCTTGTTATGTAACTCCATTGTGTCTACTATAATATGGTGGCTTGTCTCATAGTTACAATGGAGTGCATATGTGTGTGTAAAGCACACGCACGTCATGTGGCTAGTCACAAGTGAAAATCTTTTGCTCAGTTTCATATCTGCAAGGAATGTATCAAGATGAGAGAGGACAATAATTCTGAAGAAAGAGAACAAGTTATTTAGGCAATTCTGTAAAGTCAGGTGCTGCAGAGTGTTTGCTGTAAGGAAGAAATGCAACTTTTAAACAACATCTAAGACCAGATAATACTTGGTTTAATTTGGTGGACTTCCTAGTCCACTTCCTGAACACAAGTACTCTGTCTCAGACCTCCATCCCATAGTCTGTTTGTTCAATGATCAGAATCTAAATCTCATGTTTAGTGACTTTCTGTGTGAGAAATAATACCAAAAATATCTTGGCTGTCTTTGATTTTTACAGCTCATCTGACTTTGCCCAAAGTATCTTTCATTAAACCTCAACCTTTGTGGTGACCTTCTGTCTTCTGCAGACTTGTGGAATTTTTACTGTCTACAGAGAGTCAGCAGAAACTAGCTGCAAAGAGAACAGTTTAGCAGCCTCTCCAGAAACCTACTTTCCCTGCAGTTCTGTTCTTTCTCTTTTTTTCTTTTCTTTTTTTTTTTTTTTCTCAGCACCTGGTTTCTACACCTACCAAAAAGCAGTAATGCAAGTGACAAAAGTTGTGGTGTTAGATTCAGCAGAATTCAGCAATTTCACTGTGAAGTCAACCACGTGTATATACTAACTGAAGCAGATTTCTGCTTTAACTAGGATTTTTTTTTCTAATTTTATTTTCCTCTCCATATAGGCAGTTAAAAAAAAAAAAGAAGAAATAAAAACCCAACCCCCCAAAAAAACAAACTAAAAAAGCTAGCCTAGCAGACCATGTAAAATCCTTTCAGTTCCTGGGCACAGAGGTCAGAGATGGCTCTCACTGACTTCACTGTACAAAATAAAACTGCTTCCTATTCAGTTGTTTATGGATAGTAGAATTAAAAGAGGTTGCAGGAAGGAAGGAGTGCACAAGATGAATTCTTGTGTAGCTAGGCTGAAAAAATGGAAGAAAATACACAGCTGTTCTTTTGCTGGACGAGACATAGTAACAGGTGAAACAACAACTGCACAGTTAGGTTTCATGATCCTTGTAAATACAGTCAGATTTGTGCCTCTGTTATGAAAAGTGCCTCCTTGTACAATTTTAAGTGAATTCAGTTCTACAGAGCATTTCACTCCACAGTGGCAAGCCCATTTGCTCCTTGTTCATTGTCTGTTCCATTAAAAAAAAAATGTTTAATGTTCATTCTTTGTGTTTCTGTTCTCAAATACAAAGGCATATGATTGTGTAGAAAGGGGAGTCTATTTTCTTGTATGCTGATTTTGCAATTGTAACAAGCATTCATGTTGCAATTTCTTACTCACTGAACTACGTCAGTTTTGTAAACTTTTCTTCTTTTTGCTCATTTTGATCAGGAGGCAGCCTCTCAATAGGGTAGACCTCAGGAGATGTCTGCATCCATTGTGAAATCTATCAGCTAACACAAGTCAGAGTGTAGGAGTAGGGTCAAAATAAAAGGAGAGAATTATGTATGTATCCTGATTCCAGTAATTAAAAATCTAGTGGTGTCCTTTGTTCACATTGCTTTAGGCCTTCCAGAGACAAGTGCATGAAAGTCTGACTCAGCTGGAACTGATCAATAAACAATATCGCCGCCTGGCCCGAGAGAACCGCACTGACTCTGACTGTAGCCTCAAGCAGATGGTTCATGAGGGGAACCAGAGATGGGACAACTTACAAAAACGAGTTACCTCCATCTTGCGCAGGCTAAAAGTATTTTTCCATTTTTAAGCTCTTCAGTTTTACTACTAGACTTATGAATCAAGGGTACTCCAGAAGCTTCTAGTTTAATGCATTTGCACAGTGGTGGCGGGGGGCGGGGGGGGGGGAAGCTTATCTGTTCACTGTGAGGTAACAAAAGCGTGAAGTCTGTAGGGAAATGCTTGGTGATCTCAAACACCACCTTCTTCATAGAAGATACTTTCATAGGTGAGCTAGCTGCAGCCGTAGATGATGTTACTAAAAAGGGAACCTTAGAAAGCATCTAGGAAATGAAAGAAGAACATGTACTGGGTTTAGGTTAGGTTTGAAGAGCATGAAATTTATTTATTTGGAGAACCGCTGTTGCAGGGGCTTTTTGGGTTGTTTGGTCATTTCATGCCACTCCATTTTCTACCCCTCAGCATTTTATTGGCCAGCGTGAGGAGTTTGAGACAGCACGTGATAGCATCCTGGTATGGCTAACAGAGATGGACCTGCAGCTGACCAACATTGAGCATTTCTCAGAGTGTGATGTCCAAGCAAAGATAAAGCAACTTAAGGTAAAGAATGATTGAATGGTAACAGGAGCAGGGATGAGAGAAGGTGTAAAAGCATTCATGATGGGAAAAGAATTTAAGAAACATTATGCAAAAATGCAGCCTGACACAGTCCCTTACTTACAGGCTGAGACCTCAACCTCAGAAGTTTTGGGATATGTCATGTTTCACCAAGTACTTTTCTGCCAGAGTGAAAGATCTTTGCACAATACTTTTTTTTTTTTTAAAAAAAGGGTGATAGTCTCCATTCCCTAATCAAATGAGAAAACGTCAATAAAAATTATTAATGTAAAATTCCCATTATTGCTGACATGTAAGAATTACTACATTTGACAACCATTTCTGTATCTGAAAAATCATTATCTGGATAAAAATATCAAATGTCATGTTATCCAAAATTCCAGTGTGTTAGCTTTAGCATCTGTGTTCATTCTAGACATTTGGTCATGGGCATGGCTTGTTTAGAGAAGAGCTTTCTTTCCAAATACAGCAAGTGAGGAATGAGATGGTAAACCATGAAGTAGCACTGGTTTTGGCTAGAAAGACTGTGGAATGCTAAATTTAATTACATTCGTTCCTCATGCCAGAATATTTGGAATGATCCCTGTTTGTTAGCCATGCCATACTTGCTGGAAAACTCTTCAAGATTTTCATCTTTAATAATTTGGGTTATTGTAACATTGATTTCATTGATAAAGCATGAGCTTTCTTTTATTCAGGCTTTCCAACAAGAAATTTCACTGAACAACAACAAAATTGAGCAGATAATTGTGCAGGGTGAGCAACTCATTGAGAAAAGTGAGCCCATAGATGCAGCTGTCATTGAAGAAGAACTAGATGAGCTGCGTCGTTACTGTCAAGAGGTCTTTGGACGTGTGGAACGCTATCACAAGAAACTCATCCGCCTTCCTGTGTGTATACTTACATACATTCATATTTGTTTCGTTTGTTGCCATTTTGCAAGTGTGAGAATGAGAAGAGAGAAAGATGTTGAAATGAACTAACATGAAACTTCTGTGACTTTCCAAAAATCTTGTGGTTTAATTTTGTTACAACCCTAACCATCTCCCTCCCTTTGTTATATGCTATTTATGTCCTGTTCAGAGAGCAAACCTACAAGGTCTGGAATTTTTGTAAATTATCATGATAAACCATGCAAATTGGAGATTTATAAGACTTTATTAATGGGGATAACCATGTGGTATGGGCAATAAGAACATCTCCTTACTCTGTCAGATACTTTCATTGGCAGCTTATTGAGTTCTGCTTTGTTTAAAGAATTATTATATAATTATAAAATTATTCTGTCCATCAGAAGAGACAGAAATTTGTCTCCAGAACTGAATGCACACCTGAATAAGTGAAAGCAAAAAGATTATTGACAACTCAAGTCCTACTGAAGGAAGGGAACAAAACCCAAGGTTTTCAAAATATGAAAGAATATAATGAGAGCAGTGGTCATGACAGAGGTCACCTATGCTTCCTATGACTTGATTCCAGAGGTTTTTTTAATTTGATGTCTACATTGCAGTGGCATCAGTAAAGTCTGGAGACATTTGCTTGATGTGAGACTTTGTGGTGCCTTAAGTAATTAAAATGAGCTGGCATGAGCAACTTTTTTGTTGCTTTGGTTTTTTAGTGTACTTTAAAATAATGAAAAGGAAGTGCCAAAGAATGCAAAATGGAAACCCCATCAGTGTGATTGTTGCCTAATGCTACTTTATTTCACTGGCCCAGGCTGACCATGCAGTGTCTCTGCATGTTTCATTGATCAGTTCTGTTTGCATTATGCTTCTAGCTGACAGATGACGAACACGACCTCTCTGACAGAGAGGTGGATCTTGATGAATCAGCAGATCTCTCTGACATACACTGGCATGACAAATCTGCGGACAGCATTCTCTCCCCGCACCCCTCTTCCAACCTTTCGCTGCCTCTTTCCCAGCCGGTGAGAAGCGAGCGATCAGGGAGGGACACCCCTGCAAGCGTGGATTCCATTCCCCTGGAGTGGGATCACGACTACGACCTTAGCAGAGACTTGGAGACAGCAGTTTCACGGGCACTGCATTCTGAGGAAGAAGACGGAGGACAAGAGAAGGACTTCTACCTGAGAGGAGCAGCTGGTATAGCAGGTATGGTGACAAATTGTGTCCTGTTCTCTCCTATTAAAAAGGTGCAAATGTTACATGTGTGATTGTTTGGCCAAGATGGTCATGGAAAAGTATTTTAAATAGCCCCTAAGGATTTTAAATAGCTTTCCCTAAGTGATCCCAGTGGCCTTCTGGCCTTAGACACAGCAATGGAGGTTCCTGGATGACTACAGCCTTGGAAAATCACAAAGGCGTGTATGATATGACAGGGATTTGGCTGTTTCTCTGTGCTTGTGGCCTGCCAGATGGGATATGTCATCTGTAACAGCAGTGTGCCATAAGTTATTCTGACTAGAAGAAACTATACTGGATACGGCAAGAAGTGCAGAACAAACTGATGAAGAAATGCTGTGGGAGGGATCCACAGACAAAATCATCACATGCTTAAGTAAATCTTAACTCAGTCCTTACTCAGGCAAGACTCCAGCAACTGAATGTTTAACCTGAGGTGGGATCTTGGGTCTTGCTCTCCACTGAAGTTGGAAATCCTTTCTAAGTGTGTGTGCTTTGTGTAATAAATCTTAACCAGTGAAAGTGCCCAAATGCAGCCAGTTGTGAGGGAAGACATACTGGTGTATTATACTCTGATCTTGTGGCTGTCATTTGCTTTCCAAGTCATTGCTCTGAAAAGAGTCAGGTTTGCCTGGATGTTGAGAGACTTTGTAGCAGGCTCCCTGTGTTTCCAGTCTTCATCTTTCTCCAGAAAGGATATTTGCTATTGGAACTGTTTATATATTCCATCCCATGAAAAGGACTCCTCCTGTAAGGAGACAGCCATTGCTGAGCTGTCAATTTAGACTGTGCTTTTATTTTTTCAGATGTAGAGATCCCTGAAACTCTTGAGGCCTATGTAACACTCACAGAAAACGCACTCAAAAATATCTCTGGTAGGCATCAAAAAAGACTAAGCATAGCCAGATGCAAATACATGGTGCGCAAGCATAACTTCTTCCTCTTCTCTTAGCATCTGCTATACTTTTCACAACTTACAAGATAAATATTTCTTATATGGCATTGATGGCATGCTAAGGTAGAAGCATCCTGCTTTGCTACTGCGCTTAAAGAGGTATCACCAGGTGCATGGATGAAGCAATGATGTTTGACGTATTGGCCCTCCCACCTCAGCTAACTAGACTAAACTGAGCAGTAGGTTACACTGGTCTTTATCCTCTGGGGTCCTTCAACAGGACTTAATACTTTATGTCTCTGAGAGAAGAGTGGTTTCTACAAAGGTTAAGGCAAAAGGAAAAGATATAGGGGAAAATCGAATTGTTCATATTTGTGCTAACATTTTTTAACAAAGCCACAGCCTGGATTATTACTTAGATGTAAATTTTTAGGTTAGTTGTTGTTTTGTAACAATGCAAATGACTTTATCTTAGTTATCTTGGAAGATTTTTTTTTTCTTTTACATTGCATTTTTACACAAGATTAAACCTACTGTTTCATTTGTTAGATAACTGTCTCAGAGGCATTAGATGCACTTAAAAATGCCTTCTATCATGATTTCACAGTTTCCCTCTTTTGAAATAATTACTTCATTGCAAATTTGAAATAGCAAACATTTACAATCTTGGCATCGGTGACACAGACCTCAGGTTCACTGTCCATTTTTATTTTCTCCTCAAGTTAGTGAAACAATTTTATGGTTGATTAAGAGTATAAGTAATAACAACACATACAGAAAAAAAACTGTTGTTTTCTGACCCGTGAAAATTTTTGAAAGTAGTGAAGGAAAAGCAATGTTGAGCATTTTGGTCTGTCCATTTGGGATGGGGTGATGTTTCATATAAAAAATATTAACCATTCAAGAGGCTCCATTTTCTGTGATCAGGCAGACAGAAAGCTCTCCTTCTCTATGCATGTTTTTAATTATGTCTTTATGAATAAATTTGAACTGCCTTTGAAAACAAATGGAAATGAGGCACAGTGATAGAATATAGGTAAGAAGGATCTCATGTGGTCCTCTAGGCTGCAGCCTGCTTCAGATTAGAATTGGCTCTCGCTAATTCGTATTGCAGAATTCAGCTAACCTCTATAAAGAAAATACAAGTTAGTCCTGTGTCAGAAACATTGTATGTGTTCCAGATGGCTTGGATTAATAATACCATCTTGCAGATATGTTAAGCATAATTTTTGTTGAACGCCTAATTGGAAGAATACTATAAATTTTGCTGCTTAGTGTGGTTGCCTAAATCAGTTGTGACTATTTGCTGTGGGCTTTCAAGACGTCCAGTCATCTATGGATCTTGAGAATATCACTTGCTATTTGTATAGCACTTTTAATCTTCAAAACTGTATACAAATAAGATCTTTTCATGTAGATCGAAATTCCCCCATTTTTTAGTGGAGAGAAGTAATAAAGAGAGAAGCGAGAAATCAAATTTTAACACAGATTTGGATCAGGAGTTTGGGGTGCAAGGTTTGATTTCAGAGTGTTTGTGAAAGTGAGGGAGCAAGGTGTTCTCCAAAATCAGTGAGATTAGAGCACACTTTGTCAAGAACTTTCCTCTTCAGAAAGGTGAGGAATTCTCTGATGGAAAAAGTAACTTCAGAATAGTTTGCAAACCTGCTTTAAACTGTGAACTCTTTGGTAGTATGCTTATGGCAAGCATGTTCATTGGTATAGTCAGCTGTCCCCTGAAGGTCGCTAACACCCTCTAATGTACTAGTTATCAATTCACTCTGACATTGTACCACTTGCACTGTCGCAGTCATATTTCTCCTTTACTGTCTGATCTCGTTATTATTCCTGATATTTATTCTTCCTGGGCAAAAGATTAAAAAAAAAAAGAAACCAAAACAACCTTTAGGAAAACTTGGGTGAGAGTCACTTTTTTTTATTTTGGTGCAGGAGAACCTGGTG
This sequence comes from Eurystomus gularis, assembly GCA_013400335.1. Classification (NCBI taxonomy): domain Eukaryota; kingdom Metazoa; phylum Chordata; class Aves; order Coraciiformes; family Coraciidae; genus Eurystomus; species Eurystomus gularis. The sequence goes on along the minus strand of VZZY01021435.1, from coordinate 52,498 downwards.
CCCTGGAAGCACATATCCGACAGCTGGACAAGGCCCTAGACACCAGTCGTTTCCAAATACAGCAAACAGAAAACATCATCCGCAGCAAAACACCTACAGGACCAGAGCTGGATTCCAGTTACAAAGGATATGTGCGTGTATTTTGGAGCACGAGTCAAATAAGCACTTCAAGCTTAGATTTGCTATTGAAAGAAATACAGCTGTTTCAGCAAAGCAATTAGATATTACTTCTCAGACTTACTCATATGGCTGCTACCCTTAACCATATGCTATTATGTTATTAGTGTGTTTACAATAGCATAAGATTACAGGAACATGACTCGAAGGAATTTATTTTCCTATTACGTTTTTGCAGATGTCTGAAATTACTTTCTTATACTTTTTAAAATCTGTCTAATGATTATATCCTTATTTAAAATTCCTCTGCCTTTAAAAGCATGTTTTATAGCGTCATGCACAGTATTCATCCTGCTGATGAATTATAAACATGCATCATGTAAGCAAGGTTGCATATATGGAATCTGTCATTAAAAAGCTTTCTCAAAGATTTTCTGGAAGAAAAATCTCTCTCTAAATCATTCAAATAATTTTATTACCAGCAGAACTGAAAGATTAGCTGCTTGAATACATAGCAATATTTCCGCACTTATCTTTATTTTCTTTATCCCATCTTCTAGTGCCTTTGCCATAGTGTCTCAACATTTAGAACTGATGGCACCTAGTCATCCAGCACAATTTGGCACGGTGGCACTGAGTTATTTCTACTTAGTCTGAACTTATGCTTTAAGCTTTTATTGTCTCCATATGCATTTCTTTAATAGGATCAGGACAGATTGTTAAAGTGTTATATTTATCTTCACACTTAGATCTACTTTTGGTTAAAAAAAATTAAAATTGCATTTTTCATGCAATTTGTCCTATACAGTACATATTGACAGGGGATTTCTTGTTTGTTAACACAGATGAAACTACTAGGTGAATGCAGCGGGAGCATAGACTCAGTAAAAAGGCTTGGATATAAACTGAAGGAGGAAGAAGAAAAATTATCTGGACTTATTAACTTGAATAGTACAGAAACACAAACAGCTGGTAAGTTATATTTAGTTCTTTGATGGAAAGCAATTATGAAAAGTAGCAAACATGCGAAGTTTTTCTGAATAAACACTTGGTGTTATTTACTGACATAAATATATTTACATGACTATGTTTGTTACCATGTTCTGTTTAACGTTCTTTAATAGTAATAGTAAGTATTCCTTGTATACATCCTATAAAGAGATTAGGCATACAAGTGCATTTTAAGAGCCACTTTGTATCATGAGACATAACCCTAAGCCTTTTGGAAAGTCTCTGTGGATGTAATGCTTTTTTGTTGAATGATGAAAGTTTGTTTATATTGCTGTACAAAGCACATACTTCAGCATTCATTTATTCTAATATTAGCTTTCACTTCTAATATTACCTGTCTACAGTACAGATCTCTATGTTCACCTGGTAGATGTATTCTCTTGATTAATTTTAAACATTAGCTGTAGAACAGCAGATATTGCATTGTAAAAACACGGATTTGTTCCAGCAACTATAAAGGCAAAATCTCCATTCTCAGCTTTGCAAGATACGCGACACATGCAGTCTATTTTATTTTGATTTTTTATTTTAAGTTGATGGAATGATAACATTTGTCCTTCTGTCTTAGCATTTCAAGATAATTAACAAGAAGAAATAGCCCCTAATTTATTTATTTTCAGCACAGATATTTATCCAAGGTATCAGCAGTAGTTTAGGCAAATGTAGTGTGGTGTGAGTATTAAATTGTGATAGATACAAATACCAATGAAAATTCAAATAAATATATGTCTAGTTAGACTTATCCAGATTCCTTGTCTGGTTTGCATGTATGCTAATTTTTGATGTCTTCACACCAGCATAACCTCTTTTAGAGACCTGCATGTATCAATTTAACATTGCCTGCTGCCTGGAATAATCCAGATTCTTCATTCTTTCTCTCCAGCACGACATTCTTCAATCTAACTTAGTTTTCAGTGTAGTGTTTTGTGGGTTAGGGTTTTTTGATTTTTATGGAGCATTTTTCTGTCCTGCACAGGATTCAACTGATGCAATTGTGTGTCTAGCTAGTGGTTTTTGCTTTTGTTGAATGGAATGTTTATCATTCCAGGTGTAATTGACCGATGGGAATTAATCCAGGCTCAAGCTCTAAGCAAAGAGCTGAGGATGAAGCAGAACCTTCAGCAGTGGCAACAGTTTAAGTCCGACCTTAATAGCGTTTGGGCTTGGTTGGGAGAAACTGAAGAGGAACTGGAGAAGCTCCGCCGCCTTGATCTCAGCACTGACATACAGACTATTGAGCTCAGAATTAAAAAACTGAAAGTGAGTTTTATTGCTCTTTTCTATGAGTTACCTTGTAAACAGATCTGAGTGCAACAGGTGTGTTGAAGAAGTTGCTGGTAGTTGCAGCTGGTTTGCTGCATTCTGCACATAGCAGGCTACTGCTGACAAATGAAGTAACTGGGAAAGTGATTTTATGAATCACCTTTTGGCAGAAAAATGTACCACTGGCATTTACTATATAATCCAAATGAATTTTTGAAATAGTAATTTTGTAACAGTTCTGTAATTCCAGAATGTACAGATAATCCTTGATGTCAGCCAAGGTGATGAAAGAAAGAGAACGAAAGAAAAAAAAAAAACTAACCCAAGTTGAATCAAATCTCTTCTAGTCAATCTGGTAACAAAATAGCTACTTTAAAAGAAATGCCTCACTGGGGCATATTACTTTGTGTAGAGGAAGGAGAGAAAAATACCCAAAGGGGTTGTAGCCTACCCACTGCTGTCACCAGGACAACATAGGAAAAATTTGGTGTTACTTTGCAACATTCCTGTTTCTTCTTCCATCCTCTTAGATGCCTCAGGATCTGAATGCTGCCTTTGTGATCTCTCCTGGGTGTTTTACAGCTGTAAAGATCTGCAAATGTGATGGTCCACGAGTTCATGTTCAGTTACTAGTATGAGCTTGGGCACAAAAATATGGGAGCCCATGTAAAAATGCACTGTGCTCCATGCTAGGACTGAGGTGGACAGATAGTAAAGACTGTTTCCGACAGTGATCCATCTAAAGCGTATTGATGCTTATCTTCAGTGGAATCCAAATGTAGCTGCCATAAGTGCTACAAAGGTCACTGTGACATGGGACTTTTAAGTAAAAGCTGTAGAGTAGGTGGAAAAGGAAGCATTTCATAAGAATTCTTATCTCGCCCACTCTTGGAAAGCCAATTAGTACCCTCCAAACCAAAAGAGGTGGGGTTTCTTTTGTGGCTTCCAGTGTAAACAGATCATTTATTGTACAGGTCCTACTTCTATAAACTGGAGTAAGTTGTTTATACTCTTTGTATGTTTTCTTTTCCCTTAGTAAAAGCTTTTATTTTAAAATACTGTTGACAGCAGTTTCCACTTGAAAACATGTTGGTTTTTATGTTTATCAGCAAAACTGAGAAGTGAGCACACAAGTTTTATTACTTCTAGCAAAAGCTAAAGTACAGTTGTCCTACATATCTTTAAATTTTGTTGGGCCTGCTCTGTCTTCAAAATATCTGAAACATGAGCCAGGTCTTTAAAATTCAACTATGACTTCAGGCTTTTAGGACTTTACAAGTTTAATTGGTTTGTTCTAGTTTATGCTCACAGTAAAATTTTAGTAGATGTTAGAGTGAACATTTGCAGAGTCACAGAGTGAGCACACAAATCTCATATCCAGAGTAAAGAAACTGTTATAGTAAAGTACTATTATGCAGCTGCTGATGGACAATCATTGCATTCTTGTGCTGCCTTCTCTACTTGGTTCTTCTGAAAGTCACAAGTTTTACCAATTTCCATCCTTTTTTCCCCCATCCCAATTTCTGTTATCATCAAGGAGCTGCAGAAAGCAATTGATAACCGCAAAGCGATCATCTTATCCATCAATCTGTGCAGCTCAGAGTTCACTCAGTCTGACAGTGAAGAGAGCAAGAAGCTTCAAGAGCACCTGTCTCAGATGAATGTGCGCTGGGACCATGTATGCAGTCTGATTGAGGAGTGGCGCTGTTCATTGCAGGATGCATTAATGCAGTGCCAGGTCTGTATTGCGCTTATTTTAGGTTATCAGCATCCCACATATAAAAAATCTAAACCATAATGTTATCTGATGTGTTCATTATCCAGTCTGAAACTTGCCCATACAAGCCAAAATAAAGCTTCAGCATGTGTTTACTGAAAGATAGACCTGCACTACCAATTTAGATGAGACATTAGGAAGAAGTTCTTTACTATGAGGGTGGTGGAACACTGGAACAGTTTGCCCAGGGAACAGTCAAGGCCAGGCTTGATGGGGCTCTCAGCAACCTGATCTAGGTAGAGACATCCCTGCTGACTGCAGGACTAGATGACCTTAGAAGGTCCCTGCCAACCCAGTGAATTCTATGATTCTACCTCAAGTGTGTATTTCCAGCCCAAGATTTTCTGAATTTATCATCTCTGGAATAGTATTCTAATATACAATTCTACACTTCCTTGTACTTCATGTTATTTAGCCAGTAGGACGTGTCATAGGATAAACTAAAAACGTGAATTGACTGAAATGTTCTGCCACACTGTTAAAATCATCACTCATCATTTGCAGGATTTCCATGAAATGAGCCATGGTTTGCTGCTTTGGTTAGAGAATATTGACAGAAGAAAAAATGAGATTGCGCCCATCAATCCAAACCTGGACTCAGAAACCCTGCAGGATCATCACAGACTTCTAATGGTAGGGCTACAATCACCCCTTTCTCTGGCAAAGTGCATCACCAGAAAACACCTAATCACGGTTATCTTGAGGGTTAGAATTGTACATTGCATGTTAACACACAACTGTGGGACCACCATCAGTAGCTACCCTTGGTAGGGAACACTACTTGCTTTGTTTAGTAGCATAACTTGTGATTTAAAATCTCAGGCAACCACTAGGCTACTATCTATCTTCCAGTCAGAGTAGAAATTTTTATTGCTTCTCTTTTTTTCATTTCATTAATTTCAAATGTCAAGTTTTATGAGTTCTGGAATTTTTCCTTTTCTTTTTTTTTAACTTCCATTGAAAAAATCTGGTGCTTGCATTGCCAACAGCAAATCAGACGTGAACTGCTGGAATCTCAGTTGAAGGTGGCATCACTGCAAGATATGTCCTGCCAATTGCTAGTCAATGCTGAAGGCAAGGACTGTCTTGAAGCAAAAGAAAAGGTGCATGTCATTGGAAACAGACTAAAGCTTCTCTTGAAAGAGGTCACACGTCATATTAAAGACCTAGAGAAAATTCTAGACATTTCAAGTAGTCAACTGGTAAGTCACAGCTTTTTATTCCTTGATGTTTGTTGGGCACATTTCCCACTGTCTTGACTGTCTTTCTCTGATCAGTGCTGTTGGCTGCACTGTTTTTGTTGTCTGCCATACTTATCAAAGTAGTACACATGTAATCCTCAATATCATAATCTTACACTTCATAATGCAAATATCTCTTTTGTGATATGGTGTGGTTTTTTTAACCCAGTAATTTTTTGCTGTTTGGTGTAGCAATAAGTATTTAACATCTTGGTTTGTTTATCCTGCTATTACTGATTCAGGCAACTGGCAAGGTATATGAGATAATTATTCTAGCTGCAGTACTGAAAATTATAGCATGTCAGTTGTCACTGGAAAGGAAGATAATGCTCACTCTGACAAAGAGAAAAAAGCATAAAAAGCAATAGGCTAACAAATCTGTCATAGTGCCTTCTGAACTTTAAGCTGTACTCCAGATCTTTTCAAATTATCATGTATCTCAGGGTGTTTGAGAAGATGTTATGCATACGTCTTTGCCAGCAGTGACAGGTACAAAGTAAAGATTTCAAGGGTCTTCTTTAGTTGACTTTTTTAAAAAAAGGAAATAACTCTGCTGGGATTCCAGTCAGGTTTTTTTTTTAGTTTGCTTACCTGAACAGCTAGTTGCTGTATTTTTGAGCTCTATTCCTTCTGAACTTTAGGAATTGTCCTCGTGGTCCTCTGCTGATGAATTGGACACATCAGGCTCAGTGAGTCCAGTATCTGGAAGAAGTACTCCGAGCAGACAGAGAACGGTAATTTCATGTCATATATTTTCTGCCACCTCCTGTGTGGGAGATTTAGATGTCTGCAGTAGCTCTAGCCAGCTGGAAGGACCCCCCTTCTCACTTGATAGGAAAGGAAATGGCATAAACCAAGAACAAAACACAGCTGCTTTTCCCAACCCTGCTGCATATCCCATCCTGCATGAAATCAGAAGTGGTAAATACTATCTAAAACCAGGGCTGTCAATGTGGTTGGTTTACCATAGTATGGCATGTCGTGTCTCTTGTATTTTGCTCTAGTGATGGCAGCACCTCAAAGTCTGGTCTTGTCTGGTATAATCAGTCCTCCATTTCTGTTTGGCCTTCTCTTCAGAGCTGCTTCATCAAGACTCTCAATAAGGTTTTTTTTGTCATTTCTGATGAAGGTTGCAGATGGTCTTATTGAGACTTTGGATGAATGGCTAAGTAGAGCTAAAGGGCATAAAACATTATTCAAAAGAGTTAGTTGCACAGGACCTAAGCAATGGCTCTGATGGCAACTCTGGAGTTGTCCATTTACATCGCTGGCACAAAATTCAAGAAATATAGTAATACATGCCTAGTACTTAACACTTCCATACTCTGAGCTCAAAATGGAACTGCAATTATTTTGTCTTTTTCTGCAATTCTATTGGTTGATTACTTTGCTTTTTTTCTTTAGTTCTTAAACAAATCAGGTTGGTTGTGGGTTTCTTTGGTTTTTGGTGATTTTTTTTTTTTTGCATTTGCACTTTTTGTAAAGCTTCTGTCTTAATAAATTTTATGGCTCTTGATACTGATATTTTATTTTCTTTTTTTTTTTACATTCACTAGTTTCCTTTTAGATGCTAGATTGAAAATGTAAAGGAATACTGGCTTTTCAAAAGGAGAAAGAATATTAACCTTAATGTTTTATTTCAGAAGTCAGTGCTTTTATATTTTAAATTTAAAGTTAAATAACTAATAAAAGCTTTGATAGCACAGATGCAACTGGAGGATGCCTGATCATTACAGGAAATGGAGAAGTATTTTACCATAAAATCTTTGTTTAAGGAGTATGCAGAATTATAATAGGTTTCATCTTAACACTTTAATAAGAATTTTTCTATCTCTAATTTGTTAGTGTTTATGTACCTGACTACTTTTTTTTCAATTTTGTCCATAACATATAGCTAAGTTTTATGATTCTTTGGGGTCCAGTTTTCAACCTTCTGGTTTTTGCACCCACAGTTTTGGAGACTGAGTGATGTAGTTTAGAATTTCATTGCCAAATATACTGATACTAAATAAATAAATACTAAAAGTACAATCAGAATTATAATCATCTAACTGCAGTACATATTCCAGCAAATAGTTGTGAGTGCAGGAATGCACCTACAGTTATTTGGCCTTCAAAATTGTGGGGGAGATGGGCGTGGAGAAGAGGCCAGACTTCTCAAAGCAGGCTCTTGGACCTTCTTTTCTTGAGTATATTAATTTTTCTGTATTTGCATTTTGAAATACCTATATTTGCCCATATTCAAATCAATAATTTTTTTTCTATTTCATATTACGAATTATTTGAGATAAATTTCTAGTTATTTTATTTTCTTAAATCTAGAGCTACTGTTCATAAACATAATGACTAAACTGTTATTTTTGAGTTTCCGTACTCAACTAGGCACAAAGAAAAGCCAGTTTCCTTGGTTCATGGGTATTGGTCACTTTGTTTGATTTTATTTTATGTTTCCTTTGCTGCACTTTAATTTAGTTTCATCAGTAGCTTGTCTTTATTTGCCTGGACTGAACATTCTTCTTTCTTTACCCCCTATTCATTGCAAACAGCCACGGGGCAAATGTAGTCTCTCACAGCCTGGACCCTCTGTCAGCAGTCCACATAGCAGGTACCTTATTCTCCTGGTTTCCGCACTCTGTTCTAGAACCCCAAGAGGATGATGGAAATTGGCCGTGATTCCTGTCTGTTCGCACCAACTCCATCAGGTGGCCAGAACTCCAAGAAGTGAAAACTTCCCTTTTGTTAATAGATTAGCAAAAGGGGCTCTCAGTTACTCAAATTCTTTGTTAAATAGAAATACCAGCTAATCCTTGAATATCTACAGCTTTTGCTTCCCAGGAATGCCATGTAATCAACATTCATTTTTCAATATACCTGATCAGAGCGTGTGTGTGTTTACACTCATTATATTTAATGATTATTTTATTCTGGTGTGTTTTAACAGTAGGTTCATGGCAAACGGTTTTTATCATCCTCTTTACCTCTAGATATTAAATTAAGGCAGGTAATAGGCCAATACCATATTTTAGAATTCACAAAACCCACAGATCTGGATGAGACATACTAACAACCTTTTATTTCTTTCCTTTTTTTTTCTTCCCTGAAATGTTTTGTTCAGTTTGTGGGTTTTCAGTACTCAAGACTCAAAATTAAAAGCCAGAATGTGAGGGTTTTGAGACTTAGGGTCACTTTCTCTCCCCTCCTAAGACGACTGCAATGTAATGTGCTAACATTTCCATGACACTTGCCAGGTGCTTGCATCTATGTTTTGCTCTGGGAGCAGCACTTCCCCATCTGTCTGACCAGTAGAGAGCAGGCTTGCAGCTACAGCTTTTTGCTTTCCACCTTGTCTCCAGCAACCTGTCATCTCTGCAGCTAACAGTGCTTCTGCATTCTTTGTTGGTTGTCAGTGTGATGTGTGTACCTTCACTCTTTCACTGATGAGTTCACTAGCCTCTAGAGGTAGGAAGTTTAAAGAAAATGGTAAATGAGCAGGTCGATATGTATAAAGAGGATGTCTGTTGCTATTTTAGTATCTTAGGCATTGCAACATCCAAAACAATCAGAAAGTACAACCAAAATATATTTGTTCTTATAGTTAAGTCCTAAATATCATCTGTTCTCTATATATTGAAAAGTAACTAATTCATTTTTAAAATAACTCCTATTAAAGCAAAAGATTTGATTTTAGAAAAAAGGCAATGCTAGATTTAATAGAGTGATTGAGCAATAACGAAGCAGACAAAAAACACCTTGAAAGTATTATTTTTTTCATGAGCAAAATCAAGGCTTTATTGAGCAAAATTATTTTCATATATAAAGGAAATAAAGAATTAAACTATTTACCATGTGGCTATTTACATAAACACTTCTTTTTAAAGAAGTTTGCTTTATATGTGCATTAAGTTACTGTGAGCAAAGTGGCATAGTTGCAAAACCACATAGCTTAGCAGGTAGAATAGTGTATAGAGTATCTTTCACTGCTTCCACGGGTACTAAGAAGCCACCTTATTTTTAGGGATTTTTTTTCTTTGGAACATAAGGAAACCATATAGAAAACAGGTGACATACGTACACTCCATCTTTCTATCTGGTGGAGAAAGAGAATTAATTTTTCCAACTCCAGTCTGCTATGACACTTGGAATTTTGTTTCTTATAGGGATTGGAATAAGGGAGGAGTGGGGCTTTACTCTGCAGCCATTAACAGCTAAGAGGAATGGAGGATGTCTTTGGCAGATCAGCATGCTTGCACTAGCAACATTGTACTCAAGAAACATATTGTGTATGCTTTTCCGCTCTCCTGTATATTCAGAGCACTTGTGCCAACCTTTTGAGAAGATTTCTGGTTTTAGGTGTGAGCCGCTGGCTCAAAGGGCAGCTAGCAGTGCTTTGCAGCTTTGAGATCAGCCTCTGTTCTAGCAATGGCACTGGTGCGGCACCTTTCAGATCAAGTCTTTCTAGCACTGTTTATTAACACATCTTGAAGCAGCACAACACAATGTTCAATTTGTCATTCAGACAAGCATGGAATATGAATGAGTCACTGCTGAATAGGAAACTTAATCAAATGCGCAAGCCAGACAGGTTGTGGTTGATGTATAATGTGGTTTTAACTGATAAAGCAGTACAAGCTGTCACTGTGTTCTTGAATATTTTGACATGCCTCTGATCAGAGTACTTTGTGTTTGATCTTGCACTGGATCAGCAAACCCTGTTGGAGCTTAGTATACAGGAGAACTAAAGGTGTATCACACAGGAGATGTGAAGGAAAGTTCATTTAAGCAATTAGAAGGGCCGAATTTTGTGTATAACAAGTGTGATATCACTTTGCCTTTGCCATTAGCACAGCAAAAAGACAAACATACATAGTGTGATGTTAAGCAAAGTATAAGCAACTGGACGTTGCAAGGCATGCAACTGGACATAGCATTGTGGACTTAACTAAAGGCTCTTTCAAGACATACTAGTAATCGTGTGTTAAGTAGGAGAACCAAATCCAAGAACCGACTCCTATTTCTTCATCAGTTTAATAGAGCTGTGATAAATGCACACCTGGATCTGTGCCTGTGGATTTATTTGAAGTGATTAAATGTTAAAAAGATTAAAATAGCGGTTCTCTGGGGTGTTTACATTGTCTCTCTTGAGCAGCTCTATTCAAGTCTTGGTGCCACAGTGCTAATCTCTGTTTCCTGCTCTTACTAAGCCTCCCCAAACGACTAGTGGATCTTTAAAGGTCATCTGCTGTTCCTGGAGCAGACCAGGCCACAGCACTCTCCATGCCTTTGGCCACAAAATGGCAGTCATTGCCACCCAGTATTTCAAACACGAGGTTTGAGCTTGGCTTGCCATAGTTCTTCTCCCAGTTATCTCCCACACTCTCTCTTAGAGCTTGTTACTTAAACTTCATATTTAACTGCCTTTGAAAAGGATGTATTCTTTTCCTTTACAGGGTAAGCCAGATCTGAGGTTGGGGTGATGAGATTCTGAGAGCTAGGGAGAGAACCAAAGTCAGGACAAAGCCAAACAAGGTCACTCCTAGAGAGTCACTTAGGCTGCCAAGAGGCAAGTGCCAAGTGCCAAGTGCCTAATTGCCTGCTTTTGTGGGCAGAGCATCATACCTTCTCCTTCCTAACTCTAGCAACCTCCATCTTAAAAAATTAGAATCAGTGGGAACAAAAAGTCTATTAGAAGGTTGCTATCACATTTAATTTTTCTGATTATCTGGAAGTACAATAATTTCCACCTTGAATATGTCCACGGTTAGATGTAGTAATCCGTTTTGTGCCAACATTATCCCTTCCTTTAGCAGCTGTTCACCCTTCTTTTTGTCTGTTTGTACTCTTTATAAAGCATAGTTTTAGTATCTCTCAGGTTTTATATTGGTAAGCTCAACTATTTTATTTACTCCATAGAACAAATACTCCATTTTTTTACTCCTTTAAACTTGTTTATTTGAATTAATCACAAACTGCTCTAGGTGAGATCTGACTAGTAACTTATAGAACATCATTAAAGCCACCTCTTTTCTTTTCTGGCAATCTTGAACTGAAATATATTCTTAAATTTCTTTTGTCCCTTTTCACAGCTATTCACAAGCCACATTATTGGTTTGCGGCTATCCTGTGCCAAACAGCTCTAGATTCCCTTCATTATCTTCAAAGTATGAGCTTCCAAATGTACAGCAGAAGTTTACTGCTACCTTACATACTATAATCTTAAACTCCTTGAGCTACTTTTTAAGTCTACTGGATTCACGCACTTTTTTTCTCTGGAAGAAGCCAATCCTATTTTGTATTTGAAAGACTTCCAACTTCTCTCATCTACAGATGAAATTTGCTGTTCATATTTTTAATGCCATAGTCTTTTCATAAAGATTATGTCAAGACTCATCCTTGATTAACTCCAGTAATAACATCCTATCAGCCCAGCTCTTTCAACGTAAGCCTGTTCTCAGCATTCCACTAGTCACTTCCCCACTAAACTTGCTGTATTTATTCCTGTCAGCTTTTTTTGTTTGAACAATAGATTCTTCTGTTATAATCTTTCAGATGTTTACTGCTGTAGATATAGATTAATTCAACTGTATTTTCCTTAAAAAAAAAAAAAATCGGACATGTTTAAAAGAAGGTATTCATCTGAGCTGAAATTAAAGTTCAGTTTACCCATCTGATCTATAGCCTGGTAAATTAGCTTCTCTTTTGAAATGCTTAGGAAAGAGTTCCAATTTCACTGACATTTAAAACTGCCCAAGTAAGGATAACTATTGTGTGCACTTCTTAGGTTAATTTATAAGACATCTTGACATAAAGAAGCCTACTGTTGGCCAGGTCTGCAGCTGTGCCTCCCCTTTTCAGTTAGTAGGAATTGTGTATGGAGTGAGTAGCGGATGCCCTTCCTTCCTTTCCTCCTCAAGCAGGGGCCAGTGTCACAAATGATGGAACACTCAGAAGAGAGACGGCTAAATACGCAAGCTCAAGAAAAAGAAATTACATTTTTCTCCAAAGTGGCATACAGTACTTCAACTTTCCCTTCTCCTACTGCAGTAAATGGGAGTTCGAGCCCTTAGGAATAGTGAGCCTTTTCTATTAACTATATATATTTTTAACAATCTCTCCTTACCAAATCCATTAAATGCTCTAAACTGAGCCATTCAATTTTCATCCAGTTACATAGATTACGGAGGCATACCTGCAATAAACACAAATAGTACGGCACTCGAACTTTAGAACTCCCCCTTCTGAAGATGTTTTCATAAAGTTTCATTATTTGCTTATTAAATTGTTTCCATGCAGGATTAGAAACTCCTTTTCAACACCTTACTTCACTGCAGAAAAAGTGTTTTGGAAAACTTTGCCATTAACTGTTTTAATTTTTGAGAGAAAGTTTATGTTTCTTGTTTACATCAGCCTGTAGCTTACACATACCACTGTTTTTCTTCTTTTTTTTTGGTAAAAAACTAAGTGTTGCCCTGAAGTGACTCTGAGTCAGTGAAGAAAATTCAGACTTGTGTTATCAAACAACAGTTCCCAACTGCAGAAATGTGGCATTTTGGGATTGGAATTAACAACATTTGTACAATGAGAGCCTTGTAAATAGGGTAGACTGTGCAATCAAATGCTTGGAAGGTAATTAAGAACTCCTTGTTCCCTTTGTTCCTGCCTCAGTCCATTAACTTTCTTTCTTGGCATTCTCAGACAGTAGAAGTCCTGATCTAATTGAACTTTAATATGGAATGCTCTGATGCTGTTAAATGTGCCATATCCTTTCAATATGTTCTTTATAATACATGTTCTTACATTATACGATAAGCAGCTTTCCATCCATGCTACAGTAACGTGGATTCAAACAACATGTGATCTGATATTTTGATCATCGCTCCTTCCTGGGATATTTAGGTCAAGTTAATCTTTTAGTATACCTGAGTGTTTCTGTACTTGTTGGTCATCTAAACTTTACCAAATCTGTCTGGCTTTCTTGAAGTCTTCGTAGTGGGATGATACACATATGTGAACAAGACAATGAGAATAATCTCAAGCATAGAAATAATTCTTTTCTGAACATGTGGGAAGGGAACCTTTGCCAAGCCTGGCATGGTTTTGAAGATGATATTTTGGGTTTTGCATGCTTTCTCACACGGATTCAGATTTATCTGGGAGACAGGATCAAAAAGACAAGGGGAAAGCAAGAAGACGCTAAGGAACCACCGCCTCTTACTTGCTTTACTGGGGAGCCTTTAAACTCAGCCAATAAGCCTGATCTCAGCCTTCAAGTTGAGACTAAATCCATCCTTATGAGCATTTTTATCTATTAAACTCTAACAAACCATAGATTTTCTGGGGCTTCATAATCACCTCTCCCATAGACACGATAGGTACATGCAAGTCAGATTTCAAGTCAGACCCATAAACACAAGGGAGAAAATCACTCAGAAGGTGGTGATGTGAAGTCAGTTGAGCAAATAGATTTTAACTGCTGATTCAGTGCAAGATTCAAATTACAATGTACTTTGCAGAAAATGAGTCCCCATTGCCTGCATATTGCTGTATTAATTAATTGAAGATTGATGTAACTGCATCTTAATACATTATACCTTTGCGGATGCTATATACAGAAATGAATGTAGAAATTTCTGCAAACCAAATGCAACTGCCATTTTAAACGAAGAGGCTTCTTTTTTAGACCGTGTGCATTGAACACACGTGACCGGTGTGTCCCTCCTTTTATTTTCCCCTTCTCTAGAGCACAGTGCTCTAGCAGAGACTCTTCCCCATAATTGTTGGAGGTGCTGTGGGGTCACAAAGCCCATTCTGTTGTGATAGTTTGGTGTTTTCCTACCCAGTCTAGAAATACGGGGACTCCTATGAGTGTTAGGGAAATAGCACATTCAGTGAAAACACACCTATGCAGTTGTCGATCAAAGTCTGTACAAATCATAAACCAGCCTTCAGGGAAGGCTGAGTGCCCAAGGGCAACCCCTGCTGCAGTAACGTTTTTGTATATTCACTTGTCCATCCTCTTTTCTCAGGTCCACAAGAGGTGGCTCAGGTTCCTCCCTTTCTGAGGCCAGGCCAGCATGGCAGCACCCATCCTTCTTCCTCAGAGTCCTCAGAGCTGCTCTGCCACTTCAGCTCCTCTTGCTGCTCCTGATCGGGCTCGCTTGCCTGGTGCCAATGACCGAGGAGGACTACAGCTGTACTATGGCCAACAACTTTGCCCGCTCTTTCCACCCCATGCTAAAATACATGAATGGTCCACCTCCATTATGAAGGAGACCCATAAGACAGCGGGTAACCTTGCTGGAGTGCTAGCTGGGAGGCAGGATGGTTTTAAAGGTTGACAGGCTTCAGTGTGGCAGCTTTACCTACCTGCTGTAGCCATTGCTGCATCCATATCATTCTCTGCTGGCACTTAGCTATTAACTCATCAGTGTATCAGTATCAAACTGCACAACATATTACCTGAGTAGCATCGTTTCAATACTTGCATCCTGGGTACTAAGGAGGATGTGACTAGGAGGACTAAGAAATGTCCTTCTGTCCAGCATTCTGGATCTTTTAGCCACTTTATATCCAGGTCATTGCCCTGTACTATGCATAGCCAAGGACTTGATACTGTAGATCCTTTCCTGTGTGCTGCTCTAAGTAAGCCAATAGCTAGTCTTTGTTGAATACCCTCTCAGTACCTACAGTATACAAACCAAGAAATACTAAAGAAATTTTAGAGCATTTGTAACATACAATTTTAAAGAATCTTATATTGCAATGTATTATTCCCTGTGGTTTCTGTTTTGGGCATGATGTTCTAACTTTTGCTTTGGATGCACAAGGTGTAAATCTGAGAAGCACTTTTTTAAGGTTTAAAAAAATGGATGTAATAAATAAGATCGTAAAAGGTTTTATGAGGAAAAATGTTGAATGTCAAGTGAAAAACAAAGAAAATATTTATGTATGTACAGTTTGCTAAGCCAAGTTTTGTTTGTATTGATTTCTTTGCATTTATTATAGATACCATAAAATATTTTGTCTATGTGCTTTTTAATGACAACTCTGGAAACTTATAAGTTTAGAAAGAAATGTATGGTATAAAAAAATTAGAAGATGTAGCTATGCTGCATTTCTAAAAAGAATTTTAAAATGCTGCAACAAATTAATGGCATTAGGTATATGTTTGAATGAGAAGATCTGGAAAACTTGACAAGTGATAAATACACAGAATAATATCATGTTAGAAGTTGTGCTAATATTGAAAGCTGTCCATACTTGGAATTAATTGACTGATAATTTCAGGGTTTTTTTCCTCAAGCTGTTTCTTGAAACCTATGTTTCTGTGTGTGTATGCATGCACTCCTGTGCAGGCTTTGTCAATTGAGGTTGTACGAGTCCACACTGAAGCAGATTTTTTCCTGTGGGTGTACTAGAAACTTCTTAATGTCCTCCATAGCAGCTTAATACCAAGATGGATGTTTATGATTTACCAATAGTCAGTCTACTGGAATATGCCAAAAACATATGCATAAATAGTAGAAAAACAGAACAATTTGAAAGCTCATACATTTTACAGAAATATTGCAGAAAACTTTCAGTCTAAGCAGTGGCAGACACTTTGCCAGCTTACCAGTCAGAACTCAACCAAAACAGAGGTCTTTTCTATTTTCAAAAAATACAGATCATGGCACTTAAGTTACTGCTCTTTAATAAGTCTGGGGGTTTTATGCCGTGACATACAATGTGAATTTTTTCCTGAGGTGTTTTTACTTAGAATACATTGGCCTACATAACAGAAATAAAAAGTCAGAAGAAAATAAAACTACATTAATTGCTATTACATAGGATTACTTTTCTGGGATGTCATAATTTAAGCTAGTATGAGAGGAGGGTGGTCAGAGATAGAGTACCACAAGCTGAACTTCAGCATTTGGAGGAGCCAAAATAAAGCTTTCTTTTCAGATAGTGTAACACTAACATTGTTCTGAAGGGGATTTTGTATGTTAACAAAGTACCCTCAATGTCTGAGACCCAGATGTGGACTGACACAAATATGTATTTTTTTCAAGGCTTACTTTCCTTCATTGGGTATTCAGAAGTTGTGCTAGGCTAGATTAGTGTCCATAATCACTGATTCAGAATAGACAAAGATAAGGAACACACAAGGTACTAGGATAAGCTGTTACTTGCAACAGGCCTGACCGATTCCATGAAATTGACCTCTCCTCTCTTTTCTGATACGGTTCTCTTTGGTGACATAGTTTAGTCAACTGTAATCAGTGCACCTATGTGAATGAGTTGGTAGTTCACTCAGACCTGTTAGTCCACATCTCTGCATGCTTTAGAGATCCCTTCATCAGCTAGTCCCTGGTTTTGGTGGTTAATTTTTGCTGAAAGACATTTTTGTTATCTTTTAAAAGAAAACATTGTAAAGAGTAAAAAGATTAATTTAGTGAGACATAAGGATCTCAGCCTGGCTTTGTCTCCTGTTTTCCAGCCAACTATTGGTAATCTTATAGAAGCAGATTTTATCTAAAAGGGTAGTAGAGAGCCTGTGAGCATCAACCTGTGGTAGAGCAATCTGTTGAAGGAACCAGGCAAAAAGTCACAGGCGAGACCTGTGTTCATTTCTTGCAGTATTTGAAAAGTGAGGGAGAGGCAGGGAGGTTTGAAAGGAGCTGGTTAGGAGGGACAGTGGAGTGCAAGGAAGAGGGTTCAATTTGAATGATGTCAGAAGCAATTAATAAAGTACTTTATCAAAAGTATACAGGGTAGCACCTGGCACACTTTGAATTGCATTTACATTTGACTTTTGCCAGCTATTTTGCCAGTCTGTAGCCACTGCTTCCTTTTTTTTTTCAAATGGATTCCCCAGTTCCTGACACCAAGGGGAGAACGGCATGTCTTCTGCAGAAAGAAAGCAGAATTCATACACCTCACTCAAGTTCCCAGGGGAGTTTTGAGAAGTCAGTAAAATGAAGTGACTGGGGGCAGTGGTTGCATCTTGTTCATTATGGTCATGCCCTTTTATTTTTGCTGACTTCTTGAAATGTTCAGGGTGTATGAGAAAGTGCTGAACTGCCAGAGGAGTGTAGGTTAAGCTCGTTAACTAGGCAAGGGAAAACTGCTGTGAAATCATAGGAGCTTTTCATAATTAATTCCTTAGAGTTAGGGCTAAGAGGGAAAATAATTGACGGTAATTAAAGGAACCAAAAGAATTTGGAAGGTCACATCATCAAGTGTCAGCAGACCTTTCAAATTGAGTGTATTTTTGGCTCATGATTACCTGCAGGGCATGTATGCACTGTCTCACCTCTGCTTTGCTGATTAACCTGCAGGCAGAGTGTACCTGCTATGCCTTGCTTCCTTTCAAAGCAAAGCTTCTTCTGTTCATAGCCTCAATCTCTAAGCTCTAGCCATAGAACTAGCTATGGTTTCAAGGTATTGCCTGTTAATTTAAAAGAAAAGTTAGATACAGAGAACTTTCTTTTGACCTCAGGTGATCGGCTCACACAGAGCAATCTCCCCAGTGAACGGCAGACTCTCTGTAATACCTGTGAATAAGGCAATTACAGGCAGTGATAGACACATTAGGATGTTAAAAATGCTTACTTGTAAATCATAAATCTTCCATAGCTCCAAGGATAGGAATGTCAGTCTGTAAGCTAATGTCTCAAGGAAATCACAGGCAGTTTGTGCCAGCAGGTTAGAGGATCCCTTCAGTGCCGCTTAAGACTTCTTACTTTTGGGACTTTCAATCTCAACTCTGGACGAAATCAACATCTGTCTAGTTAAAGTGGTTTGAGCAACAGGCTCCTCCAAAAAGGAATTTTCTGGCCCTGAGCAAATTCCATTATGACTTCAAAGTGATTTTGCAGAACTGGATCTTGATCCTAAAAACAGGCACAAAGAATTCAAAATGGTAATAAATGGCCAGGCACATCACAGGATCCTGATAGAGCAAGCTCTATCACAAGACTACCACTGACTTGAAGGTCTAGCTTGAATTGCAAACCCCAATTTGTCATCAACACATGCATTGCTCACCACAGCATGAACCAGGGCTAAAATGGGGAAACTGGGGTGGGCAGGGGGGAACCTGTTCATCTACTCTCTTTCTGAAGCATCTCACCTTACTTGGGCACTGCCAATGAGAGGGACTGATTTCTGGTAATGTGCCTTGAGCCTTGACTGCAAGGCATGAGGAAAGGCAGTACAGGAGCTGCAGCACTCTTGGTCTATGTTAAAAGCACATGTTCATGATAATATGATAATAGTGCAAAATAATGATCAGCATTTATGCTGAACTTGCTGCATCTGTTTATGGAGTTTCGTTTGTGAACCATGCTTTACAATACCTGAAGGCAGACTGAAAAGTAATGTTTAGAGACGTCTGACACTGTCAGGAGTACAAAGTATCCCAAGTTGACAGAAATCGTGTGCCCTTATTCCTCGCAGCTGTGAGCATGATTGTCTATCCCACATCCCATTGCAGCAGTGATACCAGCTTCATTCTGCAACAGATCAATAGTTGCTCACCACTGGTTTGCCACAGTTCCAGCTTCACTACAAATGCTATGAACACCTGCAGTCTTGCTTTCTCCTTCCATAGAACTTTCTCCTACAGCTGGTTACTGGACAAGGAGAAAGCTGCTGAGATTGTCATCCCTGGCCAGTCATCCCTGGCCCTCAGAGTCTTGTGCTATTTGTGGTTGAGAAATCTGCTTACAACTGATAACATCTCTCAACGTGCTCATCGTCATGTGCATCTGAGTGCATCTGTCTGTGTTCAGAGGCATAACAGAAACTGGATACTCACCATCTTCAAACTAATAGTGCTATAGGGATTTAGCAGATGTAGGATTCTGGGAAATAAGAACAGAGTGAAGGAGAAGAAAGGCAGATTTTTAACCAAGATAAGAAGAGGAGAGATTGATTTTGTCATTTATACTTCCTGTATTTTATTCAGTGTTTAAAGCAATGGATTGTTGAAAGCAAAAGAGCTGGAAATGCCATGTTCTGGCTATAAAGTTGTTCAACTCTTGCAGCAGTCAGTTGCAGAATTCATCTAAACCAGTGTTTGCCTAAGTTAGGGGTGGAGGGCGGACTTGAAGGGAGGGGTTCATTTGTCTTTTGGCTTCAGGGGAAGCGTATGTGTCTTGTATTCAGAGTTCCCTACGTAAGGAAACCAGTCTAGGTACTAGCTGGCTGGTTTTAACCTTGGCTGCAACGTTGTGAAATGCACTATAGCAAACTGAATTCTATTGGTTTTCTATTATTTGGCCATAATAAGACCTAGAGGGACACAGATGTGAAACCTATATTTGGGAGATTTTATTCTTGTTTTAATAATATTAAGAACATTGGAATATTCTAATAATATTCCACAATAGAGAAATAAATAGGAATTATTTAGATAATTAATTTGGCTTCCCAAAAAGCAGTAGATAAAAATCTGTGAAACAAGATGAAAGGAAATGAATAACTGAAAGCTTAAGAACTTAAGACTTGTCATAGGCTAAGACCTGTTTAAATGATAGAAATCTGAATTATATTAAATGATTGCTCTAAAAGCAGACAGGAGCTGAAAGCTGTGACTTCTATTCTTTGATGCTGCTTAATATATCATTCAAACAATGGAGTGGTCAAAACTGCTTGGTTCAGTTAAAGTCTATCTAAAGGTCTGAGATGTAACAAATGGATTTGACCACGGTGAAGTCTGATTAAAACAATGGTGATCGTCATTTCTGGAAGATAGAGGGGGCTTTTGGGTAGTGTTGTCCACTTCTTGTATCAGAGGTGGCCTCGGGGAAGGAGACATGAGCCACTGAGCTCTTCTGTATCAGGGGTGATGCAGATGTGAATACAGTTTGTGCAAAGATTGCTCAGGTCAGGCTCTTTGTGGGAGACTGCTATTATTGGTGTTGTCATTGTGGGTTTTTTAATTCCATTGTTTTGAGAAAGGATGTTTTAAAAAACAACTTGAAGGAAAGCTACCAGGATCCACTTTTTTATGTAAGTGCTTATAAGCCTATCCAAGAAGTGAGACATTCATGTCTGTAGTGCTGTTTATGAATAATTCAAACATTGTCTGACAGCCTCTCCTGACCATTGGGTTGCAGGTTAAAACACATGATTACAATTTTGACTCCTTTGCTAAACTTGAAGCATTGTGCAGCCAGGTATGCAGACCGTGGGAGCAAGGGAAAAAAAGTACTAGAAGAAAGCATAATGCTGCAGCATGTCGGTTGAGGTAGACAGATACAAATAAGACATTTTGGAGCTGATGTTTCTTTTCCTTTTTTTCAGATTTAACATGAGCAAAAAATAATCCTGCAAAGGCAGACTGGCACTCAAACTTTTCTGCTTTCATATGAACGCCTAAACTTTTAAGCTTTTATGTGCCGTGCTGACTCTCACTGCAAAGTGGGCAGCATTTTTTGTTTACCTCCACAGTATATCATACTTGTTTCACCTTTCCATGAATGACCCAGGTTCTCAAGAGGTGAGTGGAAAATAAAAAAGACATCTGACAAGAAGTCAATCTTTCTGTCTTGGCCAGGAGCACTCAGTCTTTGTGTGTAGAGGAGCTAAATATCTTACAGTCCCAAGCATGTGTTGCAAAACCTGGCTAAATAAAAATCCTGAAAGCATGACCACCTTTCCTCAAATCCACATTTTTCAGCTGTTTAAAATGGTAACATACTGGAGTGGTGACAAATGTCTAGGAATGCAAAACAAAAGGAGATAAATTTTATATCACTTATATGTCTGCAGAAATGGAGACATCAGCCGAGTGGCACCTAAATACCGCAACACAGACATCTTACAGGGACATGAGAGCTAGTTAGCCTTGCTCCTGCTGCGATAAGTGCCAAATGTTATTACTTTGATGGTCAATTTTCCTGAAGACTTCATGAACATTTTTATACTTGATCCTCTGTGTCTGCAGGATGCCATGGTGAATGGTAGTAATTGGAGCCTGGCTGGGTGTAAGAAAAACGATGTACACTGCACCCTTCCATGGGCATTCTTACTCTGTAAGCATTCTGATTAGTGTTATTTTACATGTTTGGATTTTCCTCTCCTCCTCACTGTTTGGGTGGTGGAGACAAGCAGTATAGTGCAGAGGAAAGAGATTTAAGACTTCTCCAGCCTATGAAACAGCTGCTTCATGGAGCTTCTAATGCAGCAGTATCTGCATAAAACCAAACCATTTAATTTTTAAGAATAAGCGTGGTCAAAAGGCTTTTAAAGCATGCGGGTGCCCCCCACTGACTGAGAACACCAAGTTGTAGCCCATGAAGAAGCCATTGTCATTGCATAACATAGGACTTGCCTTAATTAGAAAAGTGAAAGCAGTTAGATATGTTCTTCAATGATGCTTTAACTATGTCATACCTTTCTAATTACTTAATAGAATAAAATTTGCTGGAACAAGACACACATCACTTACACATTAGGAAAAAGAGGAAGCAAGAGTGGGGGGGAGCCCAACACATGGCTTTGTGCATGACATGGGCTCCCTCAAGGGAGTAGGCAGCTGCTCTGCAAGGCATTTTACATGTAGTGAGGGAAGCAAGAGTGATGGGCCCAATAAAGGTGCTCCAGGTATTTCAGCTGGAAGAGCTCTGCAGTGAAATAGAAAGACACGTCCTTGCTGTGTGATTTCTCAAATTACTTCAACCAACAGCTGTAAAAAATGGGGAATTAAGCTGGAGTTCCAGCTGGCTTCTGGCTGTGGAATGTGCCCAGTACCTGGCTGCAGAGGCCCTTTTCCTGATGGGTTCGTCCACTGGGGAGGTCTGAGCAAGGTGACATCTCATCCATCTTCTCCCATCACAGAAGGTACGTGACGGGAGGGAATAAAGAAGAGGGATACAGACTCTTTTCAGTTGTGCCCACTGATAGGAACACAGGAAAACATTTTATGGTGTGAGGGTTGTCAAACACCGGAACAAGTTGTCTGTGGCTATTCAAAACTCAATTGGACATAACTGAGTAATGATCTGTAGGTGAGTCAGCTCTGACCTGGAATTGGACTAAATAGTCTCCAGAGGTGTCTTCCCAGTTCAGGCATACCGTAGTGCTGTGTGAAAGAGAGGGGCCAAATGCCTGATCTCCGGCATTGCACAATCCTTTGGCCATTCAAATTGTTACAGTATTTGCAGATGTAAGTATGCTCAGACTTTACCTGTTTGGTTTTTAATTTGGGACTGTCAGGTCTTTGATTTTGCAGGACTATTGTGCTGTCTAGCTGTGGTTTTTGGAGTAAGTCCGTGAGTTCAGTACAATGTAGCAGCTGTCATCTTAAGCTAGTTCTCTGTGAACTATAAGAGCATTTAACGTCAGTGGTCATTTGGTCCTGTGGATAAAAAACTGTATAGAGCCATTGAATGGTGTCAGATTTTGAGTCAGCATTGAAGACAATTTTATTATTTTGAGCACATGCACACATGCAATTAGTTGCTATTACTCTGCCCTACTCTTTATGGCCAAAGTAGCAAGTCTCAGTCAAGCTCTCTGCCACGGAAGTATGTTGCAGAACAGTCATATGATTTTGAACCATTGCTCAGTTCTACAGAACACAAATGCCAACAGTCCCCAACTTTAATTTGGAGTCTTAATAGGCTATTTGCTTTCATGTTTTAACAAGCTATAGGGGTGAAGTTTCACGTGGACCATGTATATTACCTGTCTTGTCTTAATTGACAAGACAGTCAAGTAAGACAGTTAGAATTAAGATAATAATCTTACCATTTTTTCCTTGTAAGTTACAGATATACAGAAGGGAAAAGGTGAGGAAGTTAATTAAGAAACAGTTTTCACTTGGATATACAGAAAAAGACACATTCTGTTTCTGTAAAAAACAGTGTACCATTTTACTGGTTCCTGGGGAAAAAAAAAGAAACATATTTTTTAAACTATGCAAAAGATAACTAATGAAACAAAGTGCTCTGGTTAATTCTTTATTTTCAACATCAAATACATGGATAAAAATCTTGCACCAATCAAGTAGCCTACCAGATTTTTCATTTAGACTTTTTTAGGTGCAAAACAAAACAAAACCTCACCAAAACAAAGGCATCAATTTTATATGCATCAGTGAAAGAACAGAATACTTCAACAAATACATTATGGCAGCAGAGCCTGTACCAAGAAAGGACACAAAAGCGAAGTTTTATAGTATATACAATAAGGTGATACATAAAGTGGCTTGTTGATGCGAGTCTCATGACCAGCAGTCTATCCCTTCATTTTCCGATGGGCACTTTCTGAAGAAACAGACTTCTAATTATAGGCACAGAGGAGTACAAAGCACACTAATTTGCAAGATAGTGGCATATACATTTTTTTAAATGTGTTTGTTTGTTTCTTTAGGCACATTTGAATGCAAAAGATTATTTTTTTTTTAGCACAGTGCAAAACCGAATACCCTTATGGACAACAATCACTTTGAAAACAACTTTCAGGATATAAGGCTATCTACATTTGAAAGATGAAAGGGAATTTCAAGTAGAAGGGGTAGCATGTTAGTATTAGAGAAATAGTACTTTGAAATTCTCAGATCAGTTGGAGATTATGCTATAGTTGCAGGTGACAGAAAGACTGGTTTGTATTATGATACTGTTGTTAACATGACCCTTCTTTTATGTGTGTTGCATTTCTACCTGTAAAGCTGTATCATGGTTGTAGATAGCACTGAAAATAGCCATCTCTTCATTCAGAGAAAGAAATGCAGTTCAGATAAGTTCAGCTGAGAATACCTTATATACAAAATCCCATTAGGTTAATGTTGGGTTGCATTCTAATTTTAAAGCAGAGTATTATATACACAAGAGAGGCTTGCTGTGTTTCTACCGAAGCCTGTGATAAGACTAAGGCCCTAGTCTGGTGGATTTTTTACTTTGCTGGTAGTTTGTTTCATTCTAAACATTTGGCACAACACTTAAGGAATCAGTTGGCATCAACTGGAATGGATGGAGGCTCCAATACAAACCCTGGTGTGGATGAAGGGGATGGTCTGGGTTTTCTTTTGTTTTAATTTTTTTTTCAGTTTAAAGCCCAGTAACGCACTGACAGTCCTTGCAATATCCTTGGGAACTCAGTTCAGATTTCGTTAATTATATTTTTAAATCATTAAACCCCTCAGTGTACATAAGGGGAAAAAAATCATCAAGTGGTGTCACTGAAACATAATAGTAAATTTACCACAAACCCAGGACAACACACCAAGAAACTCTCATTAAATTATATTACCCAAATACAAATCCTGCTGCCCTAACTGGGAGATTTTCCTGAGATGAAGTCTACAATGAGACATGGCTTGAACCGCTACAAACCAGAGTAGCTTTCACATATTGTTAGAAACTCAGACACCACAAAGTGCTACTCATCACCCTATCTCCTCCCCTGCTTCCCAAGCTCTTTGTAACAGACCTAAGGTCTCTTCCTGTTTGGCTTGTGCTGGTATTACATTGCCTATGTTTCTAGGGGTTTTTTTTTTAATTTTTTTGATGTGTTTTTTTCTAAAAAAAAAAAAAATCCACATATAAACATTATAAAATAATTCTTTCATTATCTGTCCAGAGACATCACTATGAATGTTTTGGTAAAAGCATAATTAGCTGCCTTGAATAGTTTTCTTTCAATTGACTTTTTTTTTCATGCTATATATTTTTTATTTAATATCCAGCACCAGGTATTCAGGTAGTACTGGTTTGTCAGCTGCAAATATAAAGTATATATATATGTATATATATATACATACACATAAAATAGCGTCCTGTGAAATCACAATTACCAAATGTCAGGCACAATTGTTTGCATACATGAGAGCATAATTCAGTATTACATATGAAAAAAGTTGCCATTTTTGTATAATAGACTTTGTTTAATCAATTCGATAGCTACATTCAGTTGTCTTATATATGGACAATCATCTTTATAAATAACTATGGGAAGGTTACTATATTCATTAAGGTGCTGCTTCAATTAAAATGTCATGAACAACTTAATGACATAGATCCTGAAACTGCCCCAAAGTAAATGAATATATTACTGGGAATCATTGTTTTTCTTTCTTGGGTGCACTTCACTGTTGTCACCACAAACATAGGACTAAAATCACTTCCTTGCAAGGGCTGAGTTAG
Source organism: Eurystomus gularis (assembly GCA_013400335.1). Lineage (NCBI taxonomy): Eukaryota > Metazoa > Chordata > Aves > Coraciiformes > Coraciidae > Eurystomus > Eurystomus gularis. The sequence continues at coordinate 26,954 of VZZY01021435.1, read as the reverse complement.
GAAAGTGGTCATAATTAAGACTGTGAGTTGATTGATTGATTATTCCTTATGTTCCAAGACACATTATGATACCCTTCTGTCTACTGCAGACCACTTCAAATTACACTTATCCATCTTCACCAAGAAAAATGTGTAGCATGTAGTAGTACTTGCCCTATATAAGTACCATCAGAATCTACCTCTCTGTTGTGAATTGCTCTCCATTAAAGTTTGTGGTTTTTTTTTCCTCTAGGTGAAATTTACACTTGAATCAATGTAGTGGTTCTGGGATGCAGGAAGGGAGGCATTCATTTAAACCAATTTGCCTTGCAGCTTATGAGCTTTATCTGTGTGTTCTGTCATAGAGAACACCAAGATGCACATACAGTATTTAAAGAGCAGCTCTACCTCACACTGGTCTACAAGTGAACGATGACGGTATAAGCACATAAGCATAACTACAGGGATTCCTGTTCTCCATTCAGATCTTAGCCTGCACTCATTTCAGGGCATTCATGATTTCTATAACACATCTGAAAGCAGCTACTAAACAAAACAACATGTGCATTTTCTTTTAAGGCATTTAGGAGCCTTCCAAAAACCCTCAGGTACCAAATTTGCACACACACGCACACACACACGCACAGTTACTAAATACACACAAAGACAAATCCTTCAGCACATTCAGAAAAAAATGGCAGTATAATATGCATCCATAAAAGGTCTATTAACTTACAGTGACTGCTTCACATGTTTAGGCTTGCACAGTTTTTGAGGAATCTTCTCAAGCATAGGTAGCGTCTAGCTTTAGATTTTTAAACTGCACGCATCTTCAGATATGTACATGAAACTATTATAGACATCATTATGTGCATTCACTAAAGAATCGAATCCTTGACTTGGAGCACAAAGTCATCCTATGCCTTTCTGCCTTCACAATTGCTATGTAACTTGATCTCACTGCGCACAAACTCTGCTTGTGTCAGGGAGCATAATTAGACACAGGCACTCCTGTACGGCATTAGTTGCACTGTTTCCTATGTTTAGTTACTACAGAATATTCCAATCAACATAATCTAACATAAAGGTTTCAACTATAGCAGTTAAAGAAGCATCCCTGAACCCCTCTCTAACACTGTAGCCAGCTGCAGTGGAGCAGCATACGCATGTGCTATGAAACATCCTCACTGGCAGGGTGGTCACTTCCAACCAGCATAGTCTCTGGTCCATGCTAACTCCCAAACTGCACCTCTAAACCAGAAGTGCAGATAGCACAGACAAAGTTTATCATTAGACTAATAAAATATCCCTGGCATATGTAATAATCACATTCCAGTACCCAGCAACATTCCCTGACACGTTTCATTTTCTAGCATAGAAGCAGTCAAACAGCAACACCTACTTTTAATAATGTATGCAATAGTATTAATTGCTTCAGTCTTTCTCCTTTATATGTTGCTGAAACTCTTGATGTCAGTGGAACTTTTGTATATTTACAGTTGTTCTGAAGAATCTGACTAATCCTTACGAGAAAGTTACACACATACATGAAGAAAGCCAGATTTAGCTTCCTGGACATGCAGTCCCAGAGTCTTCTCTGGGAGCAGCCTCATTTCTGATGCTTTTTGCCCAGTCCCGGTGTCATAGGTGAGCTGGCTTTTAACAGTGATTTCTGAGCATGCCCCAACAAGAGCTGAATAAAGCCAAGGCAAGGCAAAGCCTACTGCTCTGGCTGTGATGCCAGTCACCCCCATACAAGGCTAGGCCACACTCTACTGAGTGGAGTGGGACCATCCCACCCTGCTGTGCCAGTCTTGCACTGGCATCCTCACTCCCTGGTTTGTAGCACAGCAAAGCAAAGGACAGGGGGAGGTTTTTATATAAAATAGTACTGGATCATGTATGTGTGTGAAAAATCTTTTTTTTTTATTTTTTTATTTTAAAGACCCTGGTGATCTGATGATTTTTGTAATCATCTGCTCTCATTTAAGAGTAATTATCTATGTTACCACTATGTTTGCCATGTTGTCCTTGACTTACACAGTGCCAAGCAACTGAACAATTTAGCTTTGTAGGATCAGACACGATAGGATGCACGCAATGCAATCTGGCTAGGGGCTATGGTAAGGGTATGGTAAGGGTAAAGGTTAGGTCCCCTTAGGGGAGTTAGGGAGTTGTCTGCTGATGTAAGCCAGCAAGGTAAAACAGAATTATTCTCAGACAGGGGGTCTTTCCTGCTGCAGGAGGAAGAGGGGTGGGAATCTACCTAAACTACCAAGGCAGTCACTAGCAGTGCAGTTTCACTATGGCACACTAAGATGTCAATCAACTTTCTATTCACCCTCCCAAAAAAAGTCATCAAAAATCTCTTCCAAACTGCTACAATGTTTCAAGGAAGTGAAGGATTAAGTGAGCTCAGAATTTGGGGGTGGATATCAACACAGACTACCACTCATGAAGACACCAGTATACAAGGGTGGTATGGCCTACTAATTTATAATAAAATTGATGTTCAGTTTATATTAGTATTTACCCAACTTGCATGCAAAATTAAATAAAAACACTGCAAATTTTAGATCAAGTTAGCCTGACAATCCTTGCTGGCTGTCTGTAGCATTGAAATGTGTTCCATTTAGGGTAAGCAATTAATTTAGGCAAGTGCTTGACAAACACTCAAATGGAAAATGTGGGTGACTGTTGTCATTGGAGTGTTTACATAGGTGGCACTACAGATAACATAAAGCATGAGCTAGGTAGTACGCTGCTGGGTTTCTCATACCATTATACATGCTGACTTCTGTTTATATTGTATTCTGCATATTCTCCTCTTCTTTGCTGTTTATATAAAAAGACTGCAAGGAATGAGATGAAGCTGATGCAGCTGTCAGCTGGCTCCGGTTCTCCTCTTCCATCGGTGCAGCACTCCTGGCTGCTGGAGCATGCAGTCGGTGAGCGTCTAGCATCTCCAGCAAGAGATCATAGAGCGGAACTACATTTTTACACTTCATATTATAGAGGTGCTCCATTCCTTTGTTGCTGTGGGTTGTAACAAAACAATGGTTACTTTCCAAATATGCTATGTGGAAAAAAAAGGCTACGAGCTAATAATATTTCTTAGGTTGATATAAATTCCACCTTGTACAAAACAAACACCTTAACAGTGCAGTTGCTGTATGCTCCTGCTGCAGTTGACAGAAGAAGGCAGTTTCAAAGAACATTTTAGAATACTCGTGAGCAAGTTGCCTTCTAAAGGTGGCTCTTTTGTTCTCCTTTTCCTAAAAGGTAGACTAGAGCACATGGACTTCTAATTTAGGCACTGTGACTAAGTGGATGGGATGAATCTTGGATTTCCCATAATAAAACCTAAAATACAAGATTTTTTTCCTAGACAATAGCATTAGCCAATTTGTTAGCAAATGGTCACTTGTAATAGTATCCGGTTGCAAAACTATGGAAAAATAATTAACTTCACTGCAGATCTGGAACTTCTGTAATTGTACAAATTCTTCTTAAGAAAAAAAAAAAAATAACATGAAGACAAACTCCACAAAAAGACACAAGAGAAAAAAACATGCACACACCCTTTGACTTTTTCCTGAAGACCTGTATATCAGTCCTGGAGGTAAAATCTGCATGTTTCAGCTTTAGTAGCTATGATGTGGTGCTTATTTTAGTTCTAATTTTATTAACTGAAATAATGAAAATTAAAATATCTCTTGTCCCTTCATAAAAATAAAGTCTATAATGAATCTTTATTTAGACTTGTCATGTTGTTAACACTCCAGCCACTGAGCAGCTACCTTAAGAGGTAATTACGTTTGGGAGAATCATTGCTGCAACTACTTAACAGAGTGCCTCAGACACCTCACCTCTAGTTAGCAAAGGGCACAGCTCTATAGATTGGGATTTAGGAGATCTGCATTTATTCTCACCCGTAAAATACACATAATGATCATAATATCTTTTCTGAAGTGACTTGCAGTATCAAGCCACTTGTGAAGACTGGCTATGTAAAAGTGATCGTTTTATTAAATCTTATCTCATAGGAGACTAAAGTTTGCAGGACTAGGCTACTGCTATGTTAGTATTCTACTTGGTACTTTTCAAACAGAATACAAGATGCATATAACATTAAAGGTAGATACTGCTTAGAGCACTCTCAAAACAAAGCAAAGGAAAAGAAAAATAGAAGAAACAAATGGGGAAAATGTTCACTCCTTTCACACCATAATCCAATATACTATTTGCATGCATGTTCCATGCATCTTTCTTTATGGAAAGTAGACATTTTTATTTAGTTAGTTCTTTACAACTCTACACCCAGTTTGCACTCCTGTGAAGGAAAAGTAGTGTGTATTTGTGAAACCTCCCTTACATGGGACAAGTGCGGGAGGGCTGACTGTGTGCTTACTCTCACCTCATGTGTCTGATGTGAGAGAGGATGAGGAGGAGCTGAGCCAGTCGTCTGTGTTGCTGCTGCAGAGAAAGACCCGACTTAGCCATTAAGTGTATCAAAGTGTCTGTGATTTTGTCCAGAACACGGTGAATATAGTCTCTCTCCTCCAGAGATTTCAAGGTGCTGGAAAGAAATGTGTACACACCTGGAGTAGAAAGGAGAAAGAAAACAAACAAACCACAAAAATTACTTCGATGGAGTCAGATTTGCCCAAGGTACACCTTCTGGCTGGCCTCTTCAGCTGTGTTAACCATGGCAGCTGACTATGTGTGAACTCTCCTGCTTGTGTGCCAGGTCACTGGTTTGAATGACCCTGTAGCCTGGATTTAGTCATTGTAGGCAAAGCAGGAGGAGGAAGACAATGCCTCTTCCTTGCACAGGTCCATCCAAGGTCTGGGCCAGGTGGTGGGCAATACCCACAGCTAGATCTATCCACAGGCTGCCCTCTTCTCTCAGTCACTCAGCTCCAAAACATAGAGGAAATGCTGCTGCCCCTTGAGAGCTCTGCAATACTTACTGGTCAGCCCAGACCTTTGCAATTTTTGCTGTTTACTCTTCTGTTTAATGTCTGATTTTTTTTGTGATTTGCTGGTCAATCTAGAACTGAATAAGATGCTATCACAAAACATGTAAACAAAATTAGGGTTTGTTTACACACACTCACCTCAACAAACCGCCCCAACCAAGCAAGAGCCTTGAAAGGTGTGCTCCTTCACCTGCAAACCCAACTCCCCTTTAAAAACCATGTCTGAAGCAACCTGTGTAAATTTAGTCATCTTACATTGCTTACTGCAGAAAGTGAGCAGCCTGAAGATTTGGACCGGACGGAAATTTTTCCAGAGATCAAGACACCTTAAAACTGCCCCACCAATGACCTCTCTACATCTCCTGTGAAACACGAACCAAGATATATCCAGTAGTAATTCTTCGGTGCATGAAGCACATGAACTTTCTAAATGGGAAATTCTAAACCATTTTGCACATTTTTATCTTGAATTTGTTCTAGATGACAACACACAGCCAATGTGAATCAGGTCATGACAGCACTGTGTTGCCAAAAGGCAGCTGTTGCATTTAGCATCACGCTTTTTAATCTGGTTTAAGATAGTAACACTAAACAGGTTGTATTACTAGAATCCCGTCCTAAGGCAGCAAAAGCTGACCATGTATGTACTTTAATACAGTCAAATTGTCTTCATCATAGTGTGTTCATCGCCCTGCATCTATAATGTTCTTGACAAATCCTGTGCTTTAGCCCTTCTGTATCAGCTCACAGATCCAAGCAGAAATTTGGATTTTGTCCTTGGAAAAAAATGGTTTCTGGAATTACTTATATAAAACAATATGCAATGCAGTTAGTGATATTAAGAAAAAAAAGACACACACGCACTAACATGCACACATACACAAACAGACATATATACACTTGCTTGCTTGTATTGTTGCTAGCCTAGTGGTTATACCATTGGATTTAAAGGTAATATTTTGCCATGCATCTGAGTAGTCAGGGAAATTGATATTTTTTTACCATCTTCTTGGCATACCTCACCTGCTCACATCTTCTTGGCACTTCAAGGACCTGACACCTGGAACTACTGTAACCTGCAAGTAGGTTTTATGACTTTGGGTCTTCTGTACTAAAAAGAAATATAAATTTACGTTTGTGAATGTCAGTGTGAGCGTCTCTGACAGAGAAAGTGAATGAGAGAGACTGCTTTAAAAAAAACAAAAGGATAACTTGAAAACAGCAAAACTTTTGAAAACCATCAGTCAGAGCTCTTAATTTTGGTAATGAATATTGCTGTAAATTATTTTTACTCAAATGAATTCACCGAAGAGAAACAGCTCCGGAGACTTTTCTCAGCTGAGTGACTCTGAACCACCCTCACATATGTCTACTGACAATACCATGCTTTATATCTTAGTAGGTACCTGTAGAGGCAATATTCTTAAACATTACTGAAAATCATAGTCCATTGAAGAAAACATTAGTCTCATAAACCCATAGTGCCTCCAGAACAGCTTGCTTCAGCCAGAGGATGCTATTGTGCCCTTGTAGCAATATCCCTTATTTTCAAACCAGCAAAATAAAAAAATCTGTTAGGAGGAATTGTTTCTCACCTAGGTCTTGTCCAGAAGCGATTAAAAAGTATAAATCAAAAAAAGCACTCCCCCAAAAATGTAGAGACTTCAGGCAATTACCAGTCAATATCTGCCAAGAAAAATGATGTTTGGTTTTCCTTTCTGCCCTCCCCCCGCCCCCAGTGATTGCTCCTGCCCTGGGCCAATGACCAGAAATTTCCCCAAAAGAAATGCCTGCTATCCATCACACACATACACACACACAAGCAGAGTTTTGGAACAAGAGTGCAGAAAATTGTCTTGGTAAAGTGAAGTGTAAAACAGTCTCAAAGGTCTTTCCAAGCTCTGAAGCTGAAAGCAAGCCTAAACTGAATAGCTACCAAGTTGTTTTCCAGCTCTTTCTGTAGATGAATATTGTAACACATAATAGGAGCAAGAACAGAGCAGCAGCACCCTGCAAACAAGCAAAGCCTATTGGTCTGTGCCCATAACACAAAGTTATGCCCAGAGCAGGGGTCCCTCAGGGACTGCAGTGCTACCTTGCCAGCTGTCAGCATATAGTGAAATAATTTGATATGCATCAACATATATAGTGATATATTTTTGCATATTACTGTAGAGGAGAATGCCAGTCTTCCCCTTCTGCCATGTCCTATTGCTCTGGATCTGTTGCAAGCCAGGCTGAGCTATAAGCAAGTTCAGCTCTGTACCATGCACTTACATCATCATCCAGCCCCCAAAATAAAGAAATAAATAAAAAGCACAATTTAACAGGTGCTGGAAAAATCAGGAGACAATAACAGTCAGATGGCATGATGTATCAGGAAGTCTACAGGATGCATAAATTAGCTAAATCTTTCCATCTCTATGGATGAACCACCTAACTAATTAGGTAAATTGGCTGTTAATGCAGATGAGGCTTACATCTTTGTCTCCAAAATGAAAGCCCTTTGCTTTGCCACAGAGCACCGCTCCTCTTTTCAGATACATTCAAAAGTAAAACATTTGGCATCATGTTGCCCTTTCATGTTTCTAATATTTATTTTGCAGTGTTAAGAAACAGCCCTTTATTCTTGAGCTGTTTTTTAGAAAATACAATTTTGCTTTTTAGTCAAAAGATTTATTGCTGCAGCTTTAGAGGGGCACCTTCTGGTTTGTTATTTAGCTAGACACAATAATGTCCTTGTTGTTACAGACATGCTGTCGCCTTGATATCTCAGGAAAAATTTGTAAGTAGCATAAACGTATATTTTGCTTTATAAACAAGACCTTCCATATTTTCCACACACAGAGTGAAACTAAATAATTTGCTTGCATTTTGCCCAAGACCACAAGGAAAAGGAGCATAGAGACATTAGCCTTGAAAGATTTTGGGAAAAAAAAAAAAAAAAGAGAAAGAGAAAATAAATGTCCAACAAAAGCAATAAACAGCAGTACTTCAAGTGAAGAGATTAACAGATGTCCAAGGATTTAATAAAGAACTGTTTGTGTATACTCTGAATTAAATCCTCACTAAGCTTCAGAATGCAAATGCAGACTGCTTTTAAATATGAAATGTACCATAATTTGTTTAATTTGTCTACTTGTTTAAATCATTTTGAGACAGCTAGTTTAATCATATGCATATATATAATACAGATTGCATGAGGGCTACAAGTTCATAGTGTGTTTATCTGCTGTTTCTTTAGTAGAAGACTTGTGTACGTGCAATCATAGAAATAAATGCAGGTTAAAGGAGCCTTGGAGGTCATCTAGTTCAACCTCCTACTCAAACAGTAGCTTCAGGATTTGGTCAAGCTACCCAGAGCTTTGTCCAGCTGAGTTTTGAGTACCTCCGAGGATGGAGATACTTTTTGGCCAACCTGTTTCAATGCTTCTCTCACTGGGAAGATTTTTTTTTCTGTTCATCTAATCAAGACCTCCCTTCCTCCCTTATCCCTCCTCCTCCTGTGATTTTTCTCCATTGCTACCTCTCCTTTCCTCTTGTACCACTGAGAAGAGTTCAGCCCTGGCTTCTCCATAACCTATTCATCAGCCATCTGAGGACTGCAGTCAGATCCTCCCTTAGCCTTCCCTTTTCCAGGATGAACAAATCCAGCTCTGTCAGCCTCTCCTCATACATCATATACATCATGTGCTTCAGAACTCATAATATTTCATGTGCCCAACACTTTACCTAAAAGAGTCTGACTACACCCTGTGAAGAAAAGTATCTCCAGAAGATAGAGTATCTATGCCAAACAACACTTAACACAGCTATTACACGTACTCCCAATTATGCTACTTAGTTATCTCTGTAATGCAGACTCGCCTCCTAATTTGGGTATCTAAATGATCTGACAGTCAGAAACTTGTGTCCACATTCCCTCCACCTAGTAGTTAACTCCTCAGACAATTATAAAATTAGTTGGCTACAGGAATGAAAAAAACGAAATGTAAAAATAATTACCTTTAGGCATAAAGGCAATTACAAGCAACGCAGACATACATTCTGTGGCCATACTTACACACACATTCAGTTTACAGTGTACTCAGATATACTGCAATAAGTGCAGATGCAAGCCAGATTAATCCATAATGCTCTGCATAACAATGGTATAAGTTGCTTTCATCACGAATCTGTAACAGATCAACCTGAACCATGGCCTCTGATCTATCATCTCCAAGACACTTCTAAAAATGCCAGACTTCTGAGCAGCTATAAACTTTTGTTTAATGTAAAATAAAACCTAAACTCAAAGTCAGATCACTCATTAGATCATTAGAACAACTCTGACCTTCTACCACACAGAGCACTACCGATTCAAAGCTGCTGAATAGGATCCTTGAAGGAATGAAGATCTAGTATCTACTAGCCTCACTCAGTGGTCCCACCACTCTCATACAGAAGGAAATCTGCCTCTGATTATCACTGACTTCTTGAAGCAGAAAAAATCCCATGAACAAATGAGATGTGCTTATGAAGGATAGCTGGTGATGTCTGGCAGAGTTTTGTCTTAATACCAGACTTAGTTTTCTGGATCAAAATTACAAACAGCAGTAGGACAAAAACTCTCAACAGCATGGCTTCATGTTCAAGATACAAACATCTAATGATTTTTATGCAGACCTCCCTCTATTCTATTTTTTTCTAATTACAATTCAATATTCCTATAAATCGATTACATATTCTAGATCTATTTAAGAACGTAATTGCATTTTAACATATTAGCTAAAAAAATCTGGAGGATTTTAACACTAGGAAATATTCATTCTAATTACCAGGACAATATAAGGAAAATAAAACGTCAAACAGTAATTACAATTGTCATGCCCGGGCATCTAAGATTTAAAAAAATAGACCCTCATTCCTAATATGCCAGGTGCTTGCCTCAGATGTAATTTTTTGATAATTGATGACAATCACAACAAAACTTGAGTCAATACCTTATAGAACATAAATGAAATATCTTATATTTGATTGCATAAATATACCATTTTACTTGAACTCTTTTTTTTATTTTATTATTTGGGTAGACCAGATCCAAGTTTCCATAAAGGAAGAAGTGCCTAATCAATAAAGTAAAGTCTGTTGTGTTTAGAGTTAGCCTTTGGTGAGAATTACCTGAATTTGTATTTCATGCAACTTGGGCAAGTTAGACATCCAAATAAAAGGACATACAGCCCTGCATATGTGTTTTGTCTAGAGGCTGATACTATCTATGAGTTCAGAAATAGGTGAAGACAAATGGGTAAATCCTCAGGGCTGAGAAACTCTAGCATCTACAGTCATTAGGTAACAACTTAGTGGAGAACTGAGTCTAAAATTTTGACTTTGGTGCCTATATTATTATTTTAGACCTCTATCATTTCTATGAGAATGCTGTGGGGCTCATTTTTTAGAAATTTTTTTTTTTTAGAATGGTTTAGGTTGGAAGGGACCTTTAAAGGTCCTCTAGTTCAACCCCCCTGCAGCGAGCAGGGACATCTTTAACTAGATCAGGTTGCTCAGAGCCCCATCCAACCTGACCTTGAATGTTTCCAGGGATGGGGCATCTACCACCTCTCTGGGCAACCTGTTCCTGTGTTTCACCACCCTCAGTGTAAAAAATGTCTTTCTTATATCTTGTCTAAATCTATCCTGTTTTTGTTTAAAACTATCAACCTTTGTCCTGTTCTGCATTTAAAAATAAATTGTCTGGATTTCTTTCTCATTTCAAATAGAAAAGGATCCTCTGATGTGCAGTAGAAATTTTGTCCCATGTCCCAACTTGAATTTGCTTATTTCAATCACCTCATGCAGAATTCAAGTCAACTAAACTTATATATTTATATCTATACCTACACTTGTTATCCAATCACCTATTTCTGAAATGTACTTCAGAATGAGATTTACAGCCTAATAACACTTATCAACTATAAAGGCAGTGAAAGGTGATGACATCATTTCAGATGCCTGTATTTTAATATAAACTAAACCATGATAAACTCAGTCACACTTTTGTCATTATTTTTTTCTTCATTTCACCATTCCCAATAAAGGAAACCACAGATTTACAGCTAAGCATTGCCTCTGGAGGCTCTAATGTGGCTCCAGCTACTTCAGTGTCTTGTCATCAGAGCTTTAGGACCTACCAGCACCCAGCTCAAAACCTTGCCCTGATCACCCTTCGCATCAGCTATATGCAATATATCAACTACTTACTGCATTAATTTGCTGGGTCCCATCTAAACCACTGAACAAGTTTGCCCACTTCCATCCCTGCCTACTGGTTCTGCCTGCATCTATGTTGACAGTCCCCTTTCAGTTACTGCTATCTCAAAGTGAAAACATCATTAGCAATAACAAGCAGCATTCAACCATATGCAGAAGCAATCACAATTACCCAAGTGACAGCAAGGCACACCACTTACCAGAATTGAGCAGGATGATGGACTTAAGGCACACAAATTCCTCCCCTTGAAGGTTCATCATTCGAAACCGAGCAGCAGTAGCCAGCAGCATGTCAAAGATTTCCACCATGCCCTCTACACATTTTCCTTGATTCCTGTGTGAATACCATCAAGGGGCAGATATTCACAGCTTTAACGTGGTGGCAGCATGAGCTTTTCATCCCCCTGGATTACTCCCCTCCAATTTGATTTCATCTCTTCACTAGCCAGCACATGACTTCCTACTCTATGCTCATTTGGTGAGTATGTGATTACAAAAGCATAGTTTTCAGCATCTCACGTAAAATAAATTACTAATAAATAAATAATTACCGTGGTGGAACATGAGATTGATGCAACCAAACCTTTACATTGAGGAAAAGATTTGTTTAAAATTACATTTTGATTTCTGTTGGTGTTACGTGGTTTCCTCTTCCTTTTTTTTTTTCCTTTAACTGAAATAGTCTCAAATCTTTGTATTTCTTCCTCTGTAATGTTTTGCATTTGTTTCTACCTGGCCTTGCAATCTGTAATTTTCCAACACACTTCTCCCATTTTTCTTATATCAGCATAATGTCTCCTTAAATACTAAGCTTATTCATGAGCTCAAGAAGGACTTATGAGGCCAAAATCTTGTCTGTGTGAATGAGTCTGATTGCAACTATCACTTCACTCCACAAATCAGATAATTTTTTACATTAAAGCATTAAACAAACTTAAAGTATGGGAAATCTCAAAGTGTTCATTAGTAATGGCAATTAACCACTTCCCTCTGCTCAGAATACTAGGTATTCTCACTCACTAATTTTAATCTTGCACACCCAATCTGTAGTTCAATAGTTAATTCAGATTGTAATGATTTTTAATGAAAATTTAGTCTGCAGATTTTCTGGTCATAGATCATTTATATTACTACCTTTTATCAAAAACTACCTACTTTCACTTTTACCAGGACTTCCTGAGTGAAATTTTAACATACAAGACTTAATGAGTGCTCAGATCTCCTGTTCAAAGACATTTTTTAGATACAGCTTTTATGAACAAAATTTTGAAGATGATTGGTATAGGAAAATGCAAAAGAAATTTCAAATGATCAGATGGCTTTTCCACTATAATTTGTAACATGAACACAGACTGAGCATCTCTTAATCTCACTGCAACAAAACCATCACTGACTATCAGCACAGAAATATCTCCTCAGTCCTCATACAGCCATCCTGTTGAGACTCTGTAATGTCTAGACCCACACCAGACCCTCAGACAAGTCACCTACCTTTTCAACTACAGCCTGAGAAAATTCTTTGCACTTTTAAATCATGACTAAACCTAAAACTGAGTCAAAGAAGGAGAGGGGGTATCTGTGAGCACTTGTGCACCAATCTTCTTTCAAGTTCAAATCACTATTCAGCTTAATTTGGTGCTTGAACTTCAGTCTACATCTTCCTTATTGCAGAGCAGTATCTACAAGCCAGTGACAGAAGCTATTTCATCTGCTTTCAGAGATATTTAAACAAAGCAGGACAATGTCAAGAAAACAAAGTGAAAGGTATTCCCTTAAAACAGCCAGTAGGATGTTAGTTAAAATACAGTAATATTTGAAAATGTAGGCTCCCAAGCAAATTTCCAATGAGTCTTACAACAGCACATGTTCTCTGACTTTTCTGTGAGAAAGAGATGATCCAGCCTTGGGAATAGAAATAGTAGAAAGTTATGTTTAATAAGGAGGATGGGTTGCTTCTTCTCACCTCTCTATGGGCTTCCTCCTGAGGCTCGCTCCTGAGCAGTGCTTTAATTCTTCCCATGCTTTTCACTAGCATTTAGCTCAGAAATTGCTTTCCATTGCATGGCAGGCACCTATCAGCTGCAACAAGCTGCAACATTTGGCAATGAAACCTTTATGACCTTTTCTGGCTCTTTAAAATTTCACTGAAGAAATGGTGGTTTAAACTATAGCAGCTTTTCAGGTATGACCCACAACACTGATAATTTCACATATTGGATTCCCACAGATGATGGTAACAAGTGCAGTGTAAAAGGTTGTGGACAGAAGTCTACGTGTTAAAATTAGCAGGCAGGCAGACTCAACGCTGTGTTCCATGGAAAGCATGTGATGCCTTTTCCACCCTCATTTACAAAGCCCTGACCGGTGAGCTGAACTAAAGGACTGATCTCAGCTTAGTATGTCTGAACATGCCTGAAGGCTGAAGCTGAATTCAGACAAGGAGTTTTCAAAGATTTGACGACCAATCAGTTACACTGTTCAGTGCTGGATGCAGAGAGCTCTTCAGCAACGACCATCTTGCTGCCTTAATGAATCCTGTTTAGGCAGAATAAAAGTGAAGAACTGAACTGGCTGGATTCAAGGGTATTCCTCCTCTGACTGGACATCAATTCAATTATTAAAGGCAAAGTACTATTTAATAGCACTGCTGTCAGAAAACAGACAAAAATCAGGCACTCAAAGCAAGACATGAGAATACTAGCAATTACTATTACCTTAAAGTCTGGTTTATGTACTATAATTTAAATCCTATGGAAGTAAAACAAACATGAATTTTTACAGTGGGACAAGATCTACTGCTTCTGATATAATATTTTTGCCTATAACTAGAGAAAGATTAATTCTGCATAACTAGAGTTAAGCACAGTTTCAGATGATTAAAAGCCTTTAATAGTTTTGCAGTAACTTAATACCTATATAAAAGTTAGTATAAGAATTTCGAATTTCAGGATTATGCAGAACATTTCAGTGGATCATATGGCAAATGACCTGTATTTAAAAAACCCCACATCTTCATGTCTGGCTAAGGCATTTACTTGCATCCTAAACTCCATCAAACTACTGCCAGCCAGTTTTCAAAACAATTCACATTATTACACAGTCTGAACAAATTGCAAAATCTGCATAGCTGCAACTACAATTTAAAAAGAAATAGTAAGTTATTTGTAAAGTGAGACATTTTAAAATTCCTTGTGGCAACTCCTAAGATGGAAGAGACTTTTTGATAGCAAATAAGAATTATTTCCAGGTACTTTTTACAAAAATAGTTCTATGGACTGTAGTTTACAAGATCAATATTCCAATCAAGATCCTCTTGCTGACAAGTACAACCTTCAGACAAAAATGTCTAGCTCTGCAACACATAGTCTGTATGCCTACATCTCCATGTGTGTCTGTTTCCCACCAACTGAACTCATATGGTAGCTGATTAATTAAAATTATGAAAATTTAAGAGAGTCTAAATACTTTCTAATCCCATTTACTTTGCTATCTGCTTTGTGTGAAATAACAGACTACTCCACAAGAAAATGAAGACTATCTCTTTAAGCAGAGTTAAGTACTTTAGATGAAGTTAGATACCTAGCTTTAGTTATTCACGTGTGCAAGCAACAATTTAGAAATTTCTGCTTTATCTTCAGAGTTAGGTAGCAGATACAGACCCATTGAAATCAGTGAGAACTGCAGGAGTCTTTGAAATGTAGGCTTCTAATCAAATGTTTTTGTTATGTAGGCTACAGCACTGATTTTCTTTGTTAACTCACAAAAACTATCTGAAATAGGAATCTCCAGTTCTCCTGAATTGCCTTCTAACTTTCTAACATAAGCTGATAGTATTATCACATCTTCTCAATTATATGTCCCGTTGATAGGAAGGTCTGTCTAGGAAGGCCTAGATAACTTTCCTGGAGGACAAATAAAGCAATAGATTTGAAAATTACCCTTATCCTACCAGCATGCTGTTGTCTTTGTGTACTCTCAACTTGCTGAAAACATAACAATAAAAGAATCTTTAACACTTGGCTATTGAGAAATGTTTAGGAAACTTTCTGCGTGTGAATTAAAAGTCTTAAGTTATTGCATAAAAGTACTATGTGCATTAAATTTAGTAAGTCCACAGAACTACAGCATCATCCAGGCTGCAAGGTAACTCAGGATGTCTTTAGTCCAACCTCTCACTCAAAGCAGAGTCAGCTCACTCAAGGCTTTATGTGAATCTAGTCTTCAAAATCTCCAAGGATGGAGACTGCACAACATCTTTCAGCTTATTTTAGTTATCCTGGGTTTCTTCTCCCCTATATCCAGTCAGAACCTCCTCTGCTTCAATTTATGGCTCCTGTTTCTGAGTCTCCCATCAGGCATTTTAATAAAGAGCCTTGATAATGTCCTTGTAGATTTTAGGATAGGCATGCTCAAAAGCTGTCTCTTCCTCAGGCTGAACAAACCCACTTCTCTCAGCCATGAGGCATGTTCTTCCACCTTGGGGGCTCTCCACTAGGTTTACTGAAGTTTATTAATAGCTTTCCTATAAGTGGATAAATCTTTCTATGAATAACTCACAGAAGTCTCCCAATCACTGGTCCACAGTCTTGTGGAGGATTCTACATGGATAGACTGCAATCATTGGCTGGAAGGTCAATGTAGCATTGTGCAAGTAATCCAGGGAGTTTCTGGACTGTGTTGATGATAACTTCCCAACACAAACAGCACAATGACCAACAAAATGCAATAATCTATTGACCTGTTCCTCAAAAACAATAAGAAATTGCTGATGAATGTGGCCACAGATAGAAAATTTGGCTGCAGCAACCATGAGATGTGGCTGAGCTCAGGATCCAGCGGTAGGCTGGAAATGCAAACAACAGAACTATGATTCTGGGTTTCAGAAGAACAGATTGTAGATTATTTAGAGAATTGTTAGGCAGAATATTCTTTGATACATGATGGGGAAAAGTGTGAAGGGAACTAGACAATATTTTAAGGAAAACTGAGAGCCCAGGAAGAAGCCTATTCCATTGTAGAGGAAGTCCAGGTGTTTCAACAGAAGATTCACTTGGCTAAGCCAGGAGCCCCTTAATGAACTAAAAGGAAAAATAAACATATAAAAAATAGATATAAAAGCAGGCATGAAAGGAGGAATACCAAAGTCGTAACAGGTAAGGGAACAGCAGGTAACAGGAAGGGAATTTACAAGTATAGCAGCAACATGGAATTTCAGTGAGAATGAAGAGTTGATAAATGGAGGAGAAAACCTGGTGACTGACCACATGGAATGGACTGAAACATCTAATGGCTTTTCTTTTTTATGTGCTTCAGATTTTACTGGCAAAGTCAACAGAGGCATATTGACAACTTAGGAAATTACTTAGAGAATTTCTAACTACTCTGAAGAGTAATTCTAATCTTTGAAGCCAAATGGGCTTCATTTCAGGGTGCTGAAATAGTTGGTCAATGTATTCTTTAAGCTACTATCTATCACTTAGAAAAACTAATGGAGATTGAAATAGGTCCCTAACAAATAGGAGAAGGCTAACGCAACTTTTACAAAATCAAGGAGGATCCAGAAAACTGGATTGTACTTGACTAACCTCATTGACTCTACAATGAAACAATTAGTAGAATGATCAAAGGGAAGATGGTGTGTGCAATGTAATTCAGCTTTAGTATGGCTTTAAGTTTACAGCATTCTTATCTGTAAGCCAGGGAAGTACAGGCTGAGCAGACAGATGCATGGGTGGAAAACAGGCTGGATCACCAGCCTCAAAACGCAGCAGTAATGGCTCAATAGCTAGTTTGTGTTAGGTAACAAGTACTCCAGACATTGACTCTGGCACCAACACTGTTGGAAAAAAACTGGGCTGCGCAGCAGCCCTGCTGGAAAATGGAAACCAAATAAAATATAAACCAACTTCATTGTCTTGTTGTGGATAAGGCAAATTGCATATAAACCATATTAGGAAGAATGTGGCCAGATGAACAAGAGGAATTAATTTCCCCACACCTCTACATGGTCCTGATGAGACAGTGTCTGTGTCCAGTTTCAGACTGCTCAGCTCAGGAAGGGTGTTGGATGTGTCCTCCTGTTTTGGGGATGATCATAGTCATGCAGTACCTGGTCTACAAGGAGTGACTGGATCTGTTCAGTCTGGTGAGAAGGAAGCAAAGTATGTAGGGGAGACAACAGACAAAACTGCAGTCTACAACTGCTTCAAGGGGCATTACAGACAAGGTGTAACCAAGGTCTTGGCAGGAGCAGTGAATGTCAAATCAAAAGGCAACTAACTGCCGTAAGCTACAGCTTAGAAGGTTCAGGCTGGATTGTATGAGGGTGGTGCAACCCTGGAATAGGTACCCAGAGAGGCTGTGTGCTCTCCATCCTTAGAGACTTTCAAGAAAGTTAGACAAAGTCACAGCTTGCCTAAACTACTGTTGGAAATGGTCTTGCTTCAAGAAGCAGACTGGACGAAATGATCTGCAACCATTAGAGGGTACCGTTAGAAACAAGGATTTACTACTGATGTGGGGCTTTTTAACCCACATCAACCAAACATGCAACCTGAGTAAAGAATAAAAGCAATCCTTTAATCATACAAATAAGGTTTGAGGTACTAATGCACTCTTAAAAAAGAAAAAAAACACAATCTTACAGCCCTTTGGCTTCAATTTATGCAAAAAATGTGGCAAAGAATATAAAATAGAGAAGAAAAAGAATTTTACAATTAAGCTAACTTTCTCATACTTCACAATCTCTTAATCAGTTTAAGCTTGGATAGTATTTGAGAAAGGTTTGGAAGGAGTACAATCCTTTCTATTCATTATAGTCTATTCATTCTCAATGCATATTTCCTTGCCATTTTATTCTTCTTACATCTCATTCTCATACTTTTATTATATTTGGTTAAGATTTATTTCTCATTCATTAACTTAGTCGTGGCATTGGCAAGGAAGAAGGTCTATCTGTCCAAAAGCAAGGAAACAAATTTGGAGGGAGGAAACCTAAAGTGAGAGCATTTACATTTTTCAGAAAGGTACCTTCAAGTATTAATTTTGCTTTTCTTTTTTCTCTTCTTTTTTTTTTTGAGGTGTGAGGTAGTTCACTAAAATATTTTTTCAGTTGATTTACAATACTGCAGTAATTATTTCTTGTTGTTTAAACAAATACAGTATTTTTGGCTACTTACTCAAAAATATGTGCCATTAGTGTCAATGCATTAATTACACTCTGAGAATCACTCACAGCTGGGCAATTGGAGAAGTACTGGAGTGAAATTAGTATAATTCAACATGGAACCAATTTTTTTTCCCCTTCAAGAGTTTCTTTAAAGAGACATTTGCCAAATAAAAAATAAAGCTGAAATACCAGTTCCAAACGTGATTTTGAAGGAGGAAGAGGGAGGACCAGAAGGGATCCCTAAGAGCAAGGCTCTCTTTTCCTCCACTGAGCTGAGCAGTTATATTTATAGATTTCCACATAACCTGCCCTTTGAGGTTCTCCTGTTGGCATCATCACTTCCCCAAAATAGCTTGAAAAGCACAGCTCTAGCTCTCCTATAGAAACAAAGCAACAATAGGATTGAGCCTGAGGCTCAAAAAGGCAATTCCTACCTCTTCCAGTACTGACAAAGTTATCAGCCACCATCCTCTGAGGTTTGCTAATCTTTTCTTATGTGCTTTTTGGTTGCTCCTGGAGCTAGCTCTGAAGTTAAAGTGGTGGCTAATTCAGATACCAAATGAGAGATGTTAAAATAAAGTCAAATAAGAGGGGAAATTCAGAAAGACTGGGAACATATAAAGGAGAGAGCACTAAAGAACTATCAAAATATTTTAACATTTTTTAAAAGTTCTATCAATTAGAATATTATTGTGGGTTTTTGCATAGGTGGTGCCTGTCTTCAAGACAGAAGATTATTTTTATGTACATTAATGTGTTCTATATTGTAGACTTTTAGAATGGTTTTGGTTGGAAGTGACCTTAAAGATCATCTAGTTCAAATTCCCCTGCTACGGGCAGGGACACCTTCCACTAGACCAGGCCCAAAGCCCCATCCACGCAGCCTTGAACACTTCCAGGGAGGGGCATCCTCAGCTTCTCTGTTCAACCTATGCCAGTGTCGCACCACCTTCACAGTAAAGTATTTCTCTCATCTAAATCTATCCTCTTTCCATTTAAAACTGTTACCCCTCATCCTATCACTACACTGCCTGATTAAGAGTCATTCCCAATCTTTTCTGTAAGCCTTCTTTAAGTATTGAAAGGCCACAATAAGGTCGCCCCAGCACCTTCTCTTCTCCAGGATGAACAATCCCAACTCTCTCAGTCTGTCCTCACTGAGGAGGTGCTCCAGGCCCTTGAACATCTTCATGGCCCTCCTCTGGACCTGTTCGAGCAGGTCTATGTCTTTCTTACACTGGGAGCCCCAGACCTGAACACAGTACTCCAAATGAGGTCTCACCAGAGTGGAGTAGAGCAACAGAATTGCTTTCCTTCATATGATAGACAAGTCTTTTGATGCAGCCCAGGATACAGTTGGCTTTCTGGGCCGCAAGCACACATTGCTGGCTCATACTCAGTTTCTTACTGCCGACACCTCTAAGTCCTTCTCAGCAGGGCTGTTTTCAATTCATTCTCTGCCCAGTCTTTACTTGTGCTTGGGATTGCCCCAACCCAGTTGCAGGACTTTGCACTTCGCCTTATTGAACTTCATGAGGTTTGCATGGTCCCATCTCTGAAGCTTGTCAAAGTCCCTCTGGATGACAACCCTTCCTTCCAGTCTGTCAACACACCACACAGCTTGGTGTCATCCACAAACTCGCTGAGGGTGCACTCAAACCCACTGTCCATGTTACCAACAAAGATGTTAAACAATGGTGGTCCCAATAGTACTCCCTGAGGGACACCACTCATCACTGGTCTTCACTCAGACATTGAGCCATTGATAGCAAATCTTTGAGTGCATCATCCAGCCAGCTCCTTATCCACTGAGTGGTCCATCTGTCAAATCCATGTCTCTCCAATTTAGATACCAGGATATGGTGCAGGGCAATGTCAAGTGCTTTGCACCAGTCCAGGTAGGTTACATTAGTTTTTCTTCCCTTATCCACCAACACTGTACCCCCACTGTAGAAAGCCACCAAATTCATCAGTCATGATTCACTGCCATGTTGGCTATCATCAACCACCTCCTTATATTCCACATGCCCTAGTATAGTTTCCAGGAGGATCTGCTCCATGCTTTTGTTGGACACAGAGTTGTTCTATTAACAGACACTATGTGAAGGGGTGCACTAAAACAGCTTAAGGAAGTGGGGTGTCAGGAAAGCTCCATCTCCAATGTTTTAAGACCAAAACAAGAACATTTACCAGGATGCCTTAAATACCACCAGATAGGCTTTGGAGGGCTACCTAATTAACTGGGGATTCCCCTTTTTCTATAATACTATGCTTTTTCAATAGTTGAAAGATGAGGAAATGTTATCAGCAGTGAAATTTTACTTCAGACCACCCTGTGTTTAATCAGTAACTCAGGAGATTGTGGAAAAGGTTAGGGAAAAAGTAAGCAAGAAAAAAATCAGACCTGAAAATAATTTGTCCCCAAAGCTCTAGAACAATACAGTGGTCCCCAAGGAACAGGAGGCAAAGAGAAAAGCAGGGACTACCATGAGCAAACTAAACCACGGTACCAAACGTGAGGTCTGCCAATGAAGAGAAATGCCTAGCTTATTTATTGTTCTATGGCAGTACTCATGATGTTAAATAGCATCTTGCTTTAAAAAATGGCTGTTTTGATCACAACAATTGGGCTTGTACAATCACACAAATCGACCAGTAAGTCAATTGAGCGTGAATGTGAGAGCTTCAGACAGAGAGAAATTAAAGATAAACGGCTTGTTCTGTAGTGGTTCTGTCCCGTTGTTTTCTGTGTACTTGTTTTTTCAAATCACCTTGCTCATGAGTCTTTATTACTAAAGGTGATAGCAAAGTAATTAAGAGGTACTTCAAAATTCTCTTCATATCAGAAATGCAAAGAAAGCTTAATTTTGGAAACACCAGCATCACAATTCAGCATGACCTAGAACTGAGGCCTCAGCTTCCAAGGTCAGAGTGACTAGCTGAACAGGCAATCTTAGAATATGTGTAGGGGCTATCTTGAATCCAGAAATGATTTCATTCTCTCTGAAAACTTCTCTTGTGTGCCTACAAATCCACCTAGGGAATCTCTTTTTCTAACAGCTGAAAATTGGGAAGATCATAATGAGATAATATTTCTTTTTTAGAGTTCATCACTTTGAGAATTACCCAGCACCTCCCCAAACTGTGGAAACGTCTTCCTTATTTACAGTTTACGTTTAGATTGTTTGAATTACAAAACCAGGTAGTCTTTGAATTTTGCTCCAAGGCACAAGAACTTATTTACAATAAATAGATATTATTCCTTTTGCATTGTTTTAAGGTGTATAATTCTGTCTCTTGTAATATTTTTTACATTCTCTGGGGGCTAGAATATAATAAGACATCTCAAAATCTAACAACAAAGTGAAAGATGAAGGAGAAATGTAACTATTTCAAGAGATTACTTAACTGTCTACAGGTTGATCCTTTCAGCTCTATCAAGTAAGTAGCCTGATGACTGGATGACTGTTTGAGTTTGGTTTCCAGCACAGAATCTATTGTTATTAAAGATGGAATGAAAATGAAATGTACAATTTTTTTTTCAAATATAATTTGAAAGGCAAATTTGGATATACTTGTTGCCTATGGGCTTTCTCCCTTTGAAATATATAAGAGCAGCAGGTCACCAACGAAGCATTCAGAATCAAGCATCTGTGACCACTTTGCTTCCATTTTTCTAATACGCCAATGGTAATTAATGCATCCACAAGTACATAGTGCCAAAAAAAAATGGGCATCTACTCAAGTGACAGACATGTACGATGCCCACAGGCATTTGGAACATTTTACAAGGCAAGGTACTAGCAAACCATACTCATATTTCATCCCAATCCTCTTCTATTGTATCTAATCTTCTGTCTATCAAAGCATTGTAAAGCACTATCTGCACAGAAAAATCAAGATTCTTTTTAGATGTAGTGAGAAACTTTCAGATCAAAGCCCTGAAAGCAGTAAATTGTTCAGCTGCCCAGATATACCGAATGCTGTCAGTCTTCATGCTAGCTTCTATGCTTCATAAGTCTTTGTGCTAGCTGCAGTTAAGAGATCCATGGTCTCCTGCCATTGCTCAATATGAAAGTCAGTAATGGGAAAATTCTTCCATTTCTTCTGAAAGAATGAAAGAGCTCCGTCAAGCACTGGAAGAGGAAGTGAATAAGAGCTTCCAAATAAAAAAAAAACCTGAACAGCAGACTAGACTTCTCCATAGAAAGAAGGAAATAACCTGGTAGAAACATGGATATACTTAGCACATTTAACCAAAATTTTATAAGTCCCTAGACTGATTTTTTTTGCCATGATCATAAGAGAATAACATTAGAACATAACATGAGAACAGTCATACTGACTCATATCAAAGGTATATTTAGCCCTGGTCTAAATGTATAGGCATTTGGATCTGCTGATTTCAGGTAATCGCCTCTAGTGCTAGATTGGAAGAAACAAGAACTTGTGGATTGCCACAAATATTCTCAAAGTGTACGACTTTATGCCGTTCCTAGCAACTCTAGTTTGTTTCACGGGTAGAAAAGTCAGTCTTTTTAGTTATTCTTTGTACCAAAGCTCATCTCTCTTCTTGATTGCCTATGCATCCCCTTTGGGTACCTTTCCTGTTTTTTCAATATTCCTGTTAAGAAAAATCAGAAAGTCACAGTTTTCCAAGCACAGGTGCAGAACAGATTTAAACAGTGAAATAACAATGATCTGTACTGTTTCTTTTTCCTGTTGTAATGATTCTTGAGGGGAAAGCTGCAGTCTTCTTCCTTTTCAACTGCTGGCAAGGAAAGAACTGCTGGTTCCATAGAACTGACTACTGTTGACAGATGGAAAGATCAACTCAGAATGAAGATTAGGATTATTCTTCTCCTATATGCATCAGTTCACATTTTTCTACATAAAATCTGGATCTTGTTTAATACTTTCTGGAAATCAAGTAAGAGCTCCCTTATCCACGTGTTTGTTAATTTCTTCAAAGAACTCCAATGTATTCATGACCCGCAGCTTCCCCTTACAAAATGCATGGTGACTCTTAACCACTATGTCATGTTTATTCACATCTTGGCCAATTCTCTTCCTTAGATGGTATCGCATCAGTTTCCTTACAATGGTCACCAGGCTTACTGGGCAGAAGTTCCACCCATCTTTTTAAAGCACAGCACTGCATCTCCCATTTTGCGGATACATGAGGATGTTTCAGGTGAGAAGTCCTCCACCTCGGTTAGCAATTCAGATGTTTCAACCATGAGCTTCTATATAATTATGCTTCAAACCTTTGAGTAACCTCTGATGATCATTATATTTGAATGCAAAAAATCCTTTTAAAATATAGTAAAATATTACTTTCTTATTCATGAAAAAACATTACATTTTCTTCAAAATTATAAACAACCTATTGTCAGGCCTGACAAATTTCAGCCCTCGTCTAATGACATTTTTAAGATCCAGTTTCTTGGGAAGCCTCCAGACAGGAAACATCTGGTTTGTCCTATTAGAAAACTAAACCGTTACTTCTAGATTTGCCTTATACAAGATACTAATTTTCAAAAACAGATTATAAAAGATTTGTGTTTATCCTGGGCTTTCTTTGATTGTACCAGGGACTGTACTTTAATTGCAAGCACTGTGAGTGAGCCATTGTATTTCCTGATTGGGCCTATTTTTCTATTCTATAATTATTGTCATTTGAGCCATTTTAATAGTATCAGTTATACACTGCAAAAATGTACAGTTATATGTAACTGGCAGACAGCTAAGAGTCCTGATTTTGAATCAAGACTCAAGTGTTTAAGTAGTGTTTTAACAGAATAAGAAAGGGTGCATTATTCCACAGAATGCCCTAGCTAATTACAAGGCAGTGTGGGAATAGAAAGGGATAATGTGGTGATTTTAATCCACACATAAGACACTAGTCTACTGGCAGCTGAATTGTCATGTAATTTTTTTTTACAGGCAAAGTAAAATTTTATTAAGGAACTTAAAATGAATAACAAAGGGCTGCTTTACAGATATTATTAAGGAGTCTTCCAAATATGAACTGTTATGTAGGAAAATTACAGAGGCATTTATTTGAAAATGCAACAAGTAGACTCTCACAGAATGAAAGATGATCTAAAAGATCTTCTGGGACAAGAAACGTTCATGTTTAATGTGACCCACGTCACTGCCAAAGAATCAGCTGGGAGAAGAAAAATCATATTTGTTCAAAAAAGGAGTAAAGCTGGAATGTTATTTTTATGGCATTTCAGATAGATATGAACAAGACAAGACCGTATGTATCTAGCCAAGAAGTTTAAAAGTTGCATGATAAAACTTGCTGGGACCTGAACTTTATGTACGGATGTATACGAATGGATACCTCCAAGACACTAGACAGAAAGAATCTGCTACAGACAGAAGAAGCCTGAATGTCAAAAATGAAAGGCATGTGCAGATCAGAGAGGACGTCTGCCACAGAATGATCAGAGAGAGCTAGAGGCATAGGCAAAATGTGGTAAAGCTCCTTATTAACAATACTGAAATTGCACTAAGTCCAGAAAGACACATTAGAGTTGGGTCTAGGTTTTGCCATCTGTAGTTCATGACTCTGGAGTTAAGACAGTAGCTAAATTAATACTTGCAAATGCTGCAGTCCCTATAGATTAGGTAACAGGGAAAGCATGATGGGGATTCAGGAAAGAATGCTGTGGATGAAAACATTGAAAGGGAGTATCATATATCTGAGGGGTAGGGAGAGAAGAACATATGAAAGGAACTTGTACTACAGCATCCATATTTTCCATTATTTCAGCCATTCGATCATATGATTTAATTATTTAGATCAAAAACAATAATTCACCAAACAATTTTTGCACTCTTGTGGTATTTGCCCAAATACTTAATGCAGTGGAAGGACTCCATTGAGTTAAATAGGCTTTGAATCAGTCTCCATTTTGCCCTCTCTAATCTGACGAACAATATTATTTTGCCCTGTAATATTCTCAAAAGGCAACTTGCCTATATCAAATTAGTATATCAAACTACTGTTAGCACTAATTAACAAATAAATAAATAGTTAACTATTTAGCATAACAGGGCTCCCAAGAATCAACTTATTATTTTAGTTTCATGAAACATCCCTACCAGGCAGAGCGAAGCAAGTACATGATGCCTCAGAAACATGTTTCATATTTGAGAATAAGAAGATGTAACAGATCTACATTTTTAGGAAGAGTCTTGTTTGAAAGTCTGAAAACAAAAAGCTTGTTTTGATTATGAAGTTAATTGATGTTTGACCCCTAAAGTAATATGTGGTTCCAGTTGCATGCAATTATTGTCTTTAATCTAGCACAGTTGGCTCAAATGGTGTGAATTAACTGCTCAGAATCCATTTTATTCAGAGCATGAGGATTTATTATTTGAGGAAGACCAAAATTTCAGACATTTCCCTAGCTGGATTTTTTTTTTAAGCTAAGAGGAGGAAAAATGCTACTCTTGCTCTGTTCTTCAGTTTTCATTTTTTTCTCACAAACTGTATTATGTAATGTGGAACTGATGGGTTAGTCTTTGGAAGCTATATTGCAATTTTCAGTAGTTTTCAATATATGCTATACTTATTTTCCTACAATTGTAAATTTTGCCTCTTATGTGCACTAAAGAAACATTTTTAAACTGTTGTGGTTTCTTGAGAAAACTATGCTTACACTTAGGCAAGCAGATACTTTCTGTACACTAAATTAGGATGTGCTTATACATATCTAGCTCCATAGCTCACAGATAGTGTACTTACACAAGTGAAATAGGGTCTTTCCTAAGGCAGTAAAAACCTTGGGTTTTTTTGCAAATAGGGGTCAGGGAAATTAAAGGATTAATGCTGCACAAATGGAAACTCACAGTTAACAAAGTAAGCTGTTCAAAAGATGTTTTTCTGCTAATAAGAGCTTCGAATTGTTCACTCACCCAGCCAATGGTTGCAGTAGATGAAGGTACTGCCATTGGCTGTTTGTTGCCACCCCTCTGCTGTAGCTCACTGCCCCTGCAACTACATGATGAGATCAGAAGCTTGCCCAGCTCTTAGCTGCCTCACCACACACTCCTCTGCTCAGCTCTTCCTTCACCTTCAGTTTAGACCAAGATGCCAAATGCTGCACTGAAGTGACCAGTGTGCACACAAACTCTCTCCTGCCAGCTCTGTTATGTGGGTAGTAGTCTTCAACTAAAGAGGACTACCAATAGCTAGGATGACTATATCTTATTTTTTTCTAGATTTGCCACAATCTTTTGCCAAAACCCCTGCTCACTGGTTATCCTATTTTAACCCTCTTTCCCAAGGCTGAAATTTTTCATGATTAGAAAGAAAAGAGAACTTGAGTTCTTTACATTAAGATAGCTAGAATATATGTTAAAAATCAATCAGTCCTCCTGCTTTTATTTGTGAAGACTGACAGCTAAAACCCAGGATACTGTTGTATGGTAGAGAGGCATATTTTTCGCTCTCACTTAGAAACACCTACAGCATATTAGCAAGACTGGCTGAAAAAGGCTTAGGGCTACAAGAAGGTATGTGTTTTACATATTTGACTCCAGTTTTCAGGAGTAAAAAA
>VZZY01021432.1:74515-247948 GCA_013400335.1 Eurystomus gularis | reverse complement strand
TCTATGATTCTATGATATTTTTGATACAATCTTTGTTGTGGCACAGATTTCTTAATGCTAGTGTCATACAGAGTCTTTTTTTTGAGGTTTCCTTAAGAACTGCTTTCTAATTGTGTAAGAAGAGGAGTGAAGCAGAGATTTGTACTATCTCTATTTCCCTTTTAGATCATCAGATAAAATATAGCTTCTATCCAAAATATTTTTAAATCACGGTCTCAGTGGCTGTTCTGTTATCTGCAATGAGTATGGCTTCAATAATAATACATTAATGCATGCTCCATCCTGCATAGGAATCAGTTATAGAATTTTAATAAAGTTCCAATTTTCCCCCCAATTTAAAGAAAATACAATCTTCATCCTGCACTTCCCATGGTGTTTCCAACGAAAACAAGCTGTGACACCACAATATTACACTACTCTCTATCTAAGTGGAGTACGAATGCAAGCAAGGCCAAAGCTGAATGTGAGAAAGGAAATACTGGCCAGTTATTGCCTTGGTCCTGAATATATGCAAGAAGTAATTATAAATGGAGGATCCTTGAAATATCCTTTTAAAGTCCGAACAGGTTCAAAAACATTTAAACTGTACTAGTGGAATCTTTAAAACAGGATGTTATACTTAAAGTATAATGTAATGTGTTTGTCTTTCATGGAGCAATTAATCACTGGATGGAGGAGTTAAGACCCAATCAAAACGGAAAGGTGTTTATTGCTGCAGCTGGTCATTAAATTATTTCTATAAAGCTTAAACACTGGATTTTATTGTTTTTATTACAGATCCGCTCCTATAAAAAAAATACATTTAAACTTCCCTTTTTAGATTTTGTGGTTTAGTTTCTTGTGCTTCTGTTAAGCAAACATTTCTAGTGAAACACAACTATGCTTCCCCACCCAAAGAAAGGGCACGCTATTCTGTTATCAGTGGAATTATCGCTGACAATAGGAACCAGGACTACAGAAAAACATCTCACCTTGAATTGTAAGACACAAACCTTGTCTTTATGGAAAAAAAAAAATGAACGATGGCAGTAACACAAAATAAGGACGATGTAACATTACTTTTCCTTGGGTGGGAATTCCTTACATTCAAGACAGGTAGTTGATTTTAAAAGAAGTATTTCTTGGTATACGGAGGAACTTAAGAAGATTTTCAATACTCTGAAGATACTGAGTTGTACATGCAATCAATCCTTTTAACACAGCATTTATCATTTTGGATGGACGCCTTGGCTGGTAGGGAAGGAATGAAATAAACTTCTCTGCTACATTTAACCCTTCAAATAACAGTACTAAAGGAAATGTCACTGGGGAAATATCCAAGGGACACCCATCCTCTGTACTGCATCTCAAAGGATTTGTTGCCTTGTTTGCTTCAACAGGGATTTTGTAGCAGATGCAGGGGCCTTGTGGAATTACGTGTTTATACCAAGATGTCAAGTGGAAGTTCATGTCTTTTGACTGAAGCAAAACCTATAGACTTGCCCAAGAGAAAAATCTGAATCCCAGATTTCATCACCTTTGGAGCGATTGCCATGCTGAATGTCACGGCATTGCCACATTATGGCAAATAAAGCCATAGCATGAGTTCAGATGAAATCTTAGAGAAGGCAACCTGTAACTAGAATGTTTTCTAAAGAAAATGAATGAGCTACAAAGGGTACACGGAACCAATATTTTTAAAAAATACAGAATGAATACAAATTGTATTGAAAAAAAACTTACTAACTGCTTTTAGTAGCGGAGCTGACACTTGCTGGCAACTGGGTGCTGACAAAATTACCTTTTGCAGAATGAGTCAGAAATACCAAGGCAAAAGCTCGCACCCTCCTCCTTGAGCTGGAGCAAAGCACGGAACTTCGATGATATTGTGCAAGGATTTTGCTAGCCCAAAATCTTACAGTTTAACTATGTGGCTGCAAACAAATCAACAGCAGAACATGTACACGTTCTCTAAGAAGCAGCAAATACTATCAAGATTTATATAAGAACCTTTTAATGTCCTACATGCTTCCACTTAGGACAACAATCAAGAGGAATGAATTCCTGATAAATTCATTCATAAATTACTGAAATGGTTTTACTAGAGCATAAAACCCTTAGTTTGTTTCCTTGAAATCCGAATGTAATTTGTTCACATTGCCACAGCTAGAATTTAGAAAAATGATCCTTGAGTATAAACCCTGTAGAAATAGCTTTTTCACTTTGTTTCATAAACAGTTTTTAAGGGTAGGAAACACACCCACATAAATCAGAATGTACCAACTAGTATAGTTAATGATCTGAGGGTTTTTTGGGGAAAAAAAAAAAGAATTATTGCCAGACCATCAAATTTCAGGGTAGAAACGGATAGTAATCTAGCACCAGGGAAAGAGAAATCGACAAACTCTCTTCTGTGTTGCAAAAAGCATGACTTTAACCTTTTGGAAACATTCTTTGCAGTATGAGGAGAAAGTTATATATTGGCCATCGTATTGCTTATGGGAAAAATAGAGTGGATTAAGCCACACCTGGCTGAAGAGGGAAAAATTGTATTTGAAACGTCTGCAGAGCTCATTAGTACCTTGATACCAAATGATTCAAAGCTATCTTTGGCTTTAGCTCAAGCTGTTGTCCTAAGCGTGGCAACACAGTAACGATTCAAAAAGTTCCACAGATGTATACCATAAAACAATAGTTTGTCATTAATTACCAAAGTAAAAACTTGCTAAATGAGCTCTTAGATACCAGTGCGCTTTGGAAAATGAAAAAGAAACAGACTGTTAAAACCAGATGGGAAAGAGACTATAGCGGCCGTTCATTGCCTTTACATTTCCAACCAAGAGTGAGTATTACCAGGTTCATTTGTAGATGGAATTCTATGCTTTTATCACTGCATTCATTTTACTCAAAGTTCTTTGTAATCCCATGAGCATTAAGTCAATTAAAAAAAAAAAAAAAAATAAAAAAAGGAAGCATAAAACTTAGACTAGGTAAAGCCTCCCAAGCTGAGGCAAGTCAAGCATAACTTCGGCCAAGACTTTGGTCAGCTTTGTAAGAGAGCAACGGGTTGATAATTGATGCCTATGTACAATACATATAAATCTACACAGCTGCTTGAACTTCTATAGCCTGTAAAAGGTAACGATCAAAGCTTTATGACGCTCATCAGTAGCACTGCTTTCTTCCTCATCTCCTGCTTGTGAGAATCATACTCAAAATTTGAGCTTTTGTGGCCCATAGTTCAACTCAGGGTAATGTTTGTGTTCCCATGCTCTGCTCAGCCTAGTAGACCATCAAATGAAAAATACAGATGAACACAACATGTGACTGCCACAGACCTGGAAACTGAAAATTTTACAACCCAAGACTTTCATTTATGCCACAAAAGCCCATGGCTGACATAAAGGACAGCTCTTTGGCCTCTCAGATAAGCTATAGGAACAAGGCAGGTCAGAGGAACTATGCCCTAAGTCTTTTAAGCTGACTTATTTTCTGATAACTTCTTCACTGCATTCTCTATTTTGAAAAGTCCACAGACTGCTTTAAAACCACCTTTTCTAGTTTAATCACACTGACTGTACCTCTATCTTTAACAGACTGAATTTTAAAACAAAACATGAACTCAGAATTGACTAAATTATTGTTTTTAATTACCTCTAGAACTGTATTTTGAGACAGAAAATTGCTGTTAAGTTCCCCTTGTACCATTAATTTCATTTAAACGTAAATGATTTTTGTATTTTCATAAATTTATTCCTATACTGAAGCAGAACAGACCTTGAACCTATTTAAGTCTACGGTGTTCTAAAGGTAAGCTATGCAATATACTGGTGGGAAGAAAATTAGCATGTGTCTAAGCCTATTCTCCTATATCTCTGAGGTCTTCCATAGACAGTTTTAGCCCATTTGGCTTCCCAGAATCATACTCTTCCTCAAGGAAAGACTTTTCTACAGTGAGAAAATTCTGCCTCAATAAATTTATTTCAATCATTGGATTAATACCTGAAGAGATACTAGCTAACCGAGGTCTGGCAACAGCTGCTAAAGCTAGGAAGAGTATGTGGGGTATTTGCCCAAAGTCACGTTGGAGACACTGATGTCTTGACTTGATGTTCTTGATATATTGATGTTCCTAAAACACTATCATTACATATCATTCTCAGCTTTTCCTGTTTGAATCTGTGTTGCAGTTTTGGGGATGATGGGGCATAACGTAAAGAAAATACTGCCATTTCCTTCAATATAGGACCTAAACCCAACAACTCTTATCTGTAGATTTTCTTCTTTCTAGAAAAGAGAGTTTCATGGGAAAATGCAAACATACATATTTACTTGATCCAATAAATGCAATTGCACAATTTTTGTGTTCTCCCTATGAAAAAATGAGTTAATACTAAGACATTTCATCCAGATTTACTCCTGGGAAGCCACATATTTAACAAAGATAGTAAGTTGGCCATGCTAAGGTCTTGTGTAATGCTAAACAGGCTTAATTAACCAATTTCTGCCAAAACAAATTTTGAAGGCTTTCTTCTCCACCTCATTGTGGTTTATCCTTGTAGACTCTGGCCGTTCTCATGGATTTAGCCAGAACTACCGTACTGGCCCAAATATAAGGTGACTTTAAATATAAGGCCACCCTCATTTTTCAAAGGATACACAGAAAAATTAGCAAAATTTAGTAAAAAAAAAAAAAACAAAACCAAAAAACCTCCTGGCACTTCTTAGAACTTCTTCTCCAGCCCCAGCCTCCAAAGCCCTTCCAAGTCATGATCAGCGTGCCAGGCCTGCTGCTGGCTGTCAGGACAGCTCTTAATTCAATGGCTCTTTAAGCACAGGGCCTGGACTGACCACACCAGTTGTGCATGTCCACAGCTGGATCTGGACTTTGGCAGAGCAAGTGGGCAGGGAAGGAGGACAGATGGACAACTTTCCTGCAAGCCCTCCAAGCAACATGGGAGGCTACCAACATCTACCCTTCTTCAAAACCCTGAACTGAGTGGGGGTTTGGGCTGCTGCCTGACCTACCCCTGCCCCCTGCATCAGGCTGTGGCTTCAGAAGGCCCATCACTTCAAAGGGGTTTTGGAGGAGGCCACACAGTAAACCCATGCCTTATAAATACAGGAGTAAGTTGCTGTGGGGCTTTTTACCTTATGTTTTGCCTTTCAATCAAGCTTCATAGAAATGTAACAGAGTACTACTAAAGTAATGTTTCTGTATTTTGCAAAGCAACTTGGGAAACATTTTTCCTTCTTTTACTTCCCCCCCAACCCATCTCCAGCAAAATCTCTAAGCATCTAAGCAAGCACAGGTTTGTATCAGTCCATCAATCTGTACCTTACAGGTTCAAATTTTTAACCCTTGGAGTTAAGTCTATGATAATTCTTCCATTAGTTGCTGATTTATTGCTTCTCTCATTTCCCTTCAGAGGCTTGACTGATGCTTAAACTTTCATAAAGGCTGTGATCGTATCCTAGCTGAGGAAATGTGGGAACAATTCTGCACTTCCTAGCAAAGGTAATAGCTACTAAGACCAACAGACGTGCACGGTGTAAGAAGCCTGCAAGATCAAAGCCTCCAACTTTAGAAATAACAGAAAGACAGGACATGGACAAGCGTGCATTTACCAAAACATAGCAAAACCTCCTTATACAGCAATATTTACCTCCTTATTGCAAGCACCAACTAAACTGTGAAGATGAACTCAAGAGGCTGGATGTGATCCTTCACACTCTCACAATTCCCTGCCTGGCTCCCAGGTTTCTTTCTGGTTATTGTGCTTTGCTTCATCAGGATAATTAGCAGGAAATAGTAAAGTAGCTGCTAATTATTTTCAAAAGTAAACCTGGTGTCACTTCCTGCAACCAAAATTTGCTGGGACACGTACAGTCAGAAGCGAGAGAACTTCACCTTTGGGATATAAAAATCAGCTGATCTCTGAGTGGCATCCGTGGTTCAGAGGAAGCAATTCATTTTTTAGATAATGCTATTTGCAGATAAAGGGGAAACGGCTTTTGGCAAAAAAAGGACAAAGACTGTTTGTTCATGACCTTCCATAAAGATTCTGATCATGCCAAAGCCATTTCCCTTTACAGACAGGTGGGCTAACGCCTGGCAAACAGCAGGAGGGGAAAACATTGTAGTCATGGTGTATGAATAATGTCAGTGATCTCTCAGATAGTATCACTGAAATTTAATGGCTACAGTGTGGCCCGGAAATGAGCCGTAATGAACAGCGCTGAATCATTTCATCTTTAAATACAGCAAGAACAAAGTCCAATAATTATCCACAGCAGCTTAAATTGAGAAAACCACAAGCGGATTTGCCATTCAAAAGGCAGGGAAAAGGCTAAGAAAAGTTGCAGCCAAATGCTGGAAGAGTTAATTTAGGTCTCTGAATGTCAGACTCCTGCTTTCTAAGCACAGGCTCAGAGGTTTCTGATTCAAGCAGAGGGCAGAAAAGCCAACATGCTTTTATCAGACATGAGTGTTTATAGAAGCAATAGAAAACAGGATTTTGTTAAATGTATATATTACGCCAGATCAAACTCTAAATTGAAACATCTGTGTCCAAGTTAATCTCAGATACAGCAAGGAGATTATTTGAATTGTGTGTTTCCTTTTGTGACCTTTTTAGATGTGGCTTTGTTTGAAAGGGGGAAGGGATAGTTTTCTTAAGTTTCTATTCCTAAGCAACAATGCCAATAGTCCAATATAACAGCAGTATTTTTTAAAATCACCCAGCTGAATAGCAAAAAACCTTTAGTAATTTCCCAGTATTGTTATACAGGGAGCTCTAAAAAATAAATTATAGTCATATAAATAGAGGCATGTAGTTTTAAGCATGCTACAAGCCATTCATGACATAAGCATTCAATTAAAACTGCTTTTATGAGCAATAATCACATTCTGAAAAGGCAAACATGGATGGTTTGCGGATATAGCCATAATGCCTGCAAAATTAACTTTAAAAAAAACAGGTAAACATAGTTCAGTCTCTATGCTACTTAAATAAAAGATTTTAAAAGTCTTTTGTTCCTGCCTCCAGGACACAGGGGACAGGAAGAAGAATTAAGGATTTTTTATTATTATTATTTGAAAAATATGGTAATTATTTGCCTTTATGCAGTCATATTATCATAAATCAATCTCAGTTTAACTGAAACAATGATTTCAATATACAAATTTCACTCAAGGAAGTAACAGAACAGAACAGCTGTAGTTTCCAATAGTATAAAACTGGCAGCAGTGTAGCAGTTTGAAGAAGTAAGGCAGAAACTTTTAGCTTTATAGGCTGCTCTGCATTTACCGCTGAGCTGCAAGTCGATTAAGATAAAATTTTGCAGTAGCCATCTCTCCACTAGAAGCATGTATTTTTTTTAAGACTCACTCTTAAACCCACAGAAACCACTTTTACCTCACTGGCACAATATTTAGCCAACAAGTAGCCAGTCAAGTTTGTAGGGAATACCTCTTCCCGATTCACCCGACTCTGCCGTTTAATCCCTTTAGTCTCTGTTTTGAAGGCTACTTCTTTCCCAGCCCCTAACCTACTGCCAATCATGCAAACTCTGGTTATCTATTGTCATTTGTCAGAAATACAACTAGGTCAGGGCTGAAAAGGGTTCGTATAAAGTAAAGCAGGGTATCGATATTTTATGAGATGGACAGGGAGGGATGATATTTGGTATTTCCGAAAAGATCTTTCCTGGACCACAATATAAACGTATTTTACTTCATATACTACTGTACACTATATATATATATACAGTAGACAAATATAAACTTATAAAGTAAGTCCTCTGAAATTCAGCTACTTAAGACAACCATGAAGGGTCATCTCCTCACCCGTTAAAAGGCATTTTCTAGTTTTCCACATCATACCCTCCATGAGCTGTGGTGTCACACCCGCCAGCAAAGTGACATTTGTGTGACTGTGCCATTAAATACAGCTACGGAGCCCACAGACTGTTCGCACTACGTACCATAAAATGGTGACTAGATTTGATTTTATCCTTAACTCTACTTCACTAATTCTTCACCACTGAGAGGGCAACAGATACAGAAACATAGTTTAAGGCACAAAAAAGCATAAACAGATAAAGTGGAACTTTAATGTTGACCTGAAGAAAGCAGGACAGAATCATATCCCATCTCCTTTCACTGATCTGCTGTTGACTTGTGTGGGAGAGGTGATATAGAGACCATCAGGGCTATTTGAAAGGATGCTTTGCTTCTAACACCTGAGGGAATGAAGCATTAGAATCCATATTCTCTGATAGGCAAGGTGTTTTTTTTAAATTCCCAGACTTCGGGGGGAAAATTTTAAATTTTCAAATGCTTGGAAGATTTCCTTGGTGGGAAAGCTTACAAACTTCTGGCTGAAGTTTCTCACATTGATCGTGTTTTTCATTAGAAAAATTAAAAATTGATCAAAACTGTACAGTTTTCAGTGACAAAAATAGTTTCAATCAAAACTTAAAAGCAGACTCTCTATCTGAATTAGATGCACCTCCACCCTTTCAAAATAACAGCCTGAAATCTATTGGTCTCAGTTCCTTTACCTCATAGCCTGTTACAAAGTAAACAGGTGCCTTGGCATGACTTATGTCAAATGAAGCTCCATGTCCTTAAATATTTGGAAAATCATCCATTTTTAAGGAAAAGTTGTTGTATTATTTCGCTTCACCCTCCCATTTTGTGTTGAAGTATCGCACTCACATCACAGGTACATAGGAGGAAGGAGAGCAGTGTGATCGTCCAAATTTACTATACAAATCCACCACTGAAAACCAACCATTCAGAATCTTATACTAGCACTGAACTGAAAAGATTCTGGCCATAGTTGAAAGACCAGCAGGGCAATGAAAATTCAGGGGAAACAACCAGCTCCATTTGCAAAAAGACTTCTTACACAGTAGTTAATTATTACATAGTCTAACATATCTCCCCTAAACATGGATATAATATGAACTGGAAGTGAACAAGAGCATCCGCACCTCTACAGACTTCTTGCATGAAGCAGCATTCAGCACTATTTGGCCTGGAACTAACGGGGACAGAAGACACCGGGAATTAGAGTTACAACCTGAAGTTCACAAGAGAGTCAGCTGGTGGAAGCTAAATAGACACTCCGCAGAACTAAACACTCCAGACCTTTTCACCATTTTCCAATACATGTGAACACAAACTTCTTCGACCTTACCTCCCCAAGATACACATAAAGCAAGATTAACACACCCAAAAGCAAAAATATGAAATTGGACGTTATTCTTAAGGTACCAATCTCTTCCTCAACAGAAGATAAGATAAAGAACAAAAAACATGTAGCAGATGTTAGTCACTTTGCTTAATGTTGTATTGGAAGGTTCTTGGTTAAGAAAAAAGGAGGTAGGAGATTCTGCACACAGTAGAAAAAAAATAAAATCCTGCCAGGATGCTTAGAGTCCAGCGGCCAACAAAGATACCAGCATTCTTCAAAGCCATTTCCAAAGTGCGAAAGAAGTTCTCTCACATTTTAAGAAATATTCATAGTAT
This sequence comes from Eurystomus gularis, assembly GCA_013400335.1. NCBI lineage: Eukaryota > Metazoa > Chordata > Aves > Coraciiformes > Coraciidae > Eurystomus > Eurystomus gularis. The sequence goes on along the minus strand of VZZY01021432.1, from coordinate 238,431 downwards.
ATTTTTTGTGACTGATGTGCTTTTCTTCTGAATTCAAGAAAAATAAAATGGCTAATGGACTGCTAAAATGCTTCAGTTCCAAGTCTGTAGTCATCTATTCTGAAGACTATATATTATAACTAATTTATCAGGATTTGCAGTTTTTACATAGCAGCCTTGGGGCTTTAACAAAAGCTTATTATTTATGTGCACAGAGTTCAGACAGTAAAGTTGGAGCTTTTCTGAGGCCTGGGATCACTTTTAAACATTTTTTTCTCATCTTCTGTTAACAGTGGTAGTCTATATCCATCAATCCATCTTTCCCAGGCAGTTTTAAAACCTCAACTTGAAAAATAATTGGCTTCTTGATTTGTCACACAGTCCTTCCACATACAGAGGAGAATCTTATGCAATACAAAATAATTGGAAATTATTAGAAGAATGAGGTTTCCTTTCCTTAAATAAATAATCAAGCACAAAGACAGTAAAGCTACTGGGGATACCTCTGGTCCCCCGCCATTTGCCTTTAGTCCCGAAATAAAGGAAATGTCAAATCAACCTGACAGCGTATCAGATGTTTCACAGTGATCCATCCTGTTGTTTTCTTACCCTGCACCTCACCTCTACTCTTTCAGCACTTAAGAGTACACACAGCCTTGTGACACGTAGATGACCAGATGTCCTTCGCTGACATAGATGGAGCTTTCACCTCATTCACTTGGTGTCTACCAGTTGATAGTGCCACTGAAACACAAGTCAAGCCTAAAAGCAGCATAACCTTCTGTGGTCAGATCTACACTGTGACAAGGAAATATGAAATGAAAATCAGCCCCGAACAAAGATGTAGCATGGTATGCTATTAAAGAATTAGGGCTTGAGAAAAAAGGTCAGTAACAGGGGAAAACAATGCAATTATTGAATAGTAGCTCCCTCTGCAGATATGCCTACTTCAAACAGTGCATCTTTATATTGTTTCACTTAAGTCTGTTTCAAAGGGAAACCACAAAATGGCAGCCTTTGAGACTAAAAGCATCCACATGGCACGTTAGGACGAAACACTTATGAAGCTTTACTGTCACTTCTTTTGCCAGCGGCTCTCTCGTTAGGAAAAAAAGAAAGTTCAGCTTTTTCAGTCAAAGAAGTTTTAGCCTCTAACATGATTTGTAGCTGTATAATATAATTAACCTCAAGAGGCTCAGATCACTCTGGGGTTCACAGTGGCTAAAAGCAAAAGAAATGGCTCAATCAGGCTACAAACATTTTCTAGAATAACACAGCCATGAAAGCACAGGCAATGCCGGCTGAAGAAGGAACAAAACAAAGCATCAAGAACACCCCGTTCATTCCTTCGGTAGTATCTGTTGAGAGACAGAAAGGGTGGAAAGTGCGAAGGCTGTATTTTCCTGCTCAGTGCATGGGGGAACACAACAGCACGTATTCAACCTATCCTCCCTCTATTGTAGGACAGTTTGCATTCCCCTGCTGCCATAATTTGCTCCAGCTCCAAGCTGCGTTTCAAACAAACTAGACTCCTGAATGGAAAGGAACAAAATGGAAGGCAAAAATTCTCAGCTGAATCTTGATTTGAACTGTTTCTGGAATTTCCGAAAATGTAATCATCCCCTCTCCCCTTCAAAATCAACGTGCATTTCCTGGTTCTAAATAAAACAAGAAAGAGAATTCCAAGAATACTGTAAGAACGGTTGTTACAGTGCAATCAGAATATGAAAAGGTCAGAAATTTTACAAGAAAGTATGTTATGAAATTTCCAGCATGGTTTTGCAAACTTTGTAGAGTCCAAATATTTTGGAAAACAATCCAAACTTTTAATAATAATAAAGCAATAATACTTAACATTTACCCTTTGGAGTTGAGTAAGTACACTAGAGTATTCTAGAGAATATTAAGGAAGAAGGAACCTGTTTGTTCCCAGCTTTCATCTTGAGAATGAATCACATACAATGAAATCTTAGCGGGAATTTTTTTAAGTGGTATTTCTGGGTTTCTTCATGTGAGCCTACACATAAACACAGTTTAGAGATTACTTGCCAGAGCTTGGATTATTCTGCATGTGCCTGGTTCTGTGATCTGATCCGAGTTGAACGCAGTTTTGTGTGCGTTGGTTTACAGACTTGTATCATCACAGCATTTTTCAACTTTAGGATATCCACATAGCCAACCTACACAGCACACAAGAGTGGAGGAAACTACCAACCAGAAAGCCCCCAGTGCTTCATGCACACTCTTAACATCCACATTCAGTACAGTGATCTACACGTGCTTTCTCTCAGCCCTAGCTCTGTATCATGTAAGCCACTCCCGTGATTGTTATAATCCCGGTATCAGGGTCAGGACGTTGGAAGGGAGTCTGTGACCCAACTACCTTCACTACACGCAGTCAAAAAACCACATGCTCTCCTTTGGTGCCTTCAAAGCTCTGCAGGAGGGTGGAGAACACATTGCCACGTTAGAGATACTCTGCATCTTCCACAATATAGTGGCTCTTTACTCTGTGCCTTACTGGGGCTTGCACAGTGTGAAAGAGTTCTATGACATGCAGATCAAACGTTGAGCAGGCACAAGCACAACTATAGGTTACCATGATGGAAGGAGAGAGGAGGATTATATGGTATTCCATACAGGGAGGGGGTACCAGGAGTGGAGAGAAAGGAATCACGTTTCATTACAAGTATGTTGTTCAGATTAGCCAAACTCTACCTTCTTCATTCAACCAATTCCTTGTTGGACATTGTCTCATAAAATAAAGTACTCCTCCTTTACATTTGTCTATTTATGATACAAATGAGGATAGCTGGAGCTTTGGAGGAAAGAAAAAAAAATTAAAAAAGGAAAGAAATCTTAACCAAAATGTGACCTTAGCAGATGTAATCCAATCCGATTTCCACTACATTAGCCTACGGATGCTTATGCAACTGCATAGCACAGCAACTGAGAGACAAAACAATGGAAGTTTTAAAGCTTTATTTATTGCTCGTTCTCAAAACATTCAATCGCCATCATGCTTCAACTGCCAAATCTAAATTAGAGAGTCTAAAAAAAAGTACTCTTCAGGGGAACATTAGAGCTCTATAGAGAGGTGTGAGCTCAAGGAGATGGAGCATCTGGCTAGAGACCAACTTGCCTATAAGTCCAGACCAAGTCGACCCATATGGATAGCTTTTAGAAAATCGCAAGTGGTAACAAGTAGAAAAATTCCCTCCCTTCCATGTTCAGCCTCCTTTTTTGGCATTAGCAATTAAACTGTACTTACTGCCATGAGCAGATTACAGAAATTTCCATCACAATCTAAACAATTTTCATATAATCTAATCACTTCCTTATTTATTCATGTTTGCCCACAATTTTCTTCCTCTTTCAGTTGGATTGCTATGTAATATTACAAAGCACAACAAAAGTTCTTTTGCTACCAATTAGAGTACACCAGAGCAGTGTATTAATCTCTCCTTTCAAAAGCACGAGAAAAATGCATCAACCGTCAGCCTAACGGTTTAAATCATATTAGAATTAGTAAAGGGGTCAAAAGATTACCACTGACGTTTTCTTATGTTCTACATCTAGAGACTGCTAAAAGTATTTAATCATTTCCACTTTTGCTAACATACTAATTCTATACAATGTTTGGCAACTGAGTTATGAATCTATGCTAGCAGTCAATAATACGTTTAAATTCATCTCTCAGATTTGGCACAGGCCACACATTAACAATTTGCATGGCTTCTTTCCTTTCATTTTCTTACTCAGTATGCAACGGTGTACCGCTTCCTTCCTACGGTGTTATCCACCCAGAGAACACACGCAGGACATTACTCAAATTGTTAATACCAACACCTCACAGAGTACCCTCCAGAAGTCAGGATTTATCAATATTTCCATTGTAGAGGAAACCCCTCATTTACTTTGGTTGTAAATTTTCTTTTTTCTCATCTAAAGTTAACAGAGGAAATAAATTTGGGAACCAAATTATGTAAGTTCATTATCTGCTCTCTGATCTATCCTGCTTTTGCATAAAAAGTAATAATTTTCGTAGTTCTTAAAAACGTGTGCTTCACGAAAATGAAAAAAAAAAAGTAACAAAGAGAATGAGACAGAGATAGCTGTTCCCTAAAAAAAATAAAAATTCACCAACCAACCTCCTCTCCAGTGAATTTAACAGAGGCCTTAACATCAAGAAATTCCTACCTTTTATCTTCTCTGCCACAAATCTTATATGTAATATTAAGTATTATATATACACAAAAATAAATATGTAAGTATAAGTTCTGAAAACATAACTGAGTTACGAAGTACCGTACCTATTTTATAATGGGAAAACTATTTCATTTAAGTTGCTTATATCTTCATAAAGACTAATACTGTTATGTTCCAATTGCTCATCAATGGTAGTTAACACACAGAAAAATGACAGGGAAGACTAAGAAGCTTTTATCAACTCTACTGTGTTAATGATATGAGCTACCCCTAGAATCATGCCTAGCACTTATCTTATGTTTCCTCCCACCACAAAACATAAAAAACTATAAACTGCCACATCTTCAGTTAGCATTTTATCATAAATTAACTTTAATAGGTCCTTTCTTATGTTGTCCAACACACCTTTTTACCTTTTGGGGTGCACTGTGAAGTAATTTTCCTAATGCCAAAGAGTATATCACCCTAGGAACCAAATCAGAGCCCACAATATTCCGAGACGGATTTATGCTTAATCCATCAGATACCACAGTCCCCTAAATAGCACACAGTAATAATCTGTCTGTATCATTAAGATGGAAAACAAATACAGCAATCAAACCCCTGAAGAAAGGAAAAAAAATGCAATAGCCTGGAGAAGAAGAGGGAGCAGGAGGCAAGCCCTGTGGAAACTAGACTATGATGCAGAATGAGGTACAGTCTCCTGTCCTCTCCCTAAAAGAGTGTTACTGATAAAAACATTGCACAGACAGACAGACAGACAGACGTATTAGGATAAAGCCCCAGTTATCATTTATGTGCTTAAAACTCTTTAACCACGCCGGCAAAAGGACAGAAACAAAACATTGGAACAAACAGGGCAACCCCCATGACACATCCTGATCGCGATGGATGAACAAAGAACTGAATATTTCCAGCTGGACAGGAGCGTCATCTCAGCGCTATGTGATCTATTAGCCAAAGTCCAAGCACAGGTTTCTCGTTTCAGTCCAGCCTTAGACAGTCAAGTCAACTCTTTGAGAAACTGCTTTTCATAGGAAAGTAGATTTGAAAGTCTTAATTCAAATACAGTAAGAGAATAAAATAAAATGTAAAAAAAAGCCCCAAATCAGTCACTGCCTGACAAAGTTGTCATAACACGCTCTCGCTCTTCATTTCCTTCATGACATGAACTGAGAACACAGAATTCTCTGCTGAATAAGTTTTGATTCACTTGCATACTGGTTGCACTTTCTTTATCCAACAGAAAGGTATACTATAAAGTTTGAGTGAGGCTTGGGTATTTTTATTCCCCAATCACTCTTTCTGCCAGTTTTCTCATACTCTCTTGTTTTGCTTCAAGCTTCAGATGCAAAAGTACTGGAAAATAAACCCTAAAACCCAAATTGAAAACACCATGTTTTTCTACATGAACAATCAAACTCAGGATACTTGGCAAGATTTCAGCTCACAGCAGTTTGACCTTGATGGTTTAAAAACTGATCAGTTTGCAGACAAAAAACAAAACAAAACAAACAAACCAACCAAAAATCAAAACATAACACCCAAACCATTTAAAAAAAAAAAAATCCCAATTTTAAGTAATATTTCACTATAACAAAGGAGATCCCATTTCTTGTCCCGCCAATCACACGTCAGACGTAAAGCCAGGACAGTGTCCCAGTGCTTCCATTTCCTGCTAAGTTACACGGGGACAGTGACACCTCTTTAGCACAGATCTTTGAGCTGTACCAATTAAAAAGTGCTAGGGAACAGATAAATGAAACTATAGAGATTATGATTTTATTCTAAAGTGTATGCTTATATTGAACAGGCATCAAAGCAGTAAAATGGGAAATCATGAACATCTGATAACAGAAAAGAGTAGTACATTATGTACTTTCAACTTTGTCTTTGGAATTGCTCATTTTTTTCATTACTTTGCAATACTGTAAGGCTTCTAGGTATGACTTTATATTAGAAGCTTTGGAAATCTGGGGTTTTTGAGTTCACAATCATGGCCGGGAAAAAGGTGTTCTTAAATTTCAGCTTGACACCACTGCAGTATGAAGTAATTTTCCATTCTTTCTGTGACATTCCCTTGTGTATACCATTCTAGATACAAAGTCACAGATCTCATGACTGCTTTTTGAAAAATGATGGCCTTCCTAAATTCTCCGTGTTGGGAGGTTATACAAATTGCATAGCTAGTATTTTGGGGAAAAGAAGAAGGAACAAAAAGAGACTGCACACTGACAGATTGAAATCTTTTCAAGTGATGAGTTATTGCCCATCAGATGCTCCTCAATTAGTCTCCTTACGTGCTCTTGGCCACAGTAAATATGATGCAGACTTGTGTCAGTGAGTAAGGTACATTACCTCACCTTTTCCACGCACTCATAAAAGAAAACTTCAGCACAAGGACTCGGGGTAAAACAGAGAACAATCTGTGTCAGAGTCCTCAGTGGGTACCACCTACCCATCCTGCGCTCACCACCAACTGGGGCTGCTGCACTTCCATGTAGTAAATGTTATCCAATGGCACTAATCAACATCAAAGCTTTCCCTTATACTTTGCTGCTCTTCAGTAAGTATAACTTGAATATCAACCAGGAAAAGAAAATTGAAATATTGCTTATTGTCTGCATATCAAAAGCAGAAAAATGAAATATGGAGGCAACTGCATTTTTTGCCACTGTGGGTAAGTGTCCTACTACAAGAATACTTAACTTGTAGCAGGTATTTACGCGGCAAAACATTTGGCTCCTCCACAGACTACCTAAAACCTGCATCTCCTAAACTTCAAGGACAAATCTATACAAAGAGATATTTCTACCGTGAATCTAGGGCTGATAACAGTTCACGTCTCCTCCTGTATTCCTTAATTTATTGCTAATTCTTTTCTCCAGTTTGCCCAGAGATAGACTACTGTAACCTAGGACAGATACTCATATGAGACACTAGTGGCAGCCTGCAGCCACAAAGGAGAACATGCATGGCTTCCATGCTAAATTTTATTATTTCTGGAAAGATGATGCAATAGCAATTTGTTTAGGAAAAAAATAAAATCATTCAGGGTTCATTAGCACATTGTACATTCTCACACTAACAGTAAAGGGAAAATAAATTTTCTGCTATAGCACAGCTAAAGTTCTAATAACAACGGGCAAGGTATGTATGTATATACATATACATACACATACATGTATATATATATACAGGTATATACACAAACTTTACATATACACACACATATATATATATATGTATACTTATATTAAAACAGTAAGCAGTTAAATTCTATTCCCAGGATGAACACAGGCAAAAAAATACATATATAAGAAGAAATATCCACCTTCCCAACAAAGATGCCTTTCTATGGCTTTCACATTACCTAGACCCATCTGTCAAAGCAGATTCTGCAATAGGTCATGTAACTGACACATCAAAACATGATGGCTCCAATTCAGGAAAGATTTAGTCCACCCCTGTCCAGTCAAGCATTTAAGTATTTTAAGTACAGGCTGAAAGTCTGGTCAAAGTTATGGACATGCCCAAGTAGTTTTCTCGAGTGGGAAATGTTGACTTGAGTGAAGCTTAAACAAAGACATTTGCTTTTGTGAATTAATGTCCTCCCTCACAGGAAAACAAGACCATGAATAACACACAAGACTGAGGATCAGTGATGACAATGCAGCAAGTGTCACAGGAAAAGGCAGAGACCTATCTTGGCAATCTGCAGGAAAACCTGCAGAACTCTGACCAGTGCCAAAAGTGCCAGATGCAGGACTTTACAGAAATGCAACAGGAACTGGAGAACCTTAAGGTAACAATGACTTCAGCCTCCGAAATGTGACACTGGGAATGCATGTTCACAGCAAAGCTTGCAGGACAGCTAAACGTACCCTATCTTTAAACTAGGTCAGGCAACGATGGTACCTGACTGGGGAATATGGTGGCTCTACAGTTTGTTAGATTAAAGGTAGGAAGTGAAGCGCATTACAATTGCTTTCTCAAGCTGAAACACAAACAGTAAAGAGCTAGTACATATTGAGTTCCAAGCTGTGAGACTGTATTATATATGCCACTTATGTAAGGATGTATCATCAGAGCAACACCTAAATTACACTACGCTGCAGCAAAGATGCTCCATGAGGAATGAGTCCAACTTGAAAATATGTCTGAGCTACCCTTCAGGAGCTTGTGAAGGAAAGGAAGAGGCCACAGCAAAATAACGCCCATTACATGGCTTGGAATCTGTGCTATGAAACTCCGTTTGGGGAGAGGAGTCACTACGTAAGCAGTGGCCCCTAAAAAAATATGATATTGCGGCCTTGAACCTGCCCATTCTCAATATGCCAGATTCACCATAAAACCTGAAGCAGAAAGCTCACAAGGTAGAAGAAGATGATAAAAAACCACACCGGTACCTGGAAAATTGACCTCTTCCTCAAAGCCATAATTTAATTTTAATTTTAATTAATATACTATCTATTACTCAGAAAGCTCCTGGTTAGCAATTAGTGAAATCATATGCAGTGGTCTATTCAGATTAAAAGACAAAGAAATGCCCAAGAGTGATTAAAGATGTAACAATACAGACATTAGCAAGCCTAGAAGACAGAGAAGACACCCCGTGGCCTTTCACAGGCATTTTGTTATCCCAAGCTATAGGCACATCTGTAGGTTAGATTCTGCTCATGGCACCATCAGACAAACAGGAGTATTTTCAAACAGCAAGCTTTGAACAGGCACCATCAGAAGCAAATTCAGCTGAAAAAGCTGAGCAGGAATGCTTCTCCAGAAAAGCTGTAGTTTACATTCTGCTTCACAGCTGGTCTGCATAAAACGTGCTCCAGGTAGAACCAAGCACTGCTTTCTGCCCTGGTTTTTATCTTGTGAACGCTACAGCGTCAAGTATGACAAAGTTAGCTAAATCCAGAGAAAGTAGAAATCATACCCAGGCCCCTGCTCCAACGCCCAATGTGAACCTAACAACAAGGAACACAGAACAGGGTTCTGCTTTGCTGCTCTGCTACCAGAAGGCAAGAGAGAAACTGGACTGATTTTCTGCCAGGCAATACACCCTCTTATGCCAATTCTTCTAAGAGGGAAGAGGGTAAGGCACCAACAGAAGGCCCTTCGGTGGGATAAAGCAGCTCCTACAAAGCAGGGCAGTTCTCTGTTTGCATCCTCCAAAGCCATGCTCTAGATGACCAGTCCAGCTAAGGCTGGTCTCAGATTCTCTATACTGGCACAGCACATCGCAAGGGGTGGGGGCCACAGTTCTGCCATTATTGACTCCGTTCTGAGTAAGAGCTACATTAAAATCCCAACACCTCTACAAGAAATTTTACTGTAGCTCCTCTATGCCAATTACATAATGCAAATGTCAGTTTTGAACTTTACTGGCTAGGAAGGGAGGGAGGAAAAAAAAAATAAATTTGAAAACAGCTGCATTTTCCAATTCTTCTACCAACCAACTCACTCTCTACGCCTGGCTGCATTACAGCAGTCATCACGTTACACTCATCGGGAGTATGCCTGAGCATACACATGTACAAGCATGTTTGAATGCATGCACACACACTAACGTTCTAATACATGTGTAAATTTAATTCTGTATTTACTCATTTGCTGTAAGCACCATTCCTAATGGAAAATAGACCATGTCTCCTTTTCAAGGGAATGATTAGGACCACATGTTTCACTGACTCTTATGTTGAGGACCTCGCCGATATTTTCGAAACCAAATTACTAAAAGCATACTAAACTTATTTCCCTGGTGGAAACCACTGGCTACTAACTTAGTGAGTATGAATGCATTTGTCCCTAAACATGCAAGTAATCATCATATAAAGCCAGAGGCCTAAAGCGAGTAGGTATGGAGCAGATCAGAGCAAGGTTCATATGCGATAGTAACATATTCTATAACCGAGTGACTTTGTTTATCTGAGAAACCCAGTATGACATCACTTTTCCTAAAGAGAATATAAACAGCACATTTTTGAAGGAACAGTTACTTAATGTGCAACTTGTCACCACTATCAGCTTTAACATAATAAAATACATGTGGAAAATCCCTTGAAGCAAACCTTCTGCAAAGCAGATTCTTCTCCAGTCTGGGTCAGAGGGTGTGGATGTCTATGAAGGAAATGCTATCTCTCTCTTTCACACGCCTACTCACTGTAGGTCACACAGCAGAGCTCACTGTTGTCATGTGTCTGCTCTGTGCGTGGCATCAGCTCCTCGAGGTACAAGAAATGAGCATTGCTTCTTTGGGAGCATCTGTGCCTTGTAAAGAAAACCAACAAATCACACTCCAACATATTAAATAGCAGCACTCATTGAAATTTTAACCGCGGATCTCTAAAGTACTTTGCAGACAACGAATAAAGCATGTTTCAGCAAGGTAAATATTACTCTCCGTATTTTGTAAATGGAAACCACAGCACTACCTAGCTGAATAACTTAACCAAACTCACTCCAAAAAACAGCGGAAGTGACAAGCGTTACAATCGAGCTCCAGACTCTCTAATTTTGGAGGCACCAGACTTAAAGAATTAAGTTTGCATGAAAGCGTGCACAACCTGATCTGGCAAGGTACGCAGCATCTCTGGGCAGTAGATAAAGCCCCTCGTTCCTCTTTGACGCAATATTGGTACTGATACGTCAGGAAGAAGCAAGCCAGGGCAGTTTGCCCCAAATTTTAAGAGGGTAAAGGAAATTTTCTGGTAAATGGATCATAGCACCGCTGTATTTTGCACTAGGCTCCCAGGTAATTGCTGTGTAGGACTTTGAAGACCCTCTATTCAACTAACCACATTTTCTATAACTAAGCAAACTTCAGCCTAGCTTGATAAACATTTCCTGTACACATCTGTCAGGAAGATTTTAACAACAAAACTTTTAAACTATAACTCTGTCCTGTGGAAGGTTGATGATATGTTCCAATTCTGAGATGCAAAAGTGGGTAATATTAATGAGAAGGCAACCATCACACCTTCGTTTCTTTTAACTTCGTAGCCTTAAACTCAGACCTCTGAACCAAGAATACCATCTTTAAGCCATTCTAGTATTTTATCCCTTATCATAAATCTTGAAACTGTTCAAATTATTCTGTGCTACTCTAATTGTTCTCAAAGTTTATGTCAGAAATAGAATAATCTGTTCCGTTCCTTTAATAACTGAAAAAAATAGTATACATGGATAATATTAAGCAAGAGAGAAAACAGATGAGGAGGTATATAGATATGTATATTATCCATTTACATATGGCAAATAAGTCATTTATTTCATGCTATCACAGAATTTATTTTTGCAGTCTAAACTGACATTTCTTTTAATTACACTTTAGAATCTCTCCCAAAACTGCTGGCAGAAGAGAGTTATAGGTGAGCAGCAGCAATGGGTTAATAAAAGATGGTATGCTATTAGATAAACCTTTTACAGGTCTGCATCTGAAAGTCATAACATAACCTTTTATTTCATGTGTCACTGTGACAGAAGGTTTTCAAGGCAGAGTTCTTGAAACTGCAAGATGTTAAACAGATGTACTGTACAGCCTTCCAGATTTAAATCATGAGAACTGCATTTGCAGCCTGTGTGTTGTATCCCCATTTTCTTCCCTTATCAGCTTTGGATGCTTTAAATAAAACAGTCTGGTTTATGCACCTTTTTTTTTTTTTTTTTAATACAACAGACCCTAAAAATCACTTCCTCCTCCCTTTCTTCTCTTTTTTTTTTTTCAGACTAGAAAAAGTTATTCAAAAATAGGTCTTTTAGGCACCTTATTCTGCAGGTGCTGGCCACCTGATCCAATTTTTTACTGTAAAAAAGTCATCCACTGTAGAAATAGTAATGACAGCAGTAAAAAGAAATAAATAAAAACAGACCTGCTGAAATTTGAGCTTGAAATATTGATAATCTCCTGCCTTTTCAGTTTCAACTGTTGCTTGCACTCTATGGAGAAATGTTTGCAAAGTCATACAATTTAACTTGCATGCCTAGTCAGATGCCATCACTTGTGCCTTTGAAACAATTAATGCAATCATTCTTTAGAATGATTTATATCATCAGGGACCTCTGGCAGTCTGCTGGTCCAAATCCCTTGTAAGGCAGGGTCAACTTTAAAGTCAGATGAGGCTGTTCAGGGTCATGTTCAGTCACGTATTGACTGTGTCTAAGGATGAGGATTTCACAGCATCTCTGATCCAAAGCCTAACTACATTGCAAAATTTTTCTTCCTTATATCTAATAAGAATTTCCCTCGCTCCAACTTGTGTCCATTGTTTCTTATCCTGACAACACACACCTCTGCTGCTACAATTTGACTGTATTAGTGCAACATGGAATTCGCATTTCTCACAAGGGCTCGCTGCTGACTCACGTTCAACTTGATGTCCACAAAGATCTTTGGGTCTTTTACCTGTGAAACTTTCTATCCAGTCAATCCCTAACTAGATGGGCTCCATGTAGTAGTACTCTCTCAGCTGCAGGACTCCAGATTTGCTTTTCTTGGACTTCAGATGGTTCCTGCTAGGCCATTTGTCCAACCTGGGAAGATCCCTCTGAGTGCCAGTCCTACCTTCCAGCATATCAACCGCTCTCCCCAGTTTGGTGTCACTTGCAAAGTTGCTGAGGTTCACTCAGTCCCACTAAGTCATTAATGAGGAGTTTAAACACTATTGGTCGCAGGATGGACCCCAGGGAAACAGACTGTATTGCACGTACCATGGGAAGTACAAAGGCTGAGCTCACAAACCGTATTGCATGTTCCATGCAATGCTGCATGAAATAAATGAAGATTCCAACTAATAACAATAAGCAAATTCACTAAATTGGACAAATAATGTTGCGGTAGTTAGGACAGTACAGCAGCTAGAACTTACACTGTATCACAATGGCATTTATGCTCTTTTGTATTTATGTGTATCTTTTAATTAATGTTGCTGGTATTGCTCCTGGATACTCACTGCTACAGAGAAATGCAGCATGTATATGAATGGAGGAAGCATACTCCTTGATCCAAATAATTTTTTAAAATCTCAATAAAATATACTAGATAAAAGGACAGTGTATCAGCCATCACAACAGAGATCTGAGTGAATGCATCTAGATATTAAAATCACAATTACTCCCATCTAAAAAAAAAAAAAAAAAGGTCCAAAATATTTGCATGACAAAAAGTAGGAATAGGGACAGACAGTATTCCCAGCAGAGGGAAAGGAAGACTAGGCATATACGGATGAACATCATAGCAAACAATTCTACAAAAAAATGCAAACCAGCAACACCACCTAGAACATCCACATAGAACACAGAGACACCATTCAAGGCAGGCAGCTACAACAGAAACACAAGTATGAAAAGAAAACCCCTTGCAAGAGGAAGAATATATGAAATTCAGGAACGAAATTGAAGCTAATAAACATTGTAAAGTGTATACTAGTACGGCGTGAAAAAAGCAGGAGTAATCACACCGCTGTGAATGCCATACTGATGGATTGGGGTCAGAAACACTCAGCACCTTTCAGATTCAAGTCCCTGGAGCCTTTTGAGTTTAGGAGAAGTCCAAAGTAAGTGCAAGCAAGTGGAGATTGCATCTTGCTCTAAAAAACCCCATGTATAAATTGTTTCTGTTGTAGCTTTCTCTGTCTTGGCATTTACCTACTTAGAAACAAGAAAGCAAATTCCAAAGCCTGCCAGGCTAAACTGCTCATAAAACATTCCTTGCAGAAATTCCTGTCTCTCAGGTGCTTGGAAGCAAGGAAATGCACAAACCGACAGACAGACAGACAGACAACTCTTGCCACTGTGTGCAAAGCCATGAAGTGAGTCATGCTGCCGAAGCTTTAAATCATCGATTTAACTCAAGACAATCAACTTCACCCAATCTATAAAGAACCGCCTGCCTACAAGTGAATGTAAATAATAGTTTCCCTATTCACCCTTCTGCTGTTACTCATCACTAGACTCATCTTGATATATGGCAGAGTATAAACCAGGACGCATTTCTAAATATGTAATATTTAACTGCGGTAAGTCAGCTGCAAAAAAAAAAAAAGAAAAAAAAGAAAAAAGTAATTGCAACTATTTCAAAAGTATGTTTTACCCTCACAATACAGAAAGCTGGATTATGAAGTCAGGCTTTACATCTGAAAGTAAAAGTTCCTGTTTTAAAAGTAATATTTTATCCAAAATCTCAAGCTTTGGCATAAATCTTCCAAAGAGTACGGAAAGTCAGAATGCTCATGAATACACTTGGAACAGTAATTGAGCAAGATAAAGTTCATCTTTTTAATAAAATATTTGGCATGAAGTTACTTTTAAAATTTCAAAACCAAGGCAACCATTTATATATCCCTGCTGCGAAGCACTTCCAGACTCCTGCCATAGACCCTGTTCCCGCTTCTCTTGTCCAAAGTAGCTGGTAGGTATCTTACAGTGCTCAAATGTTTGGTAGGCAGCTCATTAGATCAGAAAAATAGATGACTTGGATTAATTTAACCTCAGGACTGATATAATTCTTTTTTTTGGGGAAAAAAAAAATCTCATCTCATTATTATCATGATCATAATACAGTATACAGTAATATTTACATCAGTGATCATCCTTCTGAGTGGCGAGAAATATTTATTCCGATCTCTTTTCTGAACCAGGATACAGTATACTTGAAGAAAAGGCTCATCGTCCCCTTATTTTGTTCACATTTAAAGTTTTGACAATATTTAAAACTAGGTAGTGAATTTGATAGAAATTACAATTATCTGTTTCAGAACCACTCTTCTAGTGAATGATTCACCAAAAAAAGTATTAGCACAATTCTATTTAGCATAATTGTCATTAAAAACCAAAACCCTAACACAGAGAATACGGAAAAAAAACAAAACAAAACCCAACCTGCTTTTAAGCTCTATTTTGCTATCAGGAGAGAAAGCCAGTCCCATACATCAGTTTTTTCAAGGAAGCAGGGAAGAAATGTTTATCTCTTGAATAGTTCTTCGCTAGGAAGGGTACATGTCAGTACAAGGCTACACGCATTAGGAAAAATCCTTTGCTTTGGTAACAGAAAACATTGTTAGGCCAGCAAATATACGTGGTATTTTAGTTTCCTGAGAACAGCTGCAATGACTCCAATACGGAGTAAGTGGGATAGGGGAGAACTTCACCATTTAACTGAACCAACTAAAACACGCAGCCACTCAACAGAGAAGACACGATGGCCATTATCAGCTGCAGCAATCTCCCTACGGATACTTTTATTACTTTCTGTAATCTCTTTGGAGATTTTGAACAAATGTTAAAATTAGAAATGAAGCAGGAATTTGGGACATAATATCTTTGAGGAGATTATAACTTACTTCATTTAGCATAAATAAAAAGATGGAGGTTTTCTAAGCAAGAGCAAGTCTCCAATTATCTTTCATCCTCTGCCATCATTTCAAATACAGCTAAATCAAGCTGCAACGTATTTTACACGTAGTTTTAGACTCTTTAAGAACTTTGGGGAAATGCAATGGTTTACTAAGTAACCACACAGAGCAGCAGGAAAGACTCCTCTGCAACAAGACTATGCTTTCTTCTATGATTGGTGAAATAATTCCCAATTACACTTTATACATATAAATTGCAAGCCTGTAATTGCTATGTATAGATTTTATACTTTGGTATAACATTTATTTCTTCCCATTTAATTACATAAAATGCACAAAATGCAACAAAAAGCTCCTGACAAAAATATTGAAAAAGGTACTGTCTTTTAAAAAAATAAAATCTATTTATAAATCCTTGGTTACTTCTGTTGTCACCTGCTGCGCAGTCAGGACTGAGTAATTAGCACTAAACTCTCCACGCCTCCTCCGAAAAATAATGGCCTCTATAAGTGAATTGGTGATCTAATGTTAAATTCTCATGTCGAAGTTTATTTCTACGCACCCAAAGGCTGCCCTACCTACCAGTGGTTTCATCAGAAAAAATAAATCAGTGAATTAAACCAAACTCCATCTCTACCTGTAGAGCAGTTACACTTCTTTTTTCCATAACACATCTTGTTGTCTTTTTAACATGCACATTGCTCGGATACTGATATTTCAGATTCATTTTTAGTTGAGGGCATAGCTAAATACAAACCCTATTCATACCTAAGTAAATACGTAATTTCAGTCGCGCCCATCACCCCACTGACTTCTGAGATTATTTAGATGGTCACTTAGAGAGCTACTTCAGCTACGATTGCAGCACTCGGGCTTGCTCCTTTGATTTAACCCAGGTCAACCTGATGCAAAGGCAATAACCTGAAAGAGAGTAAACCTACAGCATGATGAGCGCATCTGCACTTCCTTTTGAAGCAGCTGAAGGTTTGTATCCACAGAAGTTGGTACGTGCAAAACAAAATTCACTTAAAACAGCCCAGAAGGTTGAAAAAGTGCTTTGTATTGTGAAATGACAGTAATGCTTCTTTCTACACCCTTTCCTAGATGACTCGTAAAGATATAAACTATTTCCACATGCTTTCATTCCATGTTTATTTTTCCATCACTCATCTAAAAAGAGAAGTAAAATGTACACAGTGAGAGTGAATGTGTTTGCATTTTTCTCTAAAATAGGAAAAATGCCTGGATTGAAGAGTCTTCTGCAACAGCAAATAGCAAGGAACATATAATTTGCTGTTATTTTTATAAACCTGCTTGTAATATATGATATATATATTTATTTGATTAGCAATTGCACTGGTCTTGCTGCGCTTTTAATTCCAATTACAGTAACTGTTTGGCCAAGTAACATTTTAGTTTTGTAGATTTTGAAAGGACATATTCAGAGGATAAAGGCATTAAATTGTGTTACTTAAATTGCCAAATATTTTGAAATTTCACTGTGTAGACACCGAATGTCACCTTCCTTTAATAACATATTTATAAGCCACACGAGTTGTAGCAGCATATTTACTGGAGATAGAGCTTATGGCAGCAAAAATGCAATTAGAGCAGAATCAGTCTTATTAAGTACATATCTTCTAGGTTCCAAAACACATGGCTTACAAAAGCCTCAAGTATACATTCCTACTAAATGCATAGCCTTACATCCTAAGAATAGCATGTAACATGAAAAAAGTCCAAGAAGTTCTTGCAATCAATAGGGCTCGCCATGCTAATTATCTCTCTTTTCAAATGCATCAGTTTAGGGTGGAGAATGAGGAATACCAGAATACTGCATCAAGGTAACCTAAGTTCCCACTAGAATATACTACAGAATATGGTAAGTTGTGTATAAATACTTCATCCAGAAAATACACATCCTATGGACAGTAAAACAGAGATTCCAGGTTGAATGTTAGAATCACAAAGGGAACGTTAAAAATAAAGAATCAGTAGTTTAAAAGATACATAAACATGAAAAGCAATGCCATGAAAGTACTGGGAGTAGAGCATCTGTACGTTGCACAGTGTCAGCACTCTTCAGCATCAAGGTACATATATGAAGAAAAAAAAAAGTAAAGTGTAATTTCCTACTCCAGTTCTCAACATGAACAAAAAAGAATACCCAAAACCAGCTCAAGAAAGTCATTGAAAGATGGCTGATTCCTATGTAAGGCACAAGAAACTGTGGGATGTAACTGATTCATTTATCAAGACCATGATCTTGATGACTTTGGTACAAACTATCAAACAAGAAGTCAGGTTATCTGCTGACAGTATCAATAGAAATGAATATATGATAATAATATGATAATATCTTCCTTCTGACAATAATGACACCAGTCTACAACTTCCTCATACCTGTACACCATAGCCCCTATATCTAAGGGAGCATCACAACACAGGAATTGGGGGTGGAAGGGTGATGTTGCACACTGAAGTTGTCAGTAAATATCCGTCTCTTTTGATCTCATGATTTCACACGGGTATGGGGAAGAAGATGAAGATTTTTGCAAAATCTATATTACTTAACTGATTTCAACATCAAAGTTTCTCTACAAGTCAAAGCCTGTATCTTGATGACTGGGACAGAGACTCCAGCTGTTTTAGAGAAATGTGTAGTCTTGAGCATCACAGGAAGGGCTAGAGAAAGCCAAACTTCTCCCTTTTCATTTGTGACCCTGGAGAAATACAGTGTCTGAAAGACAGAAGAGATGCAGATAACAAAATGGTGTTTCTGGTCACACCTACTTCACTTGTAGAGTTGAGGACGGTGGGAAGATACATTTCAGTTGCCTGCTCCGTACCACAGGAGCACTTGGCAGAAAAGTTTCTCTCCAAAACCCAGCTCATGGAAACAGCAAATCCTCAAACTGACCCTCGCAGGTCATTAGGAGACATAGCCCTGAAATTCTCAGATCCATCTGTCAACCTAGATTGCCAATACGCACAGTTCATCATGGATGATGAATAGAGCATTTGCAACATTGGTATCAAAACAGCAGGGAGGAATTGCTAGGATGGGGTTTTGTTTAGTTTTAAAGAGGCTCTTTTTTCACTTCTTGTTTTTTCTTCAAAATTGAACTGAGATCCACAGTGTAAATACCGTCTGCTCGGCATCTCAATTTATTCCTGTGTCTTTCTCATGCCATTCCTAAACTTGGCTCAAAAATCCTGAATTCTCTTTGTCTTCTCTCACATGTGAGTCATGATCTTTAATACTACCATTAATCATCTTCAATGCACTACCTTCACACTGAGGTGACCTTTTTGTTATAGGAATGTTTATTTTAACAGTCCGTTACAGGCATGCATAAAAATAAAAATGCATTTTCCTTTTCCGTGACCTGTGACGTGTTTCAGCTGTCATTCTAGACAATTAAATCCAATTGGGCCATCGCAAAGCAAACCTGACCAAAGTTGCCTTTTTTCAATTTACAATACATCTACAATGTTTTTCAGGACTTAAAGTTTTGAAGAACACTGGAGATCAACAACATTAATCAAGATTTACATGTAATTCAAAAGAAATTTTACCCCTAAAACATATATTACAGAAATACACAACTTTTGACTTAAATTGTTATAATTAAATGCTACAGTTGCTACGTAGCCAATTGAAATAGTGTAGAGAAAATTTCAACACGTGGCTGGCTGCTCGGAGTGTTGACATCCAAATGCTGTAGCCAGTTTTAAGCTTAGAATGAGTTCTTTAAGGCAATGGTGAAGCTCCCGGCCTCAGTGACCATGCACAGTGAGGAAATACTTCCTGCTTCTTTACAAACTGTCTACTTGAGTCATGGTAGAAACCTACATGAAACCACTCAGAGATGAGAAATAAAATGGCAATACCAGAGAAAGTTTGCCTGACTAATTAATGCCTTTTTGTGGTGGTTGGAAATCTAAATCTTCAAATACCCACTCCAGCTCAGCCTACATACTTGTCTTTTCATGGCTCAAATATTCCTCCTTGTTAGTAAGAGGCATAAAACTAAAACAGTATATTTTTTAAATGTTATTGCATAAGTAGAATGCAAAGTGAACATGTCAGCATCTCATCTGCGGATGTCACTTTTTTTTTCCCAGCAATGAAAGAGACTCCAAGATGAACTTGGGCTGAAGAGAGCAAGAAATCTCATCGTTTCAGGATGAGAAGCCATGGTCATAGCTTGAGCTCAGATTTTTAATTTAAGTTGAGCATGCAGAAAAAGCAGCTGAAGGTTAACTGATAACTAAAGCCTGCACCGTTTCTTCACTTTCTGCTGTTGTTAATTGTATTTTGCATTTTATCTTCTCCCTTGCAGGAATACATATCATCGTCATCAGCTACTACCACCTGAGAGATTCTGAAGTGTCAAATGTCAAATACTTAATTCTCCAGAATATTATTAGCATTTTCATGCCTACAAAACAACTCACACTACATAGCTCCACCACGCTGCTTACACTGATTACAAAATATATATGTGTGTGTATATATATATATATGTATATATATATTTAAAAGTGAACAAGACCTATGACGAAATCTAGCCCTTATTGTCTCTGAGAAAGAAAAAGAAAAAAAATATCCAGGCTATCTTCATATGAACTCCAAGAAGACAACGTGGCAATTAGTTTTGAAAACATAAAAGTACAATAGGAAATTTTTGAAGACACTCTGTTGGAGGGAGTTATATACTGAAGCACATCCAAAATTTAATCTGAAATCCCAGTGTTTATCATTGATTCTCTGATAAATTTAGCTTAGTAAATGAATTCACATCTACTTAAGAAATATATTTTAAAACAAAAAACGGTGGTTTCTTACTTGGTTTGGTATGGTCTTGCAAGTTGGGCAACCAAGAGGCATAATCTAAACAGTTTACATATTGTCAGGAAAGCAAAGAATACCTATTTTTAGCTGATCGTTACTTTGTGACAATGATTCAGTGAATGCTCAGGTGAAAAAAAAAAAATAACCCAAACAAGCAAGCAAAACTTGTAAAGAATCAACTGAATCAATTGCTTTAGTATATAAACTCTCTTCAGGCTGTGAGACTTGACGAGACAGATGTATATTGGGTATTTCCCCCTTCCCATACGTATGACAGACTTAACACTCCTCAAACTAGATAAATGCAACAACTGGGTTAATTAAAAACTCTTTCAACCCCATAGTTACACAGTTTATATGAAGAGAAGTGAGACCTGGGCTCATGCTCTGCAAGGGATTTCTAAGAAGTTCCACATATCTAGCTCAGTACATCTTAAAGTTGTGTGACCTTATCCCAAGTATAGTCTGGCAGTGTGAGATGCCAAATACAGATTCTTTGAAACCAACTGATGTCGCTTTGACGAGCTGCAATCTTAGGGAACCAGTTTGTAACTCCTGCAAGGACAGAAATGAATCCAAGGGTCTGAGATGCAAGGGAAGTGCATTACGGACTCCTAACACCAAGGCCTAACAAAGACTGTGAGGTTTCAAAATCAGGCTCTTTGCTTGAAGACTGAATATGGCTTTTTCACAGATGTCCTTCTAAAATGGAACACCCAGAAAGGTGAGATGACTCTTGGCACCTTTGAATGGTCATGACTGCAATGAATTTTAAAAACAATTTAGTATTTTATGAGACTGGTCTTCTAATGAGATGATTTTGTGAACTTAGTATCTTCCATAACCAACAAATACTCATATTAATCTTTTTTCAATGGAACGCATATGCAGATAGTACTGGCTAAAGACATACTGTTCATATATCTACACATTTGAAAGAAATCAAAAGAGAACTTTAAAAATACTGCTACTAAGCATCATTTGCTTCCTTGCACAAAAGAAATACAGTACAACCTTTAAGTCCAAGCTCAACTTTTTTCCTGTCAGGCTCCTCCCTCATTCAGTGAGGTTAAAGACAATCAAAAATGGTTTTATTTCTCACAGGTAAGGTGTAGCTCCAGGTCTTTTTGTAATGTATATGACTCAAATCACATTAGAAATAAAAATAGTAATTTCCCAAAGGGTTATTTCTTTGATGCTCTCACATTAGAAGCTATGCTTTCCAGAGGCCTAACTACTGCACCTTTACAACACTGCTTTTTTAAATGAGTCCCAGTTTCATGGCTGAGAAATCAAAGAACAGAGAAATCTCAAGGTAAAAATCACCGTGTTAGGTTTTTACAGCATTTCCAACAATATTACATTTTTCAATGACCAAAGAATACTTTTAAAAGTTTTGCTTACATCCAAGAGAACTCGGTGCTTGCTGCATATTTGGCATACGGTGTCACAAGGCAGGCACTCAAACACAAGGCACGCCCGTCTCATGACCACCTTCTAATATTTTGATTTAAGCAACTTACGTGAAACCACGCGTGAACTGTGTGGCAGATGCAGGAAGAGATTCCTGTCTGGCATTCAGCTTCTATAAAAAAAGAAGCCATATTTCTGCAACCTCTTACCTCTTCCACTACTTTTCATATTCTGAATCAAGTGAATTAAGAACCTGGCAGGCAACAACCTGGTTCACAAGGCAGACTAAATGCTTTCCTACCAGTCAAGTCTTCCCTGCACACTTCAGGAAGAGGGTACAGCAGAAAGATGTTATTGTTTTTTAAATATCACAGTGTTTATGAATTAGATGTTCTCCTGTGGTCAGAGTTGTTGGTGAATCCTCTCATGTTTGTGTTGTTCTTATTTATTTATTGTTACAATTTAGAAATCAAAATTCAGGCGTTGAAAAAGCCTCATCATTTTATCTAGTGTAGTTACACAATTGCTACTCTATGTTTCAAGCAAAGCTGAAACCTTTGGGCTTGCCAAATACAAAGGACCAGAATACGTGGCAGCAGGTGAAAGCCTATCTTTTCTATGCATAGTCTGAGGCTCCATTCCTCATTGTTCACAGCCAGTTTCTCTCCCGCATTCTTAAAAACATGGAACAACAAAAGACCACATCTATGACACTCCAGCCAACTCTCCATCCAAGTCTCTATGAAAAAGAACTAATTCTCTAAAAAGGAGCAGCAGAGCTCCCATGGCAGAAAACTGTTCTAAGAATATGTTGATATGGACAACAGATTTCTGGAAATTTGTTATCAAACATGAGTGGATCATTTTATCAGAAATGTTTCCAAACATACTTCAGACTTAAGCAGACAAACAGCACTGGAAATTTCAGATCAAACTGCAAAGTTACAGGCAAGTGAAAACAAAACCTCCTAATAGAAATTGCTGAGCTACCTCCTTTATCATTATTTTTCTTATCTAGATAATAGATGCATATTAAATGTGTGTACAAACAAAAGCCTATCATGAAAATAAACATGTATTTTTTTCAGAACCCTATCATATAACAAGCCTTCTACACTATAAGCACTCTACTAGCCATTGTAAGACAGGCAGATCACACAAAAACATGTATGGCTATGGGCCACATGTCACTACAGCCAAAATTTAAAAGACACTATTTAAAAAAACACTATTACAATATTCCTCGTACCAAAACACAAGTGACGTCTCATTCTGAGCCCTTCCTATAACATCTGGATACAGAACTATCTCAAAACACATATAAAGCCCGCATAATTGTGTGTATGTGGGAACAGCATACTAGAAACAGTCTTAGAATTGGATTTTCCATTTTACTTCGTCAAACTCTGTTCCATTCCTTAATGCTTTCCACTTTAGAACAGAATCCACTTCCCTAAATTTCCCACAGACCAAAATCTTGAAGACATTTGTAATTTAGTATAAAAGAGCTACTTTTGACAAAATTAAAGGGTTGGGTATGGTTGGTGGTGTGGGGTTTTTTAAATTGCATAAAATTTAAAAATTAAAGTAAAAAGCTGGCTTGAAACACCAAATCAAAGCTAGGCAATGCATATTTTTTACTTAGATAGGCTGGAATAGAGCTGAATTTCTGTTTCAAAACACAATTTAATTTTAGACAACTTTGTGTAGATGTTTCACTTTCAATTAATTAGTATTTTTAAATGTAAAAACATTCCATCAGAAATTTTCCAACCAGTTTTAGTACTTACTTAATAGACACATGCAAATTTAATTCCTCTCCTTCTCTTGTCTGTTAGGAATTACTTCCAGACACATTGTGTTACCTCAGGCCTTCATCAACTGCTTTTCAGTTGCAGAAGCCTCTATATGTAAAAAACCTTCTTGCAGTGTTATGGACATGAATATAATTTCATTTGACTTGGGACAGCCCTCAGTGGGCCACCAAAGTCTATTTCAGGGGTCCTCAAACTACGGCCCGTGGGCCGCATACAGCATTCTTTTTCCTGTTTTTTTTGTGCACTACTACAAATAAAATATGTGCAGTGTGCATAGGAATTCGTTCATTTTTTTCCAAACTATAGTCCGGCCCCCGACAGTGTCTGAGGGACAGTGAACCCACCCCCTGTTTAAAAAGTCTGAGGATCCCTGGTCTATTTCAACAAAGAATAACAATGAAAATATGGTCATATTTAAGAAAAACAAAGCAAACAAAAAAAAACCCAAGGAAAACCAAAATCCATGCATTTAAAGAAAAAAACAAACCCAAACCCAAAAAAACAGCAACCAACAAACCAAGACACTTTATATCTTTCGCTGTTCTGTGTGCTCACAACACTGATTGTAGAAGCTTTTACCAGATGCTAGGAAATTTTTGCCAGGATGTGTTCAAATGAAATGACTTCCAAAATAAGAGATGATCTGGAGGTTAATAAAAAACCCACCACCTTTATAAGTTTCCACAAATAATAAACTTAAAACATCAGATAATTTCCAGCTATCAGATATTTCAATACTCAATTTACTGTTTGTTTGGTTTGGGTTTTTTTTTTTTCCTTTTCCTGAGGCACATTCAGAGAAATGGCTAAAGGAACTGTAATGGCCTTCTGGGACAGGAAGACTAAGGTTTCTGTAAAAAATGTTAAATTAATTTTTATAGTGATGCAAAGTCAGGGAAGGGTTGTTAAGGGATGGCCTCTTGCCACAGGGTGGAGTTTTGTTTTGGTATCCTTTTAGAGTCTGCAGGTGTTTGGCAGGAGCTGAAATCGGGGCCAGCTGTGATATTTCAGCTCCGATATTTCCCTCCCCATATTTCTCAGAAGTGATGCATCAGGGTGATGTCTTACACCTGATGTACTCAACTTGTGTGGTATGACTGTAACTGCTTGGGGGGGGGAGTACCACTGCATGGCTGTCATTTTTATTTTCAGCTGGCAACATTCATATAGCAAAATTCGTCAACAGAACGGATTTAATTTGGTAAAACATCAGATAACAAAATATCTATTAAACTGCCCATAATATTTCTGGGGTTTGTTGCTTCTTATATATACACCAACCACTTAATTAAAAGCTAACAACACTGTATAAGAACAGTGAAATAAATTACATTGCAAAAAAGGGGCGATTAATGTTTTCAAGAAACAAAAAGACCCAATCTTCAGTCCTCTCACTTAACCAGCAAAGATCTTTGTTCTTTCATACTTAGCTGCAGTACAGTGCGTACCTGTTTGTGTTTTGTTTTATCTTTTGGGAGAATTTGACTAGTTCCTATTAAAATTGTATTCTCTTTTAAGTTTGTTTTGTTTGGAAAACCTCAAACCACATTGTATTTCATACACATGTTCCCCAGGGTACGTTAAATGGGACCGTACTGAGGTCACTAGTAAGTTTTTAAAACGTTTTAAGAATTCCTTTAATGTTTGTACTATCTTGGCCTGGTTAAAAGAACACATTTTTAAAAAATAGCTTGAAAAAGTCTGACTATAAAAAGCTTCATTAAAATAGCCTATACTGTACTATTAAGATTTTGCAAGAACTTTAACAAACATTCTTTCCTCCCTCTCGTTTTTAAGAAAATTGTTCCCTTAACTAGCGAATCTGCTCCTCTTTCTCTCAGTCTTCTTATCCATACATCCACAAGCACACATATACTTCTCTCCACAGACTGATTGACTTAGCAGTAAAAAAGCCTGTGGTACTCATTTTAACTTCACAAATGAATAAAAGATTATAATCAGTGGGAAAAGTGGACGTTTCACTCCATTCATGGAAAAAACAGTATCACCTGGCACTCCAGCTTAGTGAAAAATTTCATGTTTTTTGGCAGCTCCCTTGGAGTATGATGGAAGCTGTTAATGATATTCACAAAATGTCCTGGGATCAAATATGTGTTGCTTTATCTCAGTTTCTAGAAGACGTTATACAAGCCACTCCTGACCTTCAGATTTCTGAGGGTCTTTTAGTTTAAATAAAATAAGATTTGAAAACATGACCCACCTGTAGCTGTTTAAGTTCCATGAGGACCATTTCAGTCACGTCCTTTACTTGTCTTTCCTATCTCCTCAGACTTGCTTCCATTCCCTTGCATTATTCCCACCCTCTCCCAGGATTTCTGTCTTTGGCTGGTGCCAGCCCAGTGCACCCTTTGCAGTGTTACTGAGACAGCTGAGCTGACATCAGGCTTGATGGGGCTCTGAGCAACCTGACCTAGTTAGAGATGTCCCTGCTTATTGGACTACGTGGCCTTCAGAGGTCCCTTCCAACCCAACACATTCTATGATTCTATGGTATGCTTCAACGACTGTTGATGTCCACGCAGTGCATGTTGGTGTGAGACTGCACTTACAATGAGTGGTGGCTGCATTACGGATATCGAAATCCATAGATCAAATAGGAAGACAGTGGCAATACAATGGAAGTTAAAAAATTGAATTGTGTTTAGATCTAATTCTGCAGGTAACACCCAAAATGAAAGAGAGCAGCAAAACCTAAGTATTATTAAAGGCAGATTAGACTTTTTCTGTATTGTAGTATCACTAGGTTTGATGTTTTTCTGGAGCTTCTGCAATGGTTGAAAACAAATGAATATGAAAAGCAAATTACTGTGTTATGATAAACTCTTTCATTTTACTTGTTACACCACATTAGTATGGAAGGTTATTAAATGCAAGCTGAGTGACATCTTTCCTAGAAATGTATTGTCTGATCTAAACTGAGCCTGCAAAAACCCCACTATATTATAATGGGAGCACTAAGAAGAATGATTACAAAGCTGAACTGTGCCTAAGCCTCTAAATCCCAGCTATGGATAAGTGACTCAGGCAATGAAGCCAGCTGTGAAGGTCTGACTATCGACGTAAAAATTTGTGTAGAAATTGGGAAATTTCTACAGGCTGAATGTGCTACTCTCCAAATTGCTGGTCTGCTGGATGGTCTTTCAGATACATAAAGGTAGCGTGGGGGTGCTTAAAAATTTGATATAAATGATGTAAATATCTTGCCATAAAAGCAATACCTTAAAACGTGAACACTTTTTTTCATATTTCAAGGAAAAAGGGGAAGGAACTGCAGCCTTTTTCCCCACTTCCCTTCAACATAACAGTAACTGTGAGAAAATGGTTAAGGAGGCAGGCAGCACCAGAAACAGAACTGACAACATGCAGCATCGCCACAAATACTGACATTTCCAATAGCAGTAGGAACATAGTGTCTGAGCGCAACTTATTTCAGAGGAGGGTGTAGAAAAGACAATGGTTCTGAGCAGTTTTGCGGGGGGTGGAGATTAGTGTGTCGCTTTATAGGAAAATATTTTGAAAAATCTGCCATATGGTGGTATCTGACTCTAAAGCACTGTGATACCTTTCAGACAGGCTAACCATGTCAGGAAATAACCTAACATAGATATAAAAATAATATATATTATAATTTAAACACTAATTTTATACATATATAAAATACTTAAGTGAATTCTAACAAGCGCAAGGTAACCAAGCTAACATCTTTTCAATTTGGGAGGTAAAGACCATCCCACAACATCGTATGTTTTTAAAAGTCGTCTCTTTCAGAGTGGACCTCACTTCTTAAAATACGCAGCATCAAAAAAAAAAAAGCAAAGAATATTTTTCTAGTGCTGTGCCAAGTACAGCCAAGTCAACCACGTTCTGAGTAAAATACTCTCGCTGTATATTCTTCAAAGCCCAACCTTAATCCCCGTGAAAGTTATGAAGTGAAAGGTTTGGCCCATGCATACTTTACAGCATGGTACTACATCATTTTAAGGAGAAAGAACATATTTATGTAAGGAAAAAAAAAGGTTCTTTCCTTGCAGCAGCCTAACAAATATTGTCTTATACCTCTAAAAGTATAATAAACATATCTATAACAAACAGATTATTATAAACATATTCCCTTATGATAGAGATTGTTTTGCCTATTCTTTCCCGAAGACTACAATCGCGTTCACAAACACTTCTTGACAGTAAACATGGACACATATAAAAAATTGGTTACTTTTTTTTTCATTGTCATTCATTTTTCTGGTTACTCTTGTTACCAGAAATTAATTTAAAGGAGATTCATCACACAACAGAATAGCTGTTCGAATGCTCTGTTACACTATTGATGACAGTATAAATGGGTTTGTGGTGGGCCATTTAAGCCATCATAAGCAGGAGGGTGAGAAGGAAGGGAGGGATCAAGGAATATGCAGAAAATACAACTCTACAGATACTCAAAAGCAGAAATATTGTTTAGAATTAAATATAGATGCAATTCAGTGAAAGCTTACAATTTAAAATAAATAAGTAAAAAGCTGAAGCGTTCTCAGCTAGGGAAACCTCCAGGCCAAGAAAAGGTTAAAATCTTTCTATATACGACCTTTGTGCTTCATTTTTCCATTTCCAGTCAGAAATACAGAAAATTCCATACAGAAAATTGGTTGTTTGTGGACAGCAAGAAAGGTACTTTTCTGTATCGGATAAATGCAATTACATAATATATTACCATTTCTTTCCCTGTTTTACCAGCCGTTTTTGAAAGACAGACTCCATACAAGACATGGAATACCTATGGTTTAATGCATTATGGTAAAATCTGTGTTCCCAAGCATATAATTCATTGAAGGATCTGTGTTTAATTCATATTACGCCATATTATTGGCTTAAACTCAATTCACCATATAACCCAGCCCACCATATAGCTCTCAAATCCCACTTTCAAGTAGCTGAGTGGCAGGAAAAGTGATCATTACTCAGCATTTGTAAAACACATGTAATAACGTACAGAAAAGACTTGGTGAGAACCAACCTGAGGATCCGAGAACACTTGCTGCATATTGTTGATTGGGCCATATGCAACTCCACTACCTTCAAAGAGCTGCAACCATTCCATCGTTGCTTTTTCTGAAAACCTAGGAGCAAAAAAGAAGCATGTGGTTCCAACTCTATGCTTTCAGATTCCAAAGAATGTATTGCATGTCTCTTCTCTCCCTCCCTGCTTCCATGCTCTTCCCCACCGATTTCTTCCCAGGCAGCGAGTACCATAATGAAAATGCACTACATGTGTCCTTCAGAAAAGCAAAACCCAAAGACATCGGGGAAAGGACATAGCTGAACTGATTTCTATCTGATCATCTGAAGCAATCCAGCAATGATGCAAAGATAAATCTATCAGCAGTTTCAAATATGGATCAATCGGTTTCCTCCAGTCCTTAATTACACTAATGTGCTTCACATTTGTTTTCTTTCAAGTATATATTTAACAACAAAAAGATACGTATAATGTGGGTATGAGTCTAACATATGACACTGCACACTAAAAGCTGATGTAAAGCTCCACAGTGTTTTCCCTCAGTTACATCCAAAACACAGGTTGGGATTAACAGCCACATTTTTTGGTCGGATAACAACATTCATTACGTATTTATTTGTTCAATGATCATAATCTATCCTAAGCACATCCAGTTCAGCGCATATACACCGTGCCTATGCTGGTTAACACAGAGCTCCGTGTCCTTGTAGCACATACGAAAAGCTCAGCTTCTTTCTTTCTAAGCATTCAAGTCCTTAACCGGTAGCACTATTTCCCCTCTTTTGCTACATACTTCTTCTTTCCACATCTGCCTGTATGCCTAGGAAGAAAACACACTCTCGAAGCAAGAGTCACCACGAGATGGTATTTTCCGCAGCCACCTGGGATTCTAAATCAAAGGTGAACCTGCTTGGTGCTTGTATCTCAAATTTCACAAAGGTAAATAATGCAGAGGTCTACCACATTATTACAAAGGAAAGACCTACTTCACGATACGTACAACACATAACACTGAAAAGAAATTAGATATTATTTAAAAACCTGATGGAAATTAAATTAATAGGAACTTTGATAAAGGACACTCAATTACTGGTATTCTGTAGCTCACCAGTTCACAGTTCCCTAAATGTTATCCAGTACGATGTCAATAACATTCAGCTTTACTTCTAGCACGTTATCAGGTAAAAAAAACCTTCCAAGTTTTTGACAGAAAGTTGATAGCAACAAAGCCCAAAAGCACAAAGACCCCTAAATCAGTACACAGTCAAATTTTATAATCTTACTTTTATAGATATGCAGAGATTGGCTGCAAAGTATTTCAAGCTACTTTTAGACTAATTAAAAAGACTGTGATGGTGACAAGTTACAGTTAAATTAAGTATATGACATAGGTATGGATCCAAGCTTCACATTTAGTGTCTTTCTCCCTGTGCAGGAATGACTTCCTAAGGCTTTGAGGGAACAAAATCTGATAGCCAATGCATTCTGCACTTCAAATTAATAGGAAAATGCACAGGTTTTGCACTGCTCTTCCTCGGAAACAGAAGCTTTACTCCTGCTGAATACATATGAAGTTAACAATACTAGTAGACATGGAAGGAGTAATAGAAAAATCAGAATAAAAGGCTTTAAAAGTGCAAAAATGGAGCATCACTTCTGAAGAAATAAAGCATAACAAAGCATCACTTCTAAAGAAAACTGATATAAGACTATTGCCCCGTTCAGTTGTACACTTCACTTCAATATTAAAGTTATTTAATGGTAAAGATGTAGTCAGCCAGAAGGATAATACCACTCTTGGACACATCTAGGGTCTGTCTAGTACCCTCTTGCTGACCATACTTAGAATCAGGTACATTATAGAGAACACAGAGGAAAAAGGTAATGATAGAGAGGTAGACAATCTTCCTTCCTCAGTGACTGCAGCCATTAGAAAAGCATCATTTTAATCTAAAATGTAATTTGTATTTCCCTTTAGTGCTCTCTGCCAAAAATTCTCATAATTTGTATATTCTTGTTGTTCATAGCCTTCTATTACTGAGGTTTGGGACTCAGCCTGCTGCACAGTATAAATACGATTCATGTGGAACACTGCTTCCCATCAGCCATTGGTGCTATTTATGCAAAACTGTGCTGTTCTCTGCTAGCAACCGAGATACTTCCCTCCCGAGTTGCTTCCTAATTCATGGCCCGCTAACTCCCTTTTTTATAAATAAAAAGATTTTTTCAACTACTACTTTTTCTGACACCTCAACCTCTGCTATCTCATTTTTAACAAAAGACAGCACATCTGTAAGAGGACTCTTGGACTCTAGCATCATAACCATGGTGCTGAAGACCACCACTAAGAAATTACTGTAATTCTTAGTATTTGTAACATCATTCCCTTGATCGATTAGTAATGGGTAAGCTATGTTATGTTCCTTCTTTTTAAGAAAGGCTTTATAAATATCCTCCTAATAGTTTAAAAAAAGCAAACATTTTGATTTAAAGGATAGTCTGAAAATGAAGTCTTTCAACGGGAGTGTCAGTTATCTACATCTGCATAAGCAGTACGCTTCTTCCTGATCTCATGGTAAATCTGAGTAATTTTTAAGGCATACAGCCTTCTCCAGTAACATTATTACAAGTGACTCAATATAGAGTGAAGAGAGTGCTTATTTGCAAAATTTCTATGGGGTGTATGAATTTTAGCTTCTGCTTAGATTTTTCCTTCCTATGTAACAGACAAAAGAAGAAAAACCCCACAACTTTGTAGAAAACAGGTGATGTTTTGTTTTAAAAAACACTTGTTTTGAATGGACCTAACAATTGTCTTAGTCTTATTTATGAATTCATTTATTGGTGGTTGGAGACAATTCCTAAAATCTTTTAACTCAATCAAAAATGTAAAATCCCACATTCTATCACCCTCAAAGGAGAGACAGTATTTTCTCTTGAAATTGAAACTCTTGACCTAAATCTGAGGTAGAATAGCTTCCTTTATTTGTGGTAAAAAGAGGCTGTCAAGAGCATATTGTTAAGCAAACTGTTTAAAAACAAAACAGAACATCACCATTGCCAATAGAGGTCTATTATTCAGATTTTGAGAGTAACAACATGCAACTTTTTGGCTCATTCAGCTGTGTTTTATATATTGAAATATCCGTTGTCCAGCATTAGGGGAGAAATTCTGCTTCAAAATCTGATGAAAGAAAAAAAATCCAAGACTGTACAGCATCTGAACTCAGAAGGACAACACTTGCAAGTGAATCTTCATCTGTCCACAGAGCCTCAATGACAGTCAGTGACTGCAGGAGAGCCCAACTATGTGATTCAACCACAACTTCATGTATCTCCAGATGAGTCTCCTTTCCCTCTAAAACGTTCCATCTGCTATAATCACATAAATGCCACTTAAATGACCTATGATTTATTTGTAGAATCATTTTAAATCTGTAGGCTAGCATTCTGCAATTATTATTATCACGATGTTGGAAGGTCAAAAGAATTTACTTTTCACTGTACTAGTCTGTGATATGAAGCTTGAATGCAAACTCTTCTTCTGGAAAACACCTAGGAAAAAAGAAGGATATGGAGAACATACTCATTGCTAGGACCTTTACGGCAAAGTTGCGCTAAGGTTTAGTTCACTAAAGGAGGTAGTAGATGTCTTATGTGCATTTTAAGCAGTACTCTAAGCCTCCTCTGCACCCAATTACACAGCACTCACGAAGCTACTCGAGTTGCAATACTGAAAGGAGGCATCAGATTCTGAAACGTTTAACATTAAAGATACTTCATGCTTAAAATTATTACAAGAATAGAAAGTGTAGCATGAGCTGAACTAATTGAAATGTTATTTCATGGGAAGAAATCCAACTAAATATATTTTTCCTCAATTCGTAATCTAGCAGGCACCATTAAATTAAAAACTCTAAATTTAAACTATACGCTCAGTAAATTAATCAAAAAACATTACAGCACAGTACAAGAAATAGCTTCCAAAAGTCCAAAAATTATATATGGAATAAGAAGGGCTGACACCCTATTTCCTTACACAAACCACAAGTGTAGTTTTGCTTCTTAAAAAGCAAGACCTAAATCCCCCTCTGCTTTCTAACAAATTCTAACTTTAAAAAGGGAGATTGGATCATTAATTGCAAAAAAGAGAGTGTCTGCTTGACTTGCACAAGTTGGATGAAATGCCTTTAATGAGTTAGAAACATACCCGAGTTCTATTAAAATGTACCACGTTTCTCATCCTGTTAATTATTAATGTAAACTTTTTTTCTTTTTTAGCAAATGTTCTGTCTTTTAATGAAATAAAGACTTCTGAAGTATGAATGAATCCACTTCATGTGCATTCTTTGCATATATCCCATTTTCTGTGTTTCCTAGGAAACCTTCAATCATTGTTACATCCTATGTGGAAGGGCATCCACATTTCTCTAATAGATAAAACCATCCAATTCCACACAAAGTAAGTTTAGAAGAACTACTGAAGCAAAATACTGCTCTTTTCTATAGGAAGCTTACAGCAATTAATTTAGAGAAGTAATTTGGACAGCTACCAACTGCAGACGGAACAGCAACATCTAAGATTAGTAAGAGCTTTTTACATGCGGTCAATCACAAAAACCTTCTCTGTTCTTGCTGAAGTCCACAATAGCATTCTTGTGTTTTCTAACAAAACCCTGGTTTCCATTATGGTTTTTGCATTGGTTTATTCTATCAACAGTCTATTTACTTACAAATATCTACAACATTTTCTCTCTTCACTACTAATCATCTCTTTAATGGCAGTTAACTCAGTAAAACAGTTTGTACAGCTTCTTACAGTAGCATCTATGTAAGACTATACAAAAGTCATACAAAACAAAATTATTTGGAAAATTCGAATAATGGATCATTATCCCTTAGTGTACAGTAAATATACAATTAAGAGTTTTCAAAATGAATACTATAGTATTTACTCAATAGTCTGTAAGCAACCTCCTGGTTACTGATTAATCACTCAGCAAACCACAACAGACCCTTAAAATGTTTGGGTTTAACATGATTGTACTGACATGTTTTGCTGATGGATGTGTCAAATACTTTAAAAGATGTCACATACACTAGATTGTAAGTGGTAGCTGTGTAAAGTATAGTCCAGATATTTGTAGGTACCACAAATGCATCCTGAAACTTGTTTTAAACTCCTGTATACTATAAATATTGTTACCAGTTTAATAGAACTATTAATAAACCTTCACCTATATGTGCAGAATTTGTTCTAGAGATCAAAGAACATTCATGTTCCTTTATGAAGTTTTGCATGCGGTTCTAAAACCATGTATGATTTTTAAGGAATAGCATATCAGAGAGAAGGAAACATGCCCTTGTTGTAACATGGGCTTCTTACAGCTCCTGAGTAGTAAAATCCAGCATGTTACAGAACTAGTTCTTTTTGGCTTTAGATAGCGTTAGACTATGCACATTAGAAACGTATTCCTTTTCCCAAGCCTTCCTCAAGGAAGCAAAAGGACTGTAATGTCTATAGTTATGACAAAGGAAGTGCAAATTAATGGAAAATCAGCTAGGCAAACACACACCAGTAAAAGCACATTGAGAATAATGGAAAGCTATATTGATTTGGTTGCTATTCTTTTAACTACCCAACAGGAGTAAAGAGCTAACAAGGGTCAGATCAGAAAGCTCACTCACAAATCAATGCAAAGATCTCCCTTGATTTCAGCAGCCTTGTGGCCAGTAACGTATGTCGTCAGAAAAAAAGACAGCAAGCTGCTTTTCAAGAAGGACCTTGAACTTCACATATGTATGAAAATGCTTAGAGGTCTATTAAACGGTGAGAAAAGAACATAGAAATACACATTAGCTTACCCAGTCCAAAAATCAAATGTTTGAGACGTTTTGGATCTCAGTTGCACACATAGAAGTCAACATAAAACCAATAGCAATATAAAACAAAGAATTTTAAAGGAAACTGTGGCAGTTTGGTAGCTGATGCCCACACAGCTCAACCATCTCTGCACTGATGGTGAGGTAGAGGAGCGGGGAAGCGGCTTTCACCTTACCACCTGTGCCACATTGAAGTCAATTATCTTTCAAACTTCAGATACCTGTCTTGCTGAAGCAGTAAACAACCAGATGGTCATTCCTGTAATGTTATCAACAGCTACTTCAGCCTGCAAGGCTCTTGGTTTACGAAAAGAAACGGTGGGGATGGGGAAGGAGATTTACAGAGGCTGGGTGCGTGTCTCTGTGAATTTAACAGTGCTCCTCATCAGGCCAATTCAACATACAATACACTTTCCCCTTTAGGTGCCCTCCTCTTCTGTTACTAGGTGGAAATAATTTAGCAATAATCTCATTAACTGCAGATCAGGTTCCTCTGTGCTTCCTTCCTGCTCGTTCCTGCTCCCCTCACACTTCTATACGCAACACGCAGCTGTGGTGCACAGGCAAGAAGAAGTGCATTAAAATGGAAGTGCTAGGAATAGAAGTTCCACTCTGAATTGTTTCCAGCCCTAACACTTCTGATTTTAAGTCTACAATAATTTAGCCATAGCTGCAGGAGCACTAATCATGATGAATTTATGTGTTCTTCATTATGTGAGCTGCTTCACATGAAAGGCTGAGGGCACGTCTGCTATTCCCTCTCCCCTGCGCTCACACAACCCCACACACTCTCTTCCATCTACAGGTTAATTTCCCCAAGTACCCTGGAGGACACATTTAGCTGCACTGTCTTAAAATGTGTCTAAGATGCAGGGTAGGATTTAATGTTCAACTTCTGGAGTCGTTTGAAGAAGGAAGTCAACAGATTAAGCCCCTTCCTCAAAGTAGCTTCTCTTAAAACTGGCATTATACCAGCTTTTTGCACAGATGCTCCTCAAACTATATATGTATGTCTTGACCTATGTACACATATATACATATATGTCTCTATATGTTCACCCACATGAAATAATCCACATTGTGCCTGGTACTATTTTGCTCCAGAGGAAGCAAAGGTAAAAGTTGGGGAGGGGAGGGGATGGATGGCGGAGCAACAATTAAAACCTGGCTCTCTTGGGTAGATGTACATCTAACTCACAAACCAGAGGTTTCCACTGGAAACATAAAAACCAGAGCGCTCTGTAGTCTGTCAGTTCTCACATTGAGCTGGGAGTCTCAGGGGCCTCTGTAGTAGCCGTTGAACCTGACCTCCACCCAGGTAGGGTCATTTTAAACTTGACTCTTGGCACACACCCAAGAAAGGAAGGCATTCAGAGGCAATTTGCTTTTGTCAGAGCTCTGCTTTGTTGTCATTTGAGGAAAACGTAACCTAAAAAAAGAGGAAGATGCAGAAGGCATCAAAACTTCCATTTTTGTAAAGCAAACATAGTGGGTGTGCAACTGTCAGCACTAGGAGGAGAAAGTGGAAATAAAAAGAGCCATAGGAAGTGGAGGAAGATGATGGGGAAAGCTAAAAAAGAGCACAGCAGGAAGAGGACCGGAGATGGGAAAAGGACAACACACCAGTAGCAAAGCAAGTACAAAATACCCCACAGGCCTATATTCTTCTTTCCTGTGAATATTCTATGGCCCAGTGGTCCCTGCAGCACTGTGCTCATTTCCCCATAGAGGATGGAACTGAAAATCACTCCCTCTCTCAAGATGTCTGGGACTGGTTTCTCTGAGTCCATCCTCTTGCCCCAGTGTGAGAGCTGGGTCTCTCAGGAGCAGCACACCACTCCACCAGAGTGGTCTACCTTCCAGTACCTTTCATTGAGCTGTGACAATCTCTGTGGCTATGTGAGTATTTCCTCCCCTACCTGCCCTCTCCCTTTCTTTCATGTGCACTCTACAGAGGGAGTTGAGATGTTGTTAGCAAACAGCAAGCTGGGGTGAAGAGCTAAGGACAGATGTGCTTCCCTCTTCATTTCTGCCAGGGAAGAGAAAGGGTGAGAAAATTCTTCCTGAAATGAATGGAGCAGTTCACACTTCTCAGAACTGCTATTTCAAGATACATTTATGTCTCAAGCATTATTCCTCTCCATCTTGTATTCTCGCTCAGCTCAGGACATCCAGCTGTGATGAATAGGTCATTTCACACCTTTCTGAAAAGTCTTCTGTTTAAAGATCATTTTCTTCTAAGTGCTATATAATCCCCAGGCTTATCTAAGGGCCTTGAAATATGGCATGGTTACTGCAGGTGGTGAGTAGAATTATCGATCTAAATTAGAGGTCATTTGAGTCAAGAATTCCCAAGACACAGTCTTTTTAAAGAAAACAGCATTCCTTAACATTGACCAACAGTACCAGTGATTTCTCTGTGCACACATCTAGAACAAAACTGTGTCCAAAGAGTCTCAATTGCTTAACATTTACCCAAGGAAATAAAAGGCATCAGCTGTCTCCTTGGTATTCAGATGTTTTTAAAAGTTTCAGCTCCACACATGCAGCGAATTAAACGCTCAAGCCTTCAGGGAGTTCCTGACCCTTCAAGTAGGTCTGAACATCTCCTTACATTCCTAAATAAAACCTGGGAAATCCTTTTCCTCAAGAAGAGGTGGTTAAGAATCCTTCTTCCTGCACTAACTCTGAAGTTAGACATGGATTGCAGTTAGTCCACTTTGAAAATGAAGAAAAATAGGAAGAGAAAAGGTAAGCCATACCTCTGGAAATAGTTCAAAAGAGGTAGAAGGAAGGGGACAGGTTAGATAGGTCAATGGAAGTCTACTCTAGGCTCTGGTGGGACCTCAGTTCAATAAGATTGTAACAGCATCAACAGCTTGGAAAAAAATGTATGCATATAGCTACTGTGCAACAGCAGCGAGTAACTGTGGAGTACCAAGTATCTGCCATACGCATGGTGCTTAAAATACCAATGACTTAGTGGAATGGGAAGGATGTATTAACTGAAAATGGCAGCAAAAGAGGACAGGGGAAAGGGAAGGAAACACAACCATACATTTCCTCTCATGTGCTTCTAGTCGCTGCAATTACTGTTGAGATGCTAAGACATAGACCATATCCATGATTCTTTTCACTGGCCTTATCAGCAGCAACACTCTCAAATGGTCCTATGACAGGACTGTAATTCCTGTTTATATTTCCAAGCGCATACCAAAGAGAAGGAACATTTAGGTATCACCATTTTCCTACACATAGATGCAATTTTTTACCTGCTTTTTACTGCTCAGCCTGGCACACCAAACAAGCGTGCTAAGTTTTTCCATTGCAACACCACTGGAAAAAAGCTGCTTTGCCTCATGTCATATGCAACTCGTCTGGCACAGCCTCAACGTGAGGCATGAATGAATGGCCTGACCAAATCCTTTAAGGACTTTCATGTTCCTTGTTGCCTTCTACCACACAAGGGAGGGGCTCACCTCAATGAAAGTGACTGTAGTAGAACCCAGGTCAAGAAAATCACACCTCTTCTAAGCTGCTCCAGCTCATATCCCCACAAATTCATTTTGAGGTGGAGGGCAGTGTATGTACAGTGAGTGAACAGGAGGGTCTGCAGGTGTTTCTTTCCACCTAATGCACCGTAGGTTTATATTTTCCATGTGCTGGAAGCTGCAATACTATCAAGCAATCAGTGATTTAATTAAGGTATTTTTCAGTGAAATTCTGACATTACTATTTTGTCATTTCCCTTCATTTCTCAAGGGCTGACATTTTTCAGCACTGAGAAACTATTTATTTAATTCTCTAAGTAACTTCAAAAATGAACCACATATAATTTTACAAACAACTGTGCATTAGTGAATAATAGCAAAGTTACCATGGAATGCGTATGGAAACATATTCGACCTCCATTAGAATTCCAAAGGTGTTTGTTATAGTCAGTGTTTTAAAACTGAATGCCAGATGAAATCACAATAATATGACATAACAGAATACTATTGGAAATGTCTACTCCAAAAGCATGTATACAGTCACATACTC
The DNA here is from genome assembly GCA_013400335.1 of Eurystomus gularis. Taxonomy (NCBI): domain Eukaryota; kingdom Metazoa; phylum Chordata; class Aves; order Coraciiformes; family Coraciidae; genus Eurystomus; species Eurystomus gularis. The sequence goes on along the minus strand of VZZY01021432.1, from coordinate 199,845 downwards.
GCATATAAATTACACAGAAACTCAGCCTAAATGATGCCAATAAAACAGAACATAAACTCTGACAAAAAAGACATAAAGCAGTGATTGAAAGAGCAATGAGGTAATCTGAAGAACTAATAGCTACAGATATAAAACCAAATTAGAATTATGGCAATTCATTCAAAGAACTGTTCCTTGAACTTTATCTTCTTATTCACATATTGCTCATATAAAAAAAAAACCCCACATTTGAAATTAATCAAGAGCAACAAGCTGGTAAGTAATTGATCTGTGGATGGCAGAACAACACTCTCGTAAGGTACCAGAGTATATTAGATAAATGCCATAATAAATGAAATGAAATTAAATGAACTCCAAGTAATAATTCAACATGAACCAACTTTGAAACTAAGTGTCAAGAATGTGCGAGCTCAGAAGTAGTTCAGAAGATAACTAGTCCCTTTCAAGGGCTTAAAACTTATAGGAAGAGTGAGTTCATCTGTGCTATCACAATGAATTTGTTGCAGGAGGCAAGTAAAAGACTGGTTCCAAAAGTTCATCATGAAGAGTTGTACCATAATTATTTGAAAATGCAAAGTCACCTGGTACTTCAGGATTTCACCAGGGGCAGGCCACCTGAAAATGGACAGGTAAGGCAGAGACGAAAGCACAAGTGCAACAGGAAAAAGCGCAATCCCTTTCTCTGTGGTCTTTGATGCAAAGTGATTTTGGTTCTCAACATCCCAAAAATGTGCGGGGTTGATAGGATGGGGAGAGGTGTGCTACTGAAACTGTTCTCAGACAGAATGAAAAGGGGAGGCATCTGACTTAATGCTCCAGAAAAAAACAAGCAACCAAAATTGCTGGACTGATAATTGTGGGGGCTGACAGCTGGCCTCCCGGCCTCACAGGTAATTGTTACACATGTTGATGAAGACTCATCCAGGCCAAGTGTCAAAAAAAACAGTGTGACTTTTCTTGAATCACTGACAGAAGTCGATATGCTGCCTTTTCTGCTCATCCCCCAAAACATGAAGTGTTGGTGAAGCCACCTTTGGGTAGCTTTGCACAGATTAGGTTTTTTCTTATGTTATATAAATTTATCATCCTCTCCACAAGACAAAAATAAGACCTTCTCAAATAGAATGAGGAAGATAACTAAGATATTTTAATCTCTCAAATACAGGGTTCCTGAGGATCCTCTTACATAATTTTTAATTAAAGTATTTAATAGGATTATTCCCACACAGAATACTAAGCATGTATCCTTTTGATTTCAAATGCATGGAGCTAAGGAGAATTTGGGGCACAGAGTACCCCAACACAGAACCAGCAGTGAGGGAGCAGCATCAAGTGCAACTCCCTCGGATACAGCTCTCAGGGAAAACTTTAAAATCCCAGTCCCAGCAAAAGCAAACAGTGCTCTGAGCAATTTATTTCCAGGAGTTGCATTCATCCAGAAAAGCAGAAAGCATTGCTTGGTTCACTAAAATTCAAGTTAATGGTTAAAAATAAATTGAAATGGCTTCCAAAAACTTAAATCTGTGGTCTGGCTTCTTCCTGATCCACACTACAGTCTGTGTGCAAAACACAGTACATTTAACATCAGTAAGTGTTCTCAAGACTTTTTTTTTTTTTTAATAAAGTATGTCAAAAGATTAAAGTAAAATTTTCACATTGTGAGAGCTTCTTACATGTGGCTATCTGCATTAACAGATTAAATGTAATTTCCTCCTTTTTAATTAACTTACCGGCTTGACAATATATCAATAAGTTCTTTCCTGTTCTGGACTCTGAGTGTATTCGTTTTGTATCTGGAATCCTTACTAACTTCAGGCAAATTCAGGACCTAAGTAAAAATAAAGGTGAGTAAGAAATGTGCTTGGCAAGAGACATTTACATAACTGAGGAAATGAATTACCAATTTAAGATAGCTTTCCAAAAATCCCTACTTCTCATGAATCCTTTAATATAGGTTAGGAAATTAAGAAAATATAACGCCTCCCAGTTAATTTTATGTAACAAGTAAAGAAAAAGAAATTAAACTGAAGATGCAAATCTTAGCAGATAGCTTTCACCCTTAGCTAGGAGAAATTCTTACTGAAGAACAAGAAAAAGTTCTTAAGTTATTACCGTGAGGTTGGAGGGATCTGTGGGATTATCCTGCACTAAGTTACATGTCAGAGTAAGAAATATGACTGTACTTCACATATTAGACTGAGAAAAGCTATGTCTAAGAATATTTCTTTCCACTTCAGTAATTTCTGTCAAAAAGGCAAGAAAAATGAAAAGGTATTTTTCTATTGAAATGTCATCGTTTTTCTTTATGATTTCTTCCAAAAGAATTAATGAAGAAAATTGGTGGTATAACCTCTAAGAAAGGAGAAATACATCTTCTATATGTAACTCCCACCTGGCACATTAGAAATGTAACCATCAGGCAAAGACAATGTGAATTATACTATAAAGGGAATTAAATGTGAGGAACGAGTCTTAGAATTGTGTAGAGGCATTTATGAGACAGAACATCTATGTGGACAATCAATACTCGCTATATAATTTATCTGTGTATGCCACAGTGTATTTATATACAGCATAAATAAACAGAATGAGTTGTGCTTTCCAAAGGTAATAAAAAATATCCCAATAACATCAGCTACAGAGGAAGGCAGAACAGAAGCTTACAAAGAAAGAGACAGATTCTTCATGGATTTTTACTCACAAACACTTAAGATCAATTTTTCGCATGATGAGTCTTATCATCATTCTAAACATGCTACGTTTTTTACAGGGCCATTTTCAAGATGGCTTACAACAACACGGTACCGGCTCAAGGCTGTAGTCCCTATAGCCCGTCATCCTACCTCTGCCTGTGGCTGAGTCCTGATGCTTAGGAAGAGCTTAAGAACAGAGGTGAGACACTGGAACAGGTTGCATAGAGACGTTGTAGATGCCCCTTCCCTGGAAGTGTTCAAGGCCAGGTTGGGTGGAGCTTTGAGCAACCTGGTCTAGTAGGAGGTGTCCCTGCCCATGGCAGGGGGGTTGGAACTAGATGATCTTTATGGTCTCTTCAAACCCAAACCATTCTATGATGAACAGGACCAGCACATACGATATTTCCTTACTATTCACCCAAACTCCAGCCATATTTAGATGACGGCATTTCTGAGTTGAAGTGGTTTTCTACATATTTAGCAATCCTCAAAGGATTTTTGTTTTATTAACATGTTCAGTCGCTTCTTGAATCCAAATGCCTATGTGCTACCACATGTAAGTGATGCACAGGTTGGTGTCAATCTCTCTGATATTTGCTTCTAACCTAAAATTCTACTAATTCCTCTGAGATTGGTTCAAACCAAGGCCACCATTTCACTATTCACTCCTGACTTTGCTGGAGTAAATAAGGATATGGCTTCCCTTCCAAGTGAACAGCTGTTGATGACATAAAACCATCAGCAAAACAGATATCCTTTCAACAGATATTTAGAGATATTCAAAACGGTCACCTTTGGTGTAATTATCACCCAGGGTGACAAAACTAGGCATGGAAGCCAAGGTATTGGTATGTTATGTTAGAACAGTGACTATATTACATAACTTCTCTGAAGATTTTTATCTGCAAGGTAACACAAGACATGAATCTATCATCTTCCATCAACACTTAATTCACAGCGTATTTTCTTCTCCTATGTTGACACAGTCTAGTTTATGAAAATCACAACATATCATAATTTAGCTTTAGAGAATGTTCTTTTCCTATCTGAATGTTTAACAATAATATTGGTACCCCCTTAAAATTATCTCTTCTTTTCAATACTGCTATTTTAGAGTTACAAATCACTGCCTTGGAGAAAAAAGAATCATGCAAGGTTGCTCAAAGTAAATGACAGTGAATACTTATTTATGAGAGCTTTAAAAACCAAATTAATCAGAAAACTATGGTTCCATTTGATGAGTTATATGAAAAATGATCATATGGAGTTGCTCAGTCTACTGTTTTAATTAACGTTACTGACTTCAGCTTTAACTTACTGTCCATCTGTTGTAAAGCTGCGTGTCTATATATGTTCTTCTCAGTTATTTTGTGACTAACAAATGCACATTTGAGAAGTTATTAATTAATGTGCCATTCATCTTTCCGCATCACGCTGCCAATGTTATTTTCTATATTCCACTGTGACCACTTGGAATGAAACTGCTCTTCTCTGTTTCTAGGCCTCCTTCAAGCTCTAAGATGCACATTCAGAGTTTACACTCTCTGCATTTTGTCCCCCAACACTAGCACTGGTCTCTTTTCTCTTCTTTGCTGTACCCAAAAGCTCAGGCTTCTGAAGACTCCTGCTCCATATTCCTATTTAGACCCAAGCAGCCACACACCAGGATGTGTTTTTGTAGCACTTGACCACTATGAAATGCACTTCAGCCAGCAGTGCTTCAAAGTTTTTCTGCAATTATCCAAGTCCCCAAACAAGCCACAGTTCGTTGCTATTGATTTTGAAAATACCACAGTGAATTATTCCAGTTTTTTTTCTTTCCGCTTGCCTGAAAAGATATGGTTGAAGCAGAATGTTTGCAATTGTTTACAGCTTGAGGCAGCTGTTCCTTCTCTAGACTACGTGTCTTCAGCGCAACAGCTTCCATACAGCCTGTATTTTTAGCACCAACTCCTCTCAGAAAGTTTCTCTAAGAGCAACTCCAATGTTTGAATTAGTGGTCTCTGTATTTACTAAAGGTTCACCAGGGTGTTGCAGGCCTTCCTGTAATAAAGTCCTCTTCCTTTATTGGCTCTCCCCTTTCACGGTGTTTTAAGTTCCAAATCATCTTCAACTCTACACAGAGCACATTTCTAATTGGTTTCACAGTATTCCATTGACTTCCCCAACGCTCCATTTCTGGGCAATATAAGGGCCCAAATCCAAACCTACAATAACTCTATAGGGGTAAGAAGACCATTGTTTTTAAAACAAATATGGTAACTGGTTTATAGAAAAATCTAACCATTATCAAAAACTAGAACCACTTTTTCTGCTTTTTTAATCCTTTGTAATGTAAGCAATCATCATTTTTCCATGTTCTACACCTCCTACTTTCAACCCTAGAAATACCAGAACACCTTTATAAGGAAGAAACAAAAAACCATCAGCCTGCAGACCAGGGCCAATATTCATGTCACTTAATTTTAGCCCTACAGATCCTGAGGTAACACAAATTGTAGAAATGTCACCTCACCTTCTGGGGCACCATTCATTCCTTACTGATGACAGAGTGAGTATGTAGCAACAAGTCACACTGTAAGTCTCTCAGCTGTTCCCTAAAGTGAAGCAAATGAATGGTCTGAATTTTTAGTGCCTTCTAGATGACACCATGGTGTCAGAACCTACTGAGTCAGAACCAGCTGAGCCAGATCTTCAACTCTGTCTTACTGAAGCCTGGCAGGGTGACCAGCATTTGGTGCATAATCCTTCAGGTCACAAAGCTATATCCTAGGACTTTCTGGAAATAATTCCAATGACAATGATTCTTTGATAAAACTGAGTGCTTGGCAGACAGACACCTACTCAGCCATTAGTCTTCATTCACGTTAAGATAAAGACCACACTGTAGTGGTTGGACATCTGTATGAAGAAAACCCACTGAGCACAACTTGAAGAGTTGTTGCACTTGTTACTTACTGAGACCACCAATTCAAGCAGGTGAAACCAGAGCCCTCCAGATAGCAAGGTGGGGATACGTACCCCAAACTGTACTAAGAAAGAATCACAGCACTCTTCTTACTATATATTCCAGTTGTTCATTGTGGACATCCACGGAAATGTGAAATGTCTGACATGAACAAATGGAGGAAAAGAATGCTCAACTTCCTGAGTGTGATTAATTTAGGTTAAATAACCAAGTTCCCACAGAAAAACCACAATGGAAGGAAAAAGGTAGAATTCTCATTTTTAAAAATGCTGTCTAATGCTACATGCAAAACTTCTCTTATCCCATCTCACGTTACTGGAGTCTTTTGTCTGGAATATTGCTACACTTTATTTAGAACAATCTTTTCCTTCAACCACTCCTCTTTTAAGATGTATTCACTGTCCAAGGAAAGGCAATTTCAGGTATTAAAAACAACAGGAAAAGAATATGTGAAAAATCCCAGACTATATTTTACAACTTTCCAAGCTACCCTCTGTGAAACAGAATTGCCAGCATTGTGTTCCTTCGGTTCAAAATAATGAAGACACCAGATTTTGAATGCAACGGTTCTAAGTTTTATTCTTCAACATCGTACCTCTGCACCACTCCGAAGGCAGCCCACAGTCCTGTAATGTTTCTTTTCTAAGTCTGCGAGTTTCTCTGGGAGCACAGACCAGCACATACAAGTGTTCGAAAGAACAACACACTAGGCCGCTAATTAAAGTGGAACAAGAACCATCCCTCACCAGGCCCTGCTGTGCTACTAGTGGTGCCTACCATGTATTTTACAGAGAAACATTGTCACATTTCTTCCCAAAAGAGGCACTAGAGTGACTTCCATAATATTCACCATTCCAGAACTGAAAGGTTGTTAACTTGTTCCATTTTTAGCTATTTAGCTCTGCAGCTGCCCAGACTTCAAAAAGGGTTCAGCACCCACAGGTTTGCGAATTGGGGTGTTCTGAATACAGAGGCAAAGCACAGAACCCATGTCAGTCCCCTGAAATACCAGCCAGAACCCCAGGGTTTGAATTTATATTTGCTACTTATTTTCACAGAAAAGAGGAATTAAGAAACAGTCAGTAATTATGTTTCAAGTCAGAATGGAAAATGTTAAACATCTCTGTACTGTCACCATCATTACCTTGCACACAGTGGCAAACTGATGATCATTTCCAGCTCCCACCACGACATAGCCATCCTTGGTCTTAAAAGCCTGGAAGAACAAAGATAGGTGATAAGCTGTAACTAAATACTAGCACATCTTTTAAGTGAAAACTTTGCAAATAATATTCAACTTCCTTAAATATTTCCGTTCAGACCCAATCTCTATTTCTATAAAAGTAGCTCAATGTCTTCCACAAGGATAGACGCAGCCTTTTTGACTTTTCTAGAGGAGTTCTAGGGTTATTTCTAGAGTTGATCTTGATTAATAGTTTATTTGTGAAAATGTGGCTTGAGGCATTCTGAAACTTTGAAATTGCATCCCACACTCACAGGGACTGAGGAGGATTTACCAGGATAACACCTACTTGCCTGGAGTTATTTATTCTGCTTCACTTCTGGCCTAACTGAGAGCAAAGAGCTGCACTGAGGTGTCACAGACTGACTAAACACACTAAAAAAAAACCAATTGCCAAATAGCAATGACAAGTTGGGGATTCCCATGGGGATGAAAGGGATAGGCTGCATCTTTCCTGCTCTTCAACTGGAGATTAAGCTATTGCCTTGGTCGGTGGTCTCAAGATTGAGCTCCTGGAAAAAAATGAGACTTCTTTTCCATCTGAAAGGACTTATTTTTTTCTTTTGACTTCACTACAGTGGCCTTACTGGAACGCTTCATGGTGAACAGAACATTTAGCTGAGTAGGACATAACAGATTTCATTTCAGATTAAATAATCTCCACTTAGATTTTCACTGGAAAAAGAAGAAAATCTGTAATTGGCATCATCCTCAATTTTTAACATTTGTCAGGGCATCTTCTAAAGCTGGGTAAGACAAACAGATTCCCCTTTCCCCCACATCTCTCTCTTATACAAGGGAGTGTAACTGCAGGTTCAGGCATCTGTGTTACAACCACAATTTTCGCAAGCATTTGGGAAAAACTCTTCCCAAGCAAGACAGCACCCCAGGCTGATGCACTAATGGTGACGAGGCCTTGAGATACTTGCTTCCAGAGAACAAAACTCATCTTCCGTTCTCAGAAATAACTTTTTTTAATAAGTTATCATGTCCTGATCTAAAAGTGTGAACTCTTACTATAAATTTTGGTAAAACAGCACACAAATAGAAGCCCTGGTGTGGGAACACTTTAATAATAAAGTCTTCTCATGTCACTGTGACTTATTCTTTTTCACAAGCAGGAATACGCCATTCCAATTTACTATTTATCATAGAGATACAACTACATCCACACTAAGACTCTTTTACCATCTGGTATAGTCAAAGCTTTAAAATTGTATGTGGAAAACTATGTCCACTGAAATGCAAGTACATCGCAGTTAGGATATCACTTGTTTGCTCTCGCTATGTTTCATTTCCTGGTAAATAGCATTGGACAGTGATAAAGTTTAGCAATTTATTTTTCACACATTTAATTAAGCATTTCAATCTAAGATTCTTAGCAAGCAAAAAAGAAATTCAGCAAACACTTAGTCCCAAGCATGCAAAAAAAAAAAAAGTCCCAGTAAAAGTCTAGAAGCATGCGTAATATAAAGGTACTGCATACTCACACTGAGGAAAGCAATGAGTGCTGGAAAAATTGGGAAAAGAATACAGAAAAGAAAGTTGTATATGACTGCGTAAACATTTTTTGGGTATATCTCTTCATGCAGATTCCTGTCTAAAACAATCATGACAGAGCCTGGTCTAAGAATATGTGAAACACTTCCTGCCCCCATATAAATGGCTTTTAGTAGGAACAGCTATGAACTAAAACTGCCAGTATAAACTTACTACCTTTAGGTACAGGCAAGATCTGTCTTCTGAGCACCCTGCCCAAATCCTGACCTGTCTTTGCTGATGCTCTGAATTCTAAAACCAGCTACACACATCTCACGCAAATTATGAGTTAAACACCACCCATATCTGTGTGCACACGTAACACAATATAGTTTTTATTGGTGCAACCACCTACTGCTTCCAGTAAACACAAATCAGAAATTCCTTTACACGTTCTTGTAAACTTCGACTCTGGATGCCTGTTGCAGACTGCAAAGCCTACAATGTATGTCACATGTACTTATGCACAGATCTCCTTACTCCGCGCTCCAAAATATATTTAACTTGATGGTATGGGCAAATCTTAAAGAGTTTACGATTTTCTTTTGAGACGCGCGTCTCCGTAAGAAGGCTGCGATCGCACAATAGCTTCATACCGCTCTGAAACGCGCATCGGTGCCCGTGGGCTGCCCAGGCAGCAGCGGAAGTCACTCCAAATTTAAGGGCCTGGTTATTAGCATGTGTGCTTCAGTTGCTTTGCGGAATGTGTGGGAAAACTGATTCTTCTTAATTGCACTGTATGTCTAAAAAGCTAAAACAACAGTCATGTCATCCTTACACAACAAAAAATGGTATCGTCATAAATGCAGCAGTGTCTTTTTCCATGAAGCTTAACTCCAGTGTCTTCGGCTGCTATTTTAAGCTTCCCATTACAAACAGCTGATTATTTGCCAGTCATTGCTGCTGATAAAGCAGAAACTCCCAAATGTTATTAGCACAATATTGATGCCAACATTTAAGGGTGATAACAATGGTTTTATTCATCACCCATAAATGTACGCACACTACAGGTTACCACAGGTTACTGTCTAGTCACAGAAAGCTTCGCAATCTTATTATACAAAGGAGACTAAGGGCAAAGTGCAGACAGATTTTAATGAGATTTTGTTTTGATAAACTGCTGTCCATCACATTGAATCACTTCACATTAGTGCAACAAAAGGCACTACACACACACAAGGCAAAAGTCTTTTTTCCCTTCCTCTTTTTCTGAAGAATGAGGCCTTCTGATAAGATTCTCGAGAGCATGAGCATGATTTAACCTGCTACTCCCACGTGGTATCCTGAGCAACGGGACATCACTCGATGAAGACAAGAAACAAAAAACAGACAAAAAAATTAGTCCATGTCCTATTCATGGAAAAGGCAGCAACAGATTGTGAGCATCCAAAGACGCAGCTTTGTAGTATGATGTTAAAACTCTGGTGGCTCTAAGAAGATAATCTACAAATTCACATTGAACGATACATCGTACATGACACCAACATATGCATGTTCAAAGCCAGATCGCAAGGTCCAGTGTGCGAGCATCAACACCTCACAATGTCTAATGGATGCTACAGGACCTCATGAAGAAGACTTTGCACTGTCCCAGATTTGACCCTAGAACACTAGAGCTGAGATACTTCATGTACGAAGACACTTTAACCTCCCTAAACACATGGAATATAAACTCTATCCACCTTCAGAAATGTTCTAAGTGGTTTACAAGTATTCGTCAGAAATGCTATATAAACTATACAATAAAGACACAGGCCAAACTTCACCTTAGCTTATTATCAGAGCCAACAAAGACTTGCTAAGATAATGTGAGGCCAAACTAGCCAGTCTTTGCACTGCTCTAAGTCAATAGACTCTCAAAATTTACCAGCTTTGATGGTGTTAATGAAAGACCATCAGTCTCTTGCATTTATTGTCTGCTTTATGCATTTTAAGCCTGTATATGCTATGGCAATCATCAATCATACATAAATATCTTTGCATATGTTTCAATTTGCATGTTGATTCCACAAACAAAACTTTAAAATGTAAGGGACCAATTAAAAGATATGCCAATTCCAATAAAATGATCAAAAGTCCAGGTCAGTTTTCAGTATTGAAATCCAAAACACAGTAATCGAAACAAGCAGAACATCTGCTGCTGCGTATGGTGATGCTTTACACCCCTCCATCAGGTATTTATACACATTCATAAGATCTCCTCGAGCCTCCTTTCCACTCCGCTGAGATAAACAGTTCCAGCTCTCTCAGCCTCTCCTCATATGTAGAGATGCTCCAAGCCCTTAATTATTTTCATGGCCCTTCACTGAATCTGCTGCAGTACAAGTATGTCCTTGTCCTACAAACCCCAGAAGTGGACCCAGTTGTGGACCCATAACTAAATCCACTGGTTATTTGTCCTCACCAGTGCTGAGCAGAGGGGAAGGATCACCTCCCTCAACCTGCTGGCATTGCTCCTCCTAACACATACCAGGGTGCTCTCTGTGTCACAGGGCCACACTGCTGGCTCATGTTCCATTTTCAGTCCACTGAGACCTCCAGGTCCTTTCCTGCAAAGCTGCTTTCCAGCCAGTCAGCTCCCAGTCTGTACTGATGCATGAGGTTATTCCCTATGTGTGGGACTTCATATCTACTTTTGTTGAAATTTCATTAGGTTCCTGTCCATTTCTCCATCCTGTCAAGGTCCCTCTGAATGGCAGCACAACCATCTGGTCTATCAGCGACTCTTCCCAGTTTTGTATATTCTGCAAACGAGCTGAGGGCACAGTCTGCCCATCATCCAGGTCACTAATGACCATGTTGAACAGCACTGGCCCAGTGTACTGGGGATGCCACCAGTTATTGGCCTCCAGCTGGACATCATGCCACTGATCACAACTCCTTCAGCATGACAGGTCCGTCAGTTTTCATTCCACCTCAAAAATCTAAATCTCAATCAGCATTATTGAGGGAGGGCACAGCAAGGGCACTTCATGGTCTAGTCTCATAACCTACTGGCAGATCAAATCCAGCACACACTGAAGTACGGCCTCCAGCCGTCACCATTAATAGGCAGCTTCCCAGTGCCACAAGGACGGTCAGGGTCAAATGCAAAGGATGCAAGTGCCATCCAGGCAGAAACTAGATGTCACATCCTCAGAGACCTCTCAAGAAGAAGAATTTGGAGGCCAAACAATACTTGTAGAGATCAACAGAACAAGGCATTGGGTTTTTGAAATTGGAGGATTATTCCAATTTAGAAGTTAATAGCTTTAATTATAGAATCATAGAATCATTTAGATTGGCAGAGACCTCTAAGATCACAAAGAACAACCTTCATTCCAACATCTCCCTGACCCCTAGACAATGTCTCAAAGCAGGGAACAAGCTACCGACTATTTTCATTACCAGTTACTGCATTGTCCCCTTTACTGAAAATGGCAGTCAGTGGCTAAAATACTGGAAAGCTTCCAGGCCTCCACTTGGAGAAAGATTTGCACTACATCAGGTATGGTGAGTTTTATGAGTTTTCTTAACTGATGTTCCTATGCAAATAACAGTTGGGATCTGTAAAGATACTTACAATGCTTTTTCACTGGGAACAGCTGATGTTAGATACCCTCAGACTTGAAGTATCCTGCACGACAGCACTGCCTTTTGATTCATAGAGTTGAATAGCAGCACCTCTAAAAGCATCCAGTGACGGATCATAAAGGGAATAGTTGAGGGCTTGCCGAGAGTCACTATGTATTGGTGAGCTCTGGAACAGGGTTTAAGGGGGGTAACTTTTGAGTCTCTTCTAACTGCTGTTGGTTTTACAGAGCAAGAGGCTGATTGCTCCAACTGGCATCGTGAAGCAGTTTGCTTAAGATTTTTGAAAGATTCCATCCTTTTATAAATGCTAGATAGAGTATTTCTGTAAGTCACGTGTTTCTCAGCACGACAGGGAGCAATCTCAGAGGGCATTAAGGGAGAACACTGCTCTGAGCTCCCTCCCGAGGCTGGCAAAGGAGCAAGCAGCTTTGTGTGAAAGCTGAACGAAAGTTTGGGACCAGCTTGGGACAGTGCAGAATAAAGACACTCGAGAAGTCTGTAAACATAAAACCAGACAAAGCTAAACCAATAGTTTCAAATAAAGGTTTGAAAGAGATCACAGTTTTTAAAAAGAGATTAATTTTCATATGCCAGTCCTTCTTCTCCCCTCCACCTTCTCTTTTACAGCCACCTCTTCACTCGCAGAATCAGAGAATAATTACTCAGTAAAATCCTACGTGACCATACATAGGTCTCCGTTTATGCGCTTGAAGAACTTCCCTGGTGTTAAAGGGTGTGGTCAAAGAGAAAGTCTGCTCTCTTGCAGGCTTGGAACCACAGCAAAATTACAATGTTACTTTTAATTTATTGCACAATTTGTCTTCAGTTACACTTTGAAGTTTCCAGTGTGGTATTCGATTCAATGCAAAGGTTGTTTAAGGACAACCAGTCTCAAGTCTTAATGTAGATTAAAGGCTGCCGTTAAGAAGGTGATGTATTCAGGCTATGAGTGACCTGCACACAGGCTCTCTTCTCCTGCCAACCAAACGTATCTACAGCGTAGGTTCATTTTTTCCTCTCTCCAACCCTCTCAAACCCTGGTTCCCAAATACATTAAAGAGTAGGGGATCCTCAGCGTTGCTTCAGATCCAGAACAGTTACATTCCTTCCAGATGGGATAATCTTGGCACCTCATTTCTCTACCTTCACACACTGGTTTGAATAAAACGTCAGCTGTGCCACAGAACCAAGAAGTAGCCACATTCTTTTTTCTTCCAAGCGACGGGCACAATCCTTCCATAACAACTTAATATTTAATTACTGTAACAAATGGGAACGAGACCAAGAAGCTTGGTCGGTGGTGGTTCTGAGCAATACATATAAATCATAAAGACCACACACTTTGAAACTATTTGCCTACTTTGCACTCTCTTCCAGTGAAAGCAAACAGTAAAAATAAAAAAATGTAAATTTCATGGCCTGGATTAATGTATGCTGAAAGTTCTTACTGAGCAAACTGAAGAAGGGCATTCCACACATGGATTTCACTTCTTCCCTCTGGTCTTCTCAACCTGCACTGCCTATCTCTTCACTGCCATGCTGCAGGACATACAACTTCACAGCTATCACAGTCCACCAGATTAGTACTAAGAATATCTGCAATAATTCTCTTGCAGAGAAGAGAAGTTTCACTGGATGCCATCAGCTTGTGGGAAAGGTGTTTATGGCAAGAGTGGGAATGATAACTTTGGTCTCTGAGATGAGGCAGAACACCAGCACTGATGTCAAGGAAAGCACACCACAGACTACCAACCAGGGAGACCACTCGCTTCTACAGAACTCACAGTCCATTAGACCATTTTTCTGATCAACCTTCAAGTTCTATGTGTATGTGAGGGCAGAAGAAATGACTTTGCTTAACTGATCCAGGAGCAAAGCAGAAGAGCACATGAAATGCACCTTACTGAAAAGGACAGCACAGTTAACACAAAACCCCAGCATCAAATGGGAATACCTTCATTTGGCATCACAGTGTCTTGCTCTCCCCTTTCATCGAGGAAGCAGGACAGCCTAGTTCTGCTCTCCAGACTGTATCATACTTTTATCCAGTTGTTGCTTAATGTGAGAAGTATAAAGTGCTGTGAACAGACCAGCAGCCAAGGCCTCTCCAAGCCCAGTCCTAAGAAATAGGCTGGAGACAGGATCCATCTCATTCTTCTTCTGGTCATACGATGTTTGCGCTGTTCATTTCCCAATTGCCTAGACGCAACACATAGATTCATAATCTAAAAGTATCAGCTGGGCAAACTATTTACCAAAAAGACTTTCATAGCTGTTACTTTGTATTCAACAGCGCAATGATTGTTAACTTTGGACTGCACACCCTTCTTTTTAGAGCGAAGACTTTTCTCCCGATCATCTCAAAGAACATGTGCTGCAAGGAAATGAAGCCATTTTCTTTGTTTTCTAATGCGAATGCAACATACGTCAACTCTCACCACCCAAAAAGCCATTCAAAAACTCCTGGAAGAGCAGTGAACAGCTTAAAGTGGGAAACTTGTCCCTTTCCCAAATTTCTAAAATTTTAAATACCTAAACTATACCTCAATTAAAAATAAATTCTCTGGTATAATAAACCAGCATTAACTGTTCCTTGCTGTTGAAAAATAAAATATCGGGCACAGAATCACATTATCCATTGCCACATTAGTTTTCCATTAATTTTTCAACAATGAAATTACACACACACAGACACGCACACACAAAATAAATAAACTTTAATCACAGTATCACACTGGAGCCAGTGTAATTAATGTTGTGTCAGCATTTCCATTTAAGCCACTATTTTCAAGAGGTTTATAGCACAGCCATAAAAACTCAGTTAGGCTGAAATTAAGCAAACAAGGTCTTATACAGCAAGCAACATTTAAGTATATATACAGACAGCAGCCAGTTACTACTTATATGGGAATTAAAATAGACGCGTGCTGATTTTAAAGGGCACTGCAGAGCTATTTTTTAAACAATATTTTTCTCAACATTTATAATAATCTCTCAAAAGCCTGAATCCAAGCTATGTTTCTTTACCTTTTTTCCTTCTCGCACAATAGTTCACACAATTTCTTCCAATTCTGAGATGGTAAGCGTTGTTTTTTTGTTTCACTTTCAAAGTAAGAGAATGCAATGAAAACATGTCTTTTGGAAAACAACACACATGACCACAGTCTGATCCTGACACAGGCCTCCAGGCTCTACTGGAGTAGAAATGACAAACAGTTCTTACACCTCCCAAAAATCATAAGATATAGCTGTCTGGAAAATCTGAGTACTCAAATATGAGGTTTTAAGAGTGCTATTTAGAACTGAAGTCTAAATGAGGTCCTATTTCTGTTTGCAGTAGGAATCATCAGAGCAGGATTTGTGCCATGATTTCTGTCCTTTTCCTTCTCTGCTCTTTGGCTTCAAGTCCATGAGTTACCTGCTTAGCAAACCATACTGAGGCAATCAGCCTGGTGTTTCAAGCTGCAGAGATGAGCCAGCGCAAGCAAACCAGAACTCAGACTGGGCAGGCAGTGCTATTAACTTAAAGCTACTAATAACCGAATGTCCTGCTGTAAAGAAGGCTCTTCACACAGTCAAGCTCAATCATTTATGAGTTTCTCTGACTACCAGCCAACTGGGAAGAGCCAGGGATGTTGAGGAAAATCAGGAAAAACACCAATGAGGACATAACAATTACAGGGGTGCAAAATTGGCTGCGTTTCACAATTTGGCACTTTCACAACTGAAAGTAAACAGCACTCATATTTGGAATCCGCCATTCAGCTGCAGAACAGGATGGGCAAAGGCAGGGGAAACTCTACTCCATTTTTCCAGTGTGCCTTTGTCCTGTTTTAGAGATTTTTTCCATTAATATAACTCACTATGTGATCCCATGTACTATTCAGTAGACATTGTATGGTGAACTAAGGATGGGTTTCCAATATTTCAACCTTGACTCTTCATGATCCTTGATTTGTGGTTTTAAGTCAGACTCATTATGGTTTATTGCATGCAGTTTGTTTCGGTTTAAAACACTAGTTTATCTCTAATCGAGGATTTAAAAATTGAACTGGCCAGACATCCAGGATGCACACTATTTAAAATCCTGAATTTATGCAGAAAACCCCACAACCCATTGCCAGGCCATAGGAATAATGCTAATGAGATATATTTTTAAAAGGAAAGAAAAATAATGCTTGATGAGTGGAAAACTTATAAATGTCTAAAAAAGTCAGAAGTCCCTTTCCTCTTTATTTTCCTGTATATTTCTATTAGGTTTCCTTAAAACTGTAAAATATGGACTTCTGTTTTTCTCTAATAGTCTTTTTTATCATTCCCCATTGATCTGAGAAATATTGAAATACAATATCACATTACTGCAATAACAATCTTTTATATATCTCAAATTTAGCATTCTCCCAATTGTTAAAGTTTGAAAATCCCTACAATTAGAAATTAAAACATTACACCTTTTCCCAACTTAAAACTGAGCTGGCCAATATTTAACCAATTTTTCTAGCAACTACTAAGGCAAACATCTACTGAGAAAGAGCTGAGGAAACCTGAACGATAGTAGCTACTATTTTATTTTTTTAACAAAGATCTTTAGAACCATGGATTGTAAAGAGCTTTTGCATAGTGAACATAACTATCCTTTACAAAAGAACTTGTTCTGGACAACCAACACAATGTAAGTATGCTTCTATTACCACTGCCTAAAATCTACATCAGATTTTATCCACGTTGGTACGAAATCATCTCCTTGCACCCCTCGCTTCTGCCCCGCAAAATCTGATGGATGTAGCACTACCAGTAAAATGGTGGGAGAAGGCAACAGTAGGAGACAGAAGGAGGAGAAGTAGAAAATTCCAGCTTTCAAAAAAGATCCCACATTTTCCCCCTGCAGATTCAAAAGGAAAAAACCCTTGGTTTCCACTCCCAGGTACTTCATGCTGTTCTTTAACACGCACACTTGATTCTTAGTAATTGCTAACTTTATTTTGAGATTTCATCTTGCTGCCAGAATTTTGGGGTTTTGGCTCTGGGTGGCCAAGGGCCAGCCTTTCTCTCATACAAGAGAGTATGAACACCCAAATGACAATTTTTGTGTCATCGTGGGAGAATCATAGGAGCCTAGGCTTATTTAGGGCAGGATTCTGACAGAAGATCACCCAGTGCCACAGATTTAATTCCTTGGCCAATTTACTTCCACTGTCAATCTAAACGCTTGCTTTTCACTTTGCCAAATAAATGCCCAATTGCAAACCACAGTTTCAATTTAAAAGGTTAAGAACCGTGACTGTATTCACCTCTGCTGAACACTGTGACATCAGAAGTGAAAAAATGCTGCCTCTGTGCCAGATAATTGCCATAAGTTGATACTGAACAAGGTACCAGCATCACTGTATCTCAGTCAACTGACAAGTGTGAACATAAACTGCTTCTACTAGAGTCTTGCAAAAAACACACACAGTTTCACATATTTTCGTAATAAATAATTCACAGAAACGAAACCAAAGCAAGTACACACAGCACTGCAATTAAATTAGATGTCAGTCAAATAAGTTTAAAGCTACCCAGCCACTGCTATCCACACACCATAGCAGAGCCATGCCACAGTCCACACACTAACAGCAAACATCTCCAGCAAGAGCACACATCTCATAAAGAGCGGATGATCCTTGTTACAGAAATGATCCCAGCTATTGAGGGGCCCAGTCTGACTACAGCTAAGGGATGGTGCCAGCAAGGCTGGAGGAGCAGCCTGGCACCTGGCCTTCATCACGCTCTCGCCTCCCTCTTTGTTGAGCTGGTGAAGTCAAAGGGCTGGTGCCCTAATGATCCAGTTGGCCTTCTGGTGACACCGGGGTTGGCATCAAATGGGAAGCAGCAAGCCCGGCACACAGACCTGCCATTGTGCTGGGAAGGACTAATATGGGCTGCTGGCAGCAGCTTGGCCTCTTCTTGCACCCCTGATGACAGCCTGTAGTGCTGCCTGCCCACTGTTCCCTGAAGTTGGCTATGAAATGACCTTTCACAGAAACAAGGTTCTTGTCCCTCGATTATATGAAGCTGATTATCTGATTGCCTCACTCAGGGAGGGGGAAGAAGGAACGAATAGGGAGAAGAGGTGTGTGGATTTGTAAGGGCACTTCTCCTCCTCCTCCTCCTCCCAAGGTGCTGATAAAAGCATTAGGATGTTCTATAGCTTCCTTTGTAACAGTACAAAAAAAAACACCAAACACAGAAAGGAGTAACAATATGCATGTAAGTGGCTATATTAATTATAAACAAATAGACACAGCTTTCAGTAACAGTGAGACACTGGTACATTTGATTTCCTTCCAATATGTTTCCGTTCACAGTTACAAAGCATGGGCATTTTATCAGACATCAAGAAAGTTGCACTTCTAAGTGGGAAAGTGAAAATTATTGCAGGGGGGCATACCAATTTTCACATTAAGTTACACACTGAAGCATATAACTTTCTAGACAAATAATATATTTCTCCAGCTACTTGATTTGTCCTTTTCTTTTCAAAAGCTGCACAAGTCAAAACAAAATACAGCAAGTGAGGAAATAAAGAAACTTTAAGCTGTCATAAAGAATGTAAAATCAACTTAAACGAGTGGGACATAGGGTTGTCCACTAGACTTCATTGTCACAGAAGTTTAAAGCCCACTCAAAATCGTTTTGGTCTTCAAACCCGCGGGGACAGGAAAAATAACAAAGTCTATGGTGGCTTATGATTGCCTACCCTGAGTGCTTTGGCATTTAAAGGTTTAAACTAGACAATTTGTGTTCCTCTATAAGAGACTCTGCAGAAGCACTGAGGCCAGCTCAGCCTAACTCCCTTCATATTTGTCCTGTGTTTCCAACGGATTGCAGAACGTGAACTGAGCCCCATCTGCCTAACGGCCCTTCTTGAGCTGCCACAAGTGCAATGATGCTTGTAAAATGCAACAGACAAAGAATACATTGCTAATAGTACCCAGGCAGGGACCAGGGGGTATTTCAGTCATACCTATTTGGACAGCAGCATACATCCCCTTGCACAGCTGTGGTCATCTCCTACTTGGATGTTTCTGAAAGCCCCACGCTGCTAGGCTGCTGTTGACATCAAGAATCATGAACTTAGCAAGGAGAAGAGAATCAAGATTTCCACCAATCATTATTATATTTACACTGCTAAAATGCCACTTACAAAAAACAGTTTGTAGAAGGACAGACAGCTTCAGGAGGCACAGACAGGTTTTCCCTTTCACTCCTCACATCAGTTAGCAGAATCATAGAATGCATTGGGTTGGAAGAGACCTCTAAAGGCCATCTCATCCAAGCAACCTACAATAAGCAGGGACATCTCTATACTAGGTCAGGTTGCTCAGAGCTCCATTAAGCCTGACCTTAAATGTCTCTGGAGGGACATGGAGGATGGGGCCTCCACCAGGTCTCTGGGCAACCTGTTCCAGTGATCCACCACCCTCATATTAAAGAACTTTTTCCTAATGTCCAACCTCAATCTACCCTTTTCTAGCTTAAAACCATTACCCCTTGTCCTATCACTACAAACCCTTGAGAACTGATCTCCCCCTGCCTTCTTATAGGTCCCTTTTAGGTACTGGAAGGTCGCTACAGGGTAAGAATGTAAACTTAGAGATCAGAAAGCAGTTATGTCACAAATGTGTGTTGAGAAAAGGGTCATCTGTGAGGTGGGAAAGACACAGGCATGTCGGGAGAAGGGAAAGAAAAATCATTATTATTATGTACCTGGGATCATGTTTGCTCCCATCCAGCTAACAACAGAAGTAGCGAACAATAAAAGTAGGAGGGCTTGAGCATTTTCCTGGACAACTCTTCTATCCAAAACACCTCTTCATATATGAAAGGGAAGGAAGCAAGGGATGGGAATTCTGTGAACCCTAACAACCACGGCTGCCAGTCATCCTGCTAACTGCTCTGCAGGCTGCGCTTTCCACACAAGCGTCCACAGTCAGGTGTCCAAGATGGGGGTTTGGCAGAGAAGTATTTTGTGGATATGGACCAGTGTCAGCTTGAATGATGACAGATGTAGAAGTTCCTAAACCTCATTAGACCCACATAAATGAGGAAACATCTGATTAAAAAAGGGTGTACTCATTCTAAATCTGACAGCTGATTTAAGAGTTAGACCTGGATATTTTGGAAAAGGAAATAATTTAGCTGGCAAAAAGAAAAGAAAATGTGGAGTGATTTAGACTCAACTCAAACTAGGACAACCTAATCTGGTCGTAGAATCACAGAATCGTTTAGGTTGGAAAAGACCTCTAGGATCATCTAGTCCAATCTTTGTCCAACATCTCCCTATTCTGAGGAACCGTAATATGATTTGTTGTCCTGAAAATTACTGTTGCGTTTTCAAGTACCCAACAGTTTTCCCTCCTGCTAGAACCAACAGCAATAGCTGTAGAATTAGTGGCAGCAATGACCTGAGGGGTCATTATTTTAGCTATTTGCATTTAGGGAACATTTTAACCCACTGAATGGTCACGGACTTAGCTTACAGGAAAATCAGATAGTCACTGCACAGAGCATGTCAGTAGCCTGAAAATCATCTACAGACAGGTCATCACCATGATTCCATGTTAAGTCATCTAAACAAAAACATGTAACTAATTCTGACTGATATCTCCATCCTAACACTGAATTTCTTTAAATTTCCCAAGGAAAAACAAGAGCGCCTGACACTCCATGGAGAAACAATCCCTACAGGCTTCTCATGCAGTTCTGTAGCCTGCTGGCTAAACCAGATTAATATGGAGTCTATGGTAATGAAAATAAAGGAACCAGAGCTCTTAAAATGCGATATAAGGTGTGAATCAAGGAATGGAAGAACACACAGTTCATAAACAGCCCATAGCCAGATTACAGGCACCAATCTAGTCCTAAGGAAATTTGTTACCACTCCCGCTCTGTCACGAAGTTTGCATGTTTCAAAAGCAAGCAGAAATCTAGGGACTTTATTGTCCAAGAACTTTGTTGGCCCTGCCATTTTGTCTCAGTTGGCCAAATCATACCAATCATACCATCACCAAATCAATAGCATGTAGTTATATCCTGCTAAGAACATACTGAATTTTTCTGCTGCCAAGTGCTCTCTACATTTTGCTTCTCTTTGAGCAGGGTGGCTGAGAGTGGTCTAGGTCCATTAAAAACCTGTGGATCTAGTGACTCCACATTTGAGGCAGAAATAAAGTAAACTTCTGTCTAAATTTAGAAATAATTAAAAAGATGGGATCTCCAGATTACCTCTATGCCACAGATTCTTCCCCCAAATCCCCATTCATGGACCTTATATGAATGGCCTCAGCTTGCCTAACAAGCAAATACTATCCTTTCTGGGTGAAGACTAGTCAAATTTGTGGCTTCAAGAGACCTCTCACACTTTCAAGAAGTCAGATGTTATTTCAGGGAAACGAATGTTTTTCAGCCCTCTGGCTCTGAAGCAGTCACTGAAATACACAACTTCACACTCTGGGCACCATGAAAGGACTGGTCAAAAAATAAATTACAGTAAAGCATCACAGCAAGCTTAGGTATTGGTAAGGAGCACTTTCATCTGTTAGTCCTAGCTCTGCACAGGCACAGCAAGCTCTTTACAAAGGTCTAAGAAGTTGTCCTCCATGTTGGAGAAGAAGGCATGTCAGATGTGCAAGAAGAGATGCATGAGGAATCCACGGCTATTCAACCTGCATCAGCTGTCTCCATACCAACACAAGAGACCTGGCAAAACATGCCACTGGCTTCTTAGGGCAACGCTACTTTTGAAATGCTTTTGCACTGCACGTCATGCCCAGAATTTTCTGCTCTTCCTAAATTGAATTCATGCCAACAGATGGAAAACATCATCATCTACAGTTGGATCCATGCCCTGCTACTGGCTGGAACAAAAGCTATGGAAGTACTTTAGTTATTGAGTTATAAACATTTTTGTGTAGTGGTCTGTGGACGAAAAGTTTTCCCACAATACACTGCAGAAGTTTTCATACAGTGATATTTCTTAGTGAAGTACCTGTAGAACTTTCTCTGCTTAACCCAGTGCCAGAGTGGACTCAGTGCTCTGGTCTGACTTACATACGGATTTACAAGTAGGTGCTCCGTGGTAGAAAAAAACCCAAAACCAAACCAAACCCCCCAAACACCCCAACACATGGAGCAGCTGAAAAAAGATACCGTCATAAGCAGGTCTGTCACAACAACAGAAAAGACAATACTCTAATATGAATGGAAAAGATCATATCAGTAAATCAGAAGGAAATCTTCAGTACTTCAACTCACAGTCTCATAGACAGAGAGGGGAAATCAAAAGGTCACAAATGTATGCCAGGGAATGTTGGAAGAACCCAAGGTTGGGCGCTGAGGTGGCAAAGGGGGCATTTTCCCTTCACTAAGAGACAATCCCAATCAATGCTTCACCAAAGAGATTACAGGAAAACTAGAAGAGGGAAGCAACTGCCAAATCCCCAGCCATGAAACTCCCGACATTCAGCAATTCTCGGAAGCAACAACTTGATGGTTGAACTGTACTGTGGGTCTACCATGGTACTATCATTCCACATAGCTATTATCCACTCTGTTCAGTGTAGCGCAATCATTCATATTCGCAAAGCAGTTTCCTTTCTCCCTCTGTCTCCAGACTTTTCTTTTTCATGTGTAAATCTTTTTTAGCGATATTCTCAGTTATACCGAAGAGCAAAAGATTTATCACCAAACGTTTCAGTTCTCCAGTCTCATGGGCTGTAATTTTTCAGACTGTGGGTCAAGGACCTTTCCATTTCACTGCAACACCCAAGAGACTAGTTTATCTGCAATGTGAATTTCCCATACCTTTAGTAATTTCTACTCAAGGGACAATTTAAACTACCATTCAAACCTGACTAGAGCTCCCTCTTGTGAAAAAGCTATACTATTTAGACTTTCTGTTACCTCACTTCCCAGCTCATCTGCTGCACGCCTCCAAACTTCAAATAAAGACAGAAAGGGTGCAAGTGACTTGGACACTGTTGAGGTTTCTTCCTACCAGTGAAAGAACCACAATACCTCTGAGAAAACTCCAGGCATCCTTCCCTCAAGTCAGCCTCACCTTATCAGATACTAGATTTTACTCTTTGACTGTTTGGCAGGTCATCTCCAGCTTTTAAGGTGCTAAAGGGCTTTCCCTGACTTGACCAGAGATTGCTAAAGAATTGCTGATCCTCCCCTTTGGAATCCTTGAAGCAATGTCCTTGGGCTAAAATGTCAAGATAAGATTTGAGGTCATTGCCAGTTCTCCTCTGCAGTTTGCATCCACAGTCTGGCATCCTGTAAAGCACAGTTTCTGCTACCCTCATTACAATTTCTAAGAACCAGGGGGGAAACGGAACTTTTTAAGAAAAGTAGGACAGAAATTCAATTAATTGCAGATACTTTAAAAACCCTGTAATGCTTCCGTTACTCTGTGTTAACAGTACTATTAACTACTTCCTTCACCACTTAAGTGTTTTGGGGTTTTTTTAATCAAGCTTCTGCAGGATTATAGCCATTATAATTTAACCATGAATTTTTTAACATTCCTGAAATCCAAGCATGACACTGGCTGCTCTTCACAATTTCCCACTTTAACAGAATGTTGCATAGCAGAGTTTTACGGATAACTTTTGAAAAAAATACTATTTATTAGGGATTTGTTTTATTTCAATTGGCAAGAAAACATAAAGACAACAATTACAACCGTTCCAAAAAGTTATTCACCAAACAAAGGCAAGCATTAAAATATTTTTTTTTTCTGGTTTCAGCTGCTAAGAGCAATGTAACTCATCGTTCAGGATCAAACCACCAATGTCTACTCATAACAGGGTATGGTTATGTAAAATTAAGGCTGGCACTGCATTGTGCCCAGATACTTGAGGTTTGGATCCTTAACTATGAATTTCCTTCCTTTTATGATCTTAAGCCAGAGAACAATAGCTCTGTTTTAATCTTGTCTTTTGCAAATTTTCTTGGGTTTTCCTTTCAAGTGTTTACATACAATGATACAACCCTGAGTGATGCCACAAAAGTAGCACATCATCCAAATCTAGCTGTTTACCACATATGCTATGATATCGTTCAAGGTTGAACAAATCAATTTTCTTTCCCCATGGAATGATGATGGATTCATAACAAAGAATTGGATTTTTTTTTTTTTAATGTTATTCACCCATGTCTGCATCAGATGGCATGCTTATGATTAAAGGCTGCAATATTATGATTCCCCAAACTTATTCTAAATTATTTTCAAATGGAAAGAGAAAAAGATATCTGGAAAGAACCTTCAGCAGCATTACCAAGTCCCTTTGTTCTTCTCATTTTATAAAGACTACATGACTGGAACTCTGCACCAGATTCTCGTTAGCGATTGCAAACTGGTTTGACTTTACTACAGTCAACAAACAATCAAAAGACATCATTTCATGAAATAAAACCAATTTTCACAGGCTAATCACATATTTCCTTTTTTATTACGATATTGGTTATGTAAAATACAGGTACATGAAACAGGAAAGGTTGAAGATGATGAATACTCATCAGTTATTAGCGACAAATTCTACAATACAGGTTTTAGAACTTCGCATTTTCCACAGGAACTTAAATAAAACTGTTTTAAATAAAATTTAATAAATTAAGTAAGATAGAGGAGGACTTTTTTTTGCTAGTTGGGCAGGAAGACCAAAAGAACTCCCTCCCTCAAGCGTGCCTGGTTTCATCCCAGAGACGCAAAATGAAAAGGCTTCTAAAAGCAGAACTTTACGTTATAAATGTTAACATATTATTCAAAGTGACACCTTTTCCAGGTATCTGACATTTCACCTTCCTATTACTTATATTGGATCTGATCCTTATTCTATGCTAAGCATGAGTATAATACATAGGGATTGAAGTTTCCTTAATTTTGTCAATGTCCATCTTACAGAATCAGAACTAAGGTGCTCTTCAAAGCATGCTCTCTCCCTACTTCATTTAGCAGCTAAAACTTTATTAATGACTAAGACAGCACTCATTGCAGAAATTCAAGGTAAAACAGCTTTTGGTCAGTTCCGACAGCACAGTATAAGCAGAGTAGCACCTTAACCCTCAAAATTTCGTTTAAGACTGTACCTTCTACAATACAACTAAGAGTAGCACAACCAGATTCACTGCTTAGACTGCCATGCCTTTATTTTGCAGCCTAGTAAACCCCTGGATACGTTATTTCCACTCCTACAACATTTTTAAACAGAAGACAGAGGCAATTATTTCTTGCACTCATTTCTACAGCATGCACACAGAAATACAGCAACAGTCTTGCTACTTAACTGCAAGAAAATCTGTCATTGGACAAATTGGATTCAATAATCTTAAAGGCCTTTTCCAATCTAGGCAATTCTGTAGAGTAGAGGCGCCCATAGTGTCAGTATGCCCAAAAAAGAGGTGAGTATTTTCTGTTCTCCTCTTTCAGGAGGAAGAGAAGGCTCCACTCTGGTCTCCGCACTCCAGAGTAACACAGGATTGGCATTCAGATCAGAGGCAATCAATAAATCTCTGTCCCATCTTCAGTGCTACTCTCAAAATCAACATAACCACAGTCCACCGTATTTGCAGTCTTCATGGAAAAACAGGCTTTCTAATCACAATGAATTCACACTGTCATCTAAAAAATACTTATCTTGCCTGCATCTTTCTGTTCAATACACAAAAGAACACATTCATACTGGTTTGCTTTCCATAATGCTAATACTGTTGTGCAATGTGGAACACAATCTTTCCTTTAAGTAACTATTCATGAAGGATGTTAAATCCAGCATTAAAATTAAAGTGTGCTTTCTGTCTACAGAGCAGACTTCAGCAAAGTACAGCTTCCCCACACAGATTTGCTACAGTCAACACCCAGCTCTAGAGATACTGTACTTCCAGAATGGGGTTATAAATCTGTTCTCCTTGGCCATCTGACCTTCACGATACCAACGGCCACAGAGATTCATGTAATCTCACTAATTAGCAACCTTCCTGAAAAAAACCCCAAACCTTTAAAATGTATTTGTTGTTCATCTGGAGCACTAGTAGCTGCTGGGTGCTAACAAGTGACCTAACCTGGCAAAGACTGATTTAAGGATGAATGTTCTAGTCCCTTTCTGGTTTTGTCTTATTTACATATCAATGCAAGACCTTAACAGTTTATTTTAATAAATAGAAGTTTTTGTTATTCCATTTGTTATCTCAACCACCCTTTCAAGCTATGTTAAACAAAAGATGTTTAAACAAACGGCTGATCAGCAGCTAAGCAAAAGAGTTCTAATCTAACACAGCTTCTGTCATCTGTTTCAGGACAAACCTTGTATAATCTTTTTTTTTTTTCTTTTACAAGCACAACCAACAGTTTATGTGGTAATCCAAATTGGCAGGAAAGCCTAGAATTATTTCTTTTTATTAAGATAAATGGAGCTACAAACACTTGGTGGTCAAGATGACAAAAATCTAGAGGAAAACACTTCAAAATTCTTTTAAAATCTGTTTCTGCTAATACTTTCATATTTTGTACAAGATAAAACATTCTTTAGTTAAAAGGAGGCTTCCACTGAATATTTAAAGAAATTAACTGTATCGAAGAATGCCTAAAGGTGTCATTAGACTTAACATTTCTTCTTTGGAAAGAATATCGTGCTCCTGTTTAGCCCGTGAATCCCTGTCCCTCTGGGGTAGGTACTGTCTGTTTTCCACGTATGGGACAAGCCTTTGCCACTGCCACACTCTAAACCACCAACACCACCCAAAGCACACCCTCCTGTTTTGCTTCTCCTCAGAAGCCAAGCAAGGTATGTACAGCCTAACACTTCTACCAACGGCTTCAGAAACAAACCCAAGACCTTCCAGGCAGCAGAGCTATGGCAGACCTATGCAGGCAATGTTCCTGGTGGGAAAACAGCCTCCGCTGTCAGAAAAGTTATTTTGTTAGTATAGCTTATTTGAGTTCCCGAAATAGCTACATGCCAGGAAAGTAACCCCACTTCCAGTACAACTGTTTACAGTAGAGCCTCTGCCAATATGGCTACGTCAGTTGAACTGTGATTTTTCCCACACATCTAACCAATATAACTACGCGGCAATACTTTCAAGTACAGCCAAGCTTAGCATGTGAAGCAATTGCAAAGACCATCTTTTTCCATGTCTCCATGTGATATGAGTTTTATGGGAGATGGAAAGGTTATTAAAAATCTGTCAACCCAAATGCCCTGTTTGTCAACTGGAAGAAAACACCACAAGAGATACACAGAACAATAGTCAAAGGAAAATGTTGCCGCATTTTCATCATATGAAGGAGGAGTAGGGGATGTGCAGTAATTTTTTTCTTTTTTTTTTAAATTAACAGTGTCTTGCTTGCATTAATTACAAGAAACATTTGAGTCAACCCTGCCTGGCTTGGATTAATTTCATGATTCAAATTATCCTGAATTTACAACACATTTGTGTGTGTTTCATATTGGGACAGTTTTAATCTTAGTAAATTAAGAGCTACAATCTGTTTCACTTGATTGTATTTCATTACACTTTGTTCTCATATAATAACTACCCTTCAGAAATCAAAAGGCTTATCATGTTGAGTGGCAGTCAAAAATAAGAAAGACTGGCTTCAGCAGGGAGTGGTTCAGAGCTGGATTTTCTGATCCTCTTTATTTCTGAAGGAAGTAGCAGTCAGCTTTGGGGCCGCCCAGATTTACATGTGCACCAACCTTGATGGAAAAATGCTCTGGATGTTTTTTTCCCCTAGGATATAGGGAAGATACTGAAGATGTGTGAGTTGCTTGACGTAAAAATAAAACCAAACCGTTCTGTGCAGCTGTAGTCTGCAATGAATACAGAAAGTCACAGACTAGCAAAATTTACTAGCAAAATACATCTAAGCGCATGGATCTTTCCAGTGCCTAATTCCATTGGCTTCACACACATGCTGCTCCCATGGTTCCCGGTAACACGGTGGTTACAAAATAGTCTCATGACTGTGTTTCAAGAGAAAGGCAGGCCTTCTTTTAGGCTAGTTCTGGTATCACTGGAGAAAATCCAGTACTAAATTAAATCAAATGAAATCTGGCAGAGTAAAATATTACAGTTCTTAAATAAACAAAAGCCTAGACATACAAATTTGAGCTTGAAACACCCTTTACACATTCTTTTCTCATTATTTGCTCTGAAAAACACATCAGTTCATCCACTACGGGTCAGATGCCCAGTAACACACAATCAGAACATAACGCGACTCAGAAGCGAGACCCAGACTTGCCACAGAACCCAAGCCATTTCATGTCCTGGGTTATTTTTTTAGATTTGTAGATTACCATCAGATGTTAATGATAAATACTTCCACAACAGTGATTTCTGTACAGCTGTCAAAACTTTTGTGAAGACTCAAACGCCTTTTTGGAATATAAGTAGGCCACCGGATCAAACGATGACACTTAAATACTCACCATCTTAACAAAAGTTTACCCGTCACATTGAATAATGAATCAGCTTTGATACACACATTTAAAGCATTACAAAAATATCTACATCATTTTATGAATTCCTTCCTGTATCATGAAATGCTATTTATGACTGCAGCTTCAGCATGGACTGGAAACCTATATCCATACTCTTCCCATGAGGCTAAAAAGAGTATCATGAATGATTTCACCACTCTATACTTCTCTCCTGGTAGAACATAAAGCTGGCTCTAAGATTAAAAGGTCAGACTTGATTGCCTGTCTAAATCGATTCAATCAGGACCGTGACAATGACATTTCCACTTCAGATGAACTCATTTGTTTATGAGTTATATTTATAGGTTTACCTGGATACTGAGAACACAAACATGCAATGAGATGTATTTTAAGAAAAGCATGCTCCCTTACATAAGCAATCAAAAATCCACTGCAGTAGTCACTCCTGTGCACTACCAAAACTGTAAGCTTTAGTGGTCTGTATTATCGTTTTAGAGAAAGGACTTACCAACATTTTCAGTGTATAGAATTCTGCTGCGCTATTACGTGGAAACAGTTCCAAGGACCTGGATGACCCCTCTCAAGTCCTTAGGATTTTACAGTGCAGTGATATAATGTTCTCCCCACAAAATATTACTCTCTGAAGAGCCTGATAAATGTTTATCTTTGGCTCTTTTCCCTTCCTGTTTAAACAGTATAGTTTCTATACTCTTCAACAAATATTCCAGTTTAAATTTAATGTTTTCGTGCCCAAGCTTCTACCATTTCTATGCTTTTTGAAATTCATTCCGTTGTCTGCTGTAACTACACAGATGCCACGAGACAACATTATTGGCTGGACTGATTAAAAATTTAGCTGTTCCTAAAACACTTAATTCACGTAACTGTATCAGGCAAATTCAAAGTTCCTGTTCACGTTTTATTTCACCTTGCAATACACTACCTTTAATAAATTGCACCAGGCTGCATAGTCCAGATGAAGTCTACATGCTTTTTTCTTCAAACTGACAGGTCCTGTTTTATTTATGAGAGTACAAAACTTGCAGGGGACTCTTTAATTTTAGATAGAAGGTCTTTAATGATGTTTGGTTCATCCACATGTTTGCATTTTCCGCCAGGTCAGCAGCGGAAGGCCTCACACTTTTGTACGAAATCTAATAAAATTATGGAAAATGACAGCAAAGAGAAAATTAATGCATCTTAAATGTATTTTTAAATATGATACAGTCCAAAAGGGAAAAAAGAAAATGGGAAAATGTATGTAAGAAAAGGGGCAGGCTATGAAGAACAAGGAAAGAAAGTCTACTGGAAGTAAGAAAGCATATTGGGAAAAAAATCAAACAAGCTACAGCGTGAGAAAAGATAACTGCTTTGAGGACAATCATTTCTGTGTCCGCAGCTTTACACAGTCACCTCTAACTGATTGAAAATTTGATGTCCACTTTGTTGTCTCCAGTGGAAAGCCTGTGGTATTCTCACCTCAGTCCTTAGAAGACAGTAGTCCCCAACATTAAAACCACATACAGCTCAGAAAATTGGCCATCCTTGTTCAGGGCAGTCTAGGACTTAAAACTGTTTAGGAACTGAACTTCCTCTCACCCCAAAGCAGGTGAGTCCTGTTGAGCCCTGGCGAATCAACACAGAGAACTTCTAGAGGCTGTCAGGTTTAAAAAAAGGGA
The DNA here is from genome assembly GCA_013400335.1 of Eurystomus gularis. NCBI lineage: Eukaryota > Metazoa > Chordata > Aves > Coraciiformes > Coraciidae > Eurystomus > Eurystomus gularis. The sequence continues at coordinate 169,660 of VZZY01021432.1, read as the reverse complement.
CTTAATGGTTTCAAGCTCTACCTTCTTTCTTTTCCACAAATGCTCAGCATATCTATCCAGAAACTGGATCTATAGCAGTAGAGTTCTATACGTACTCAGTCTGAAATACAGGAAGCTAAACTAGAAAAGTCAGTTACACTTGTAAAGTGACACTTAAACTAAGAAACAAAACCCATTTGAACCTCTGAGGTATCAAGGTGAGAGAAAAATGGATACTACTGAAATGAGTGAAGAGCAGGTGAATTATGTTTATTTTAAAACATTATCAGGAGTTACGTTGATCCACTTGGTTAGGTTTTTTCGTGCTGATCTTAGTTTATTCCCTATGTCTGCACCTACGCTTAGGGGTACAGCAGCTGTCATCTGGTACATATATCCAAAAGTAGAACTGCCAGAAACTCCTAGGACTGAATTTTCTTCCTACAGAAAATGTTCATTGGTCAACAGCTAAACTCACTTTAACACATAATGTCAAAGAACAAGATCAGTTTAAAATGAAAATTGAAATCAAAAGCTGCAGTAACTTAAAAAATTGTTATTTTGACTTTTTTCAGAGTTAAACGTTTTCATTTCTAAGCAAACTTCCATTTTAATTTCCTTTATATTTTATGGCAAAACACGCTATGTAATGGAAAAAGTAGATTCAAAGTGAAACATTATTTCAGTAGTTTTAGCTTGTGGAACTTTGTGGGGGGGTGCAGAAGTCATGGAACTGGGAGAGGAGATGAGTCTTTGTTGTGCTGAGACAAACAAAATTTTGAAATTGCAAGAATTAAGGCCTGTAGTGATAGTACAAGGGGTAATGGGTTCAAACTGGAAGAGGGTAGATTGAGACTGGAAATTAGAAGGAAATTCTTCACTCTGAGGGTGGTGAGACACTGGCACAAGTAGCCCAGGGAAGCTGTGGATGCCCCATCCCTGGAGGTGTTCAAGGCCAGGTTGGATGGAGCCTTGAGCAACCTGGTCTAGTGGGAAGTGTCCCTGCCATGGCAGGGGCTTGGAACTTGATGATCTTTGAGGCCCCTTCCAACCCAAACCATTCAATGATTCTATGAATCTCACCACATAAAAGGCTTCAGTTTCTGTACAACTGCATGCATTAAGTGATATCAAAACACTGAGCTCTGTCACATACAACATGCAGCAACACATCATTGAGCCTTTTCTCACTGCAGAGCAGAAGCACAGCAGGTCTGCAGCATCCGCCTCTGCCATGCTAATGGTTTTCACACTATCATATGCTCAGCCAAGATGCACAACTAAATTGCAGCTATGCTGGAGCAGGGGCCTGGCTCACACCTCAAGCAACTCCTGATCTTTATTGCACCTTTTTTCCAAAGGGCTAGAGTCAAATTCTTATTTCCCATTTGTTCCCTATAAAGTCTCCATTCAAAAATGTATTACTGAAGCATTGTCATGGAAACAGGAAAGGCTAAAACTTTACTTTAAAAACAGTCTTGAAGAGTTTTAGGTGATTTATCTCAGACCACAGTTACATGTTTGCAGGCAGAGCCATAACAGATGTCACTGGTGATTAAAGACAATCTCGAAACAGGTTTTTTGTACGGCACGTATGGTAACCCTCTTTACACTACAGAAGGGTGGGGAGGCTCTTCTGTCTTCCTTCTCCTTTCACCCATTTGTCCAATATTCCCACCTGCTTTTCCCTCCTGACAACTCCTTTGATGGTGCACATCGTTTTGCTGCCTTTGCCACTCAGCACCAATTTGTAAAACATCACTACCACCAGTTGCTGCCACTGGCGTCGCCTTCCCTACAAAATGATACGACCAGAGTAATTGCAGGGCTTCCTCTGCAGCAATTATTCCCTCCTCCTGTTCCACCCAACAGCAGAACTGAGGAGAGGGGGTCATTTTATTTATTTGCAGCTTTGATCGTAGGATCACTGGATAATCAGGCTGGAAGGGACTTCAGGATGTCCCAAGTCCATCCTCCTGCAGGGTCACCTATGAGATCAGAACGGGTTACTTGGGGTTTAATTGAATCAGTTTTTGATAGTCTCCAAGGGCAGAGGCTGGTACAACCTCTCAAGGAAACCTGTTTCTTACACCTGGTGTAAACAATTGCATTTGACTATATTCTTACTGGAACATAACTTTAGGCTCAGCAATCCCATAATAAGCATTAAAAATATAAACTCATTATTTAAATACCATGCAGCTGACCTTACTAAATGAGATGCAGCACTGTCTAATGCAGAAAACCACAAAACAGACTGGAGATTTTGGGGGTACTTCTAAGAGCCCTTTTGCTAACCCTGGTGACTGACTCTGGAGCAGTTACTTCATTTCTCTTCCAGCTTCCTCATTTACACAGTAAGTATAATGAGATTTACTTACTCTGTACAACCTCTTGATGTTGAGTAAAAAAAGTGATAGAAAAAGGTAAGTTTGATAATTATGGTGGTAACTGATATCATTATTTATTATTGCTAAAGCAAATTATCTAAATATACATATATACATATATCTACGTCTGTGTGTACATATATATATATACACACATATGTAGAACCTATAACCATCCCTGACAGTAACTGCCTCTGCATTAACCTCATCTAGGTAGGTAATATTTAAATCATATACATACACAAGGGAATATATATATTCATGCATATATATGTATATGTGCATATACTTATATATAAAAGCTATGTAAAAACTTAATCTGTTTCGTGCGTGTATTTATCTCTTCTAAAGTAACTTTTCTCTTTAAGCTGTGATGGTCCTAGGAATAAAGTTGCTCATCCATAAGATGCAAATTTCCTCACAGTCTACATTCCCAGAAAAAAAAATAAATTCCACAATTGATATTTTTTTGTTTGCAAAGCCACTGAAAATACAGAAAACAAGTAGTTTGATCAGAATTCCACAGCACTGCTCCACCCTTATAAAGGTGTGTGTTGCGTAGATCTTTCACACTCACCCTATGAATGACGTTTCTAGACAGTTATTGTAAAATATCAAACGAACTCAGCCTTCAGAAGGATGAACACAAAACTGATGGGAAGTTTTTATTCTCTAAGGGGTTAAACAGAGGACGATCTGAAGAAAACATCAGTTGCTTTGCAGCAGTACAGAAAACATTTGCTTCCCTACAACAAGGTTGCAAGAAGAAGCCAAATGAAGCAGCCAGATTATTACAAGATGGAGCAGATGAAATCCTAATTCACCCAGCAATACAGAATCATGGTACGAGATGCTATAAAGGCCACGTTAAGCACTGCTCCCTCACTTGAAAGCATTGCTTTATAAGGTTACCACTGAAAGTGAGCTTGTACATTCTGGCTCCAAGACCTAGTCAAGTACATGGTACAGTTTTCTTGCCAATTTTGCTACACAGAACTTATTATAGAACAGAAATACCCCACCCATGATCAACAAACTCTAGACATCCTGTACTATAATCACGATTAAGTTCATGCTGAATTTTCCTTAAAAGTGTACATGGTGCTTTCAAGCACATAAATTTGTATAAAGCTTATGGAAGTGATCATGCTCTTAACCATTAATTTACACATTAATTTGGATGCTGCACATCTACCTTTTAGGAACCTTTCCCCCAATAGAGACAAGGAGGATTTTCTGATGTCTAACAGGAATGACAGGGAAAATTTAGTAAGTTAGTTAGTTAATCTATTAGTGTACACTTAACACTATATATATGTGTGTATTGACCAAATTTACATTTTTTCTTAAAGGTTATTGCTTCAGTGTTACAGGGATAATAATAATTTCCCCATTGTGCCTGCCACCTTTTCTCAGTACTGAAAGAAAAGAAAAAAAGCACCACCACTGAATTTCTCTTCCAAACTCCCAAACCGGTTCCCAGCCTAATCGGATGGATTCACAGAAAAAGACAAGCGGCCACAGGAGGGAAGACTGCTGTCAGCTAAGAGAAAAGGGATTGCAGCCCACTTCCAGATCTTCCTCCAGCATTGCTCAAGCAGGAAGGGTCTGAGGATAGCAGCAACTCACCTTGGGGGTGTGGGAGAAAAGCAGCCCTGATCCTGATCTCCTGAGTAGAGCAGGAGTGCAACGTGTGGAGAAGGGCCCAAAACTAGTGCCATAGCTTTTGTAACAGTGCAATGAGCGACGGGACCTAAACAGGTTGTTATTTGGTTCTGAGTGTTCATAACGTGACGCTATCAGTCAGGCAGCAAAGCACACAACACTTAGGTCTATAGGATGTGATACGGGGATTAAGCCAGGAGAACAACCAAAATGTCAGACAGAAAATCTCATTATGAGAGTATGTTTGCAAGAGAAATAGGAAATGGAGCCTGACATTTCCAAAGTGAAGGTGGACACCTAATTAAAATATTTTCATTGCTGTGACCTCTTGGCACCCACAATGTTCCCCGTGTCAGTGGGAGCAGCAGGTACTGAGAGCCTGGGAAATTCAAGCCATTTTTATGGAGGTGTTTAAATACGGCTATTTGAAAAGGCTGACACCGGCTTCCACAGGAATTGATCGGGTTGATTAAGTAGACAGATTTTGGACAAGCAAGAACATTTTGATGAATGCTTCCCGTAAGGAACATGGGGACAAAGAGGGAGTTTAAGGGAAGTTGTGAGAGAAACTCAGAACGAAATGGAAGGGGAGAGGAAGGACACCGGGCCCCAGCCAAGCACTAGTTACTGCTTTTAACATGTGCCTGGAACTGTATATATGTGAGTATAAGAGGGAAATGAGCCAGAACAAATAAAATTGCAAGGCAAATGCTAAACATGTTTTTCTTCCCCACCTCATGGGAGAATAAATATTTTATCCTGCTACAGTTCTATTATTTATCTTCTTCATACCACATCCAATTGGGAAGTGAAACTGTTAAGACTTAATGTCAAGGTTTAAGGGAACTGTTTCATTTTGAGTTCAAATGCTTCAGTTTGGCAGTAGAACATCTGCTTCAAATGTTTCAAAGGCTCTTGACATTTACTATGCTATGCCCCCAAAAATTCAAGCAACTGCGCGTCGCTGTGTACACTGTAAAACTGAACGTTCTTTGCAGCGTGAACCTCGTACGCTGTATGTCATCCCAGCGCAGCAAATAAAGCACCATTCTGCCCCAAGAATTTTATTTCAACAATGTAGTAATAACACACTTTTTATTAGAGTGATAAAAATATCACTCATTTCTTAGTATAAATAAAGATGACAGGTTATACAAAAGAGAGGAGGAGAAGAGGAAAAAAAATGAAAAAGAAGTTTACAAGAACCACAATCTGCTCTTCAGTATCACCCTGCAGCACTTTCTTTGTGTGTCACTATTTGGAGGTCAGAGTTGTCATTTTTTCTCAGTGAACCAGTTGTAAAAAGGACTAAAAATCACGTCTTTTCATACATCTTATGGGTGTTTCTGAGATTATGAAACAAATAAAAAGAATGGAATTTTCTCATTGTATTAATTTGTTTGTTTGTTTGCTTCCAAGTGACCTTAGAACTCAAAAATTCAAAAATTGTAGAAATACATTTTAGTTGAATCCTTTATATAGTAAAAAGCAGCCAAAGACTCTTAGCATCAAAAGAAGGAAATATCTACATAGCTACTATATCATGAAAACCATAATGTGAAAATTCTTTGTCTTTCAGGGATAACAAATAAAAATCACAAGTCAAAATGTGATTTTGACCAAATCCCTTCCTCAACATGACAAAATCAGTGAAAGCAAAAAGTCCTCCTCAAATTTACATGTCGCACATACACCGGGTGGGTCAATACCAGGTATAGAATTTATTCCATGCTGTGAGTATGGAATAACAGCATAAGGATGAACAGCATCTGTGGGCTGCTCAGTGGTACCAATAAATATCTCAGCTATATTCACCAGGGACTATACAAAATAGCAGAATTCCAAGTCCTACTTAATTGCTACTTATCCATCAACCCCACGTGAACGTCCTCAATCCAAACTGAGAGCTGACACACAGAAATAATGTAAAGAATTTTCTGGGCTATTCAGCATCTGTAGACAAATCTTCCCTAAAATCACAGCGAGATGGAAAATATATGTATGTGAATATGGTCTTTGGACTTAATTCACTACATTGTGTCCCTTGGGGATCATAAGGCTAATCAATGCAACACATTAATTGCTAGAATGATCTTATCTTAAAAGCAGGCAGCTTTTTTCTGACACGATGGCAGTAGGTCACTGTGTAGGGAGTGAGAAAGATGCACAGATATCAGAGGAAAATGCTTCCATCGCCTACAGATCTGTGACCCAAGTTTAATTATAATGGCATTGATATATTATCACTCGAGTAAGAGTTGCTTCAAAAGACTGTAAAACTCGCATACCTGGCCCAGGCTTTAGCTTTTCAGGAAGAAAAATGAGCCAAAAAGGGCTACACATAGAAAGTTCAAATCAGTACTAAATTTGGATTCACATTACGCAACCAAATAAAATGGGCTATTTTTCATTCACTCAGGCAAATGTCATAGCAGGGAAAAGAGATGCTGACCAGGATGTGAATGAAGCCAAGTCACTCTTCCAGAGAACTCTCCAAAACCGACTCCGTAAGAAGGATTCCAATTTTCAAACACATATGCTACCAAAGGAGGCTAAAAAAAAAGAGTTAAGTTCGTTTATCTACAGGAATCTCTGCAGGCTAAGTATCCTGCCAGGGTACTTGAAGTGTTTCAGCACAACGAATACATCTTTGTCTCTTCTACTGCTCATACATCGAACATCACACTGATCATGTTGAAGGTGTCTCCCAACCACAACGAATCTATGATTCTATACACACAGGCGATTCAGAGTCTGCTGCCCATATATCAGTTCTGAGAGATGCAGAGGTGCTACCTGGGGTGGGACAGCAATCATCAGTTACTGACACTCGGCAGTGCACTACAAAGGCTGGATGTGCAGCGTAGCTGCCATTTGCCAAAATCCCACCAAGGGTCCAGAAAGCAGCTTGCCACTTCTCTCATTTTGAGACACCTTGTACCCCACTCCATTAAAAATTTCAGTATGAGATGTACAACGACAGGTAATAAAGAAAAATACGTGGTACTAAATGACTGTTTATGTCTCTACAGCACAGAATGAACTATAGAAATGCACTTGCATTCAACTTCAGAGGCATTGTTCAGCTATTAATCCCATCTATATAAAAAATTAGGAGTCTAATGTAAACTAACATTATATGTCCTAATAACTTTTCAACTTTGGAAAATGTCCAATTCAAGCAAAATTCACAAGAACCTTTTTCGCTTGTTACGCAGGTTGTCATTTGGGGCCCGTGCCAACCTGTGATACCCCAGGTACCACATCTGAAAAGGATGCAACATTTTTCATATACTTAAACAAACCACACAGTGAAAGAAAGAGACATTGACCAGGTTGTGATGGAGCTGAGTCATCCTTCCAGAGAACTCTCCAAACTCCGCTTCCTAAGTCTAGCTACTTCAACAACTCCAACAGAAATTATGTTCTCTCAGAATTAAGAATCTCAAGAACGTATCAGAAGATCAGATTAACTTTCTACAAGAGATGAATACACATCAACTAAGAATGATACAGAAGTAAAACAACAGCAGCTTGCCATAAGTATTTCTTGGGAGCAAGCACGTATGTTTTGGTTCCCACAGTAGAAATGTGAATCGCCATTCATTTAGGCCTACATTTATTTCGTCCTTCTTCCTGGAAGAAAAGAACTAACTGGGAGAAAAGAAAGATACTGCAATTAGAAAACAAACTGCTAGCTTCCAGCACAAGTACTGACTGTAGTCTAGCTGCCACTACAGAGACACTCCCTAGTGCTACAGCAATACCAACAATTAGAGGAATTTGTCTTAAAATCTGAAAATCACGAATGATCCTATAGGCTGAAAGACTAATTTCTTTGGCCTCAGAGACAAGGGTTATTTCTTTGCTGATAAGTACCATTTAACTTTCTAAACATGTTTCTTTCATATTTCTGTTTATTTGTACTGGAACATTTGCAGGTGAATCCATGTGAACAGTTTCTGAGCTTTGCAAATTTCTTGGACACTGTGGGACTGGTTTATATTTTACAAATTTGCATTGTGTTTGGAAGAAACTGTGCCTGCTTTGCTTTTAAGAATTGCTTCAAAAATACTTCTTTAGCTCTCTACTGAATTCTGATGCATTTTATCTGTCTTAACAAGGTAACAATATGAATCCCAGCCCATTATCTGTGGTTAAAAAAGCACTTACACATATTCTTAGATCCATTTCTGTTCTGTACAATATTTAAACCAGCGCAGGTCCCTTCCCACTGAAAATACTCTATTCTACGTCTGTCTTGTTAGAATTTATGTGAGTCAAATTACGCACATCCTTAAGTTGATCTGAGTAAGGATGCTTTTCCACAGCAAGGTTGAATTGCTACCACTTTAAAACACTACTTGATTGTCGGAGCATCTTCAACATATCTTGACACCATCAGATTTTCTAATGTCTCTATGCACTGAGTGCAGGGAATACGCACATGCACTCCTTACGTCCTTTACATGTCGAGTGACTTAGGAAAAGAGGTCAGAAGTCATTTTCTTGGTCCAGACCCTTTAAGAGACTGGACAATTTTTTCAATTACTCATTTTTCAGGATCATGGTGAACAAATAGCAAATAGAGGTATCCAAAAAACAATCTGTAGCTCTTGAGAATGTCCTCTCACTAAGAGTAGCACTCCTGGGAAGTGCTCATACAAGTGCACAAACTAATTCCAGCAGAAGGAAAAGCACATCTCTCTCACTCAACTTTCGGTAGACCAAGCAAACATACACATGGAAAACCTTACCCACATGTTAAAACCTCCCAACACAAAGGCAGTATCACAAGTGTTCATAAGATGACGAATATTGCCATGGCTGACACATGCACACTCCAGGACTGACAACACCAACCAGACATCCAGTAAGTAGGTAAGGGACTTTTGGAGAAGTGTGTACTACTTTGGATCAAGTCAGCGTGCCTTAAAGACAAAGCAGCATCTAAATAATCCAGCACCAAGCACTTTTGTTTAGCACCATTATTAGACAAAGAAATTGGACTTGAAAATGGATTTCATTTTTTTAAAATGCTATAATTAATAAAAAATATAGGAATTATGTTTTTCTATTAACTTCTGATAGATAGTAGTTCCATGCAAGACTCATTTTTTATTAACCAGACAGTCTTGAAGGACTTCAATAACCTTACTTCAAACCTCACTGAATTCAGCCATTAAAAAAAATACACTCCAGGTTGAAACCCCACACTCAGTAGTTTTAGTCCACAAGCATTCTTTCAGTTTAGCTTGATTTAATTATTTTCAAGTTTTAAAATCATCAATCGAAAGCTCTGCAGTTTTACTTTTGAGAAAAATGTTCTTGTTACTCAAAAATACCTTTGAATTTCCCTACTCTATTTGATGAATAAATATAACTAAATTTAATGTGATATTGTATGTGAATTTACCCCTCAAGCACTCTCAGTGAAATGAAACCAGGATATACAAGTCAATGACAAATGCAGTGCAAAGACTTACATAAAGAAACTAATACTGTTGAACATATATATACTTGATATACTTCTGTAAAGATGTCCAACACCATTCAGTGTGTACGGACACATTATTCCAACAACATTAACAGCTTTTTCCAACTATGTACTTTTCTTCACCTCAGCAATCTCCTCCATTTTCTGCTCCAGTTTCAAGGGACTGTAGTTGTTTCTGCCCTGACATCACGTCCATGTACCCCTCTGCCATACTGTATGTATAGGACAAGAGGAAATGTCCTCAAGTTGCGCCAGTGGAGGTTTACACTGGATAATAGGAAAAATTTCTTTACTGAAAGAGTGATTAAGCACTGGAACAGGCTGCCCACAGAAGTGGTGGAGTCATCATCCCTGGAGGTGTTCAAAAAATGCGCAGATGTGGCACTTCAGGACATGGTCTAGTAGCGGTCATGGTAGTGTTGGGTTGACGGTTGGACGTGGTGACCTTAGAGGTCTTTTCCAACCTTAATAATTCTATGTGGTCAAACAACAAGGCCACCATGGAAATTCAATGTGTAAAACCATTATGTTATCTTAGTCCGAAGATCAAATGAACTTTTTATGACCTGAGGCCCCAGCTCCATCCAGAGAGAGAATTTTCTACAACTCTTATATAACATGTAACACAAGATTCACATCTGAAGTTAGAAAGGTCATTGTCCTGTACTTAACACAGCCCTGACAGAGCAGCCCAGGTTCAGAGCATGGGATGCTCCAGCTGGCAATTAGCCAATGAATCACCTCATTTTGTCAGTTAAAAAATTTCATATGTACTCTACATCACACAGAAACTATCTTTTCCTTCTGAAATCTCTCATGGTTGGAAATCTATCAATACTGTTTAACTTCAACTGTTGTTTCTACATGTATAGTTAATAAAACTGAAGGAAGCACCTGTTTTCAAAGAGGTCTGTCTAGCACATTGTTTTTTGATTCCTGGATTTAAAAGTAAAGTCTATTTGTGGCACTTTCATGGCCCCAGAATTTCAGCTTTCTTCCCACTGGAATATTCTTTATAATTCAGAAAAATTTAAATTACTACTTGCAAGAACAATTGAAAGTTAAAAAATGAAAGTCACATAGCAAAACCATAAATTATTCAAATGACCCTTCATGCATTGAAGGAATTCTTATCTGTGTACTGAGGGTTTGTTCTTTTGATTATACTATTAAATATTCATTCTCTGTATATCCAAAAAAATAACAGCGTGTTATAAAACACACTCAAAACCAGGAAAGTGATTTATTTGCTCACATCTTCCAGAAGAAAAGTTTGGCTCCCTTTAAGTCTTCCCCCAGTGACTAAGAACTGTTTAGTACTTACACGTCTCCTAATTTTGCTTATATTTCAGTATTTTGTTTCATTTAGGCTTGCTCCAGTTCAGCTTTGGATTTATGACCATGAGGAAGAAACCTATTTCCATCAACTTTCACATTACTGCAACTCAAGGAGAAATGAGTCTGACTTAGCCTTGCTCCTCAAGGAGCCTACAAGGCAAAGCAACTTTCCAGCAGATTTTTCTCTACATGGAATTCTGGTTTATAAATCACTATAAATAGTCAACAATACACATTTACCAGTATCCGTCAAAGGGCAACTTGCAAACCTAATTTCACAGTTTGTTCCTTTGACAAGGCAGTGTCAGTCTTGCAGAGTATCCCTCAGTACCTTAAATGAGTGGTTTAACAGCATATAATACATGACTATCACTCTACTAAATTTGTCTCGAGGGAACCTCAAAAGTAGAGAGAGAGCAACACTACATCTGAAACAGAAAATGGTATTAGATAGGGTAGGGCAAGGGAAAAATAAATGTTCCTAGTTTAAAAGTCTTATCCACACATGCAATCAGCAGCTTTAAACGTATTTTATAATTGCATACCTGCTTCAAGATTCTAACAGGCTATGCCTCAAACTCTCACTAACCACCTCTTAATCATGTCCTAGTATGTCAGTGGGATAATAAAATAATTTGAATCGAGGAGTTACTTCAATTGGTCCTAGTCATGCTGAAGCTTTGAAGAAAACATTTTGGCCATACCTAAAAAAATGTAAATATTTTAAGTCTGTTGTAACCAATAAAATGGATTATGTCTTTTGTTTGTTTTTATTTCTCACAAAAAACACAGCTGCTTAATTTTATGTCCATTATGCACCTCCACAGCATTCTGTCCAGTTAGTTTCTGGCAGTGCACAAGGCAGTAGGATGCCATAAGTGAAAAGAACGGATGCAAGAAGAGTTATCAGACACATGTTATCTAGATCAGATATGTAAACCTCAGCCCTTTTCTATTTATTTGCTCCTTCCTGTACATGTGGGTCACATTCCCTTCATTAACAGAAAAAAGAACCCCTAGCTATATGTTCCCGTTATACAATAAGCAGAAATGGAAGTGGCAAATTCTTCAGTTTTGATGACCTCATCAGAGGTCAGCTGACAAACTGGATATACTCACTTCCACTTACAGGTATTTCTTGCTTTCTACTTGTGTTTTTTAGCATAACAAAAAAATCCTTTTCACATAGCCAGCCTCCACTACTGTTTCCTAAGCCTGCTCTCTGTAGCTTGAATTGATGCTACTACGACACATTCTCAAAAGCAGTGGACAGAATGACAAGTTCTCCATTTCCCTGGTTTTTATAAATATTCAGATTTTGGCAGGATGTCACGGAAACCTGGCAAATCACAGCAATACAATTTCCCCCATTTAAAAACTTATCCATAATGATAAAAGAGCACTTACATAGTGTTAGTCAAGTGCCTGAAAAGGTATTGTACTCTGAAGAGAAGAAGAAAAGGAACAGACTCCTAAGTCCAGATGCTAGAACCCCATAAGAAAAAATAGGTTTTCTAGCACTAGCCTGCGATGCAGTCCCTCAGGTACTACAATAAACATAACCTGAATGATTACTTCTGATATACTGCAGCAATACCAGACACTCGATTGCGATTTTACTGAGAAAAAATCAGAATGTCCTGAGAGAAGAAACAGAAGAATAACTAAAATTTGAATGAAAAAAGCTGTTCAAAGCTATGAAAACATCCCTATTCTGACCAGACACAGGAGTACCTACTGCTCTTTGTAGGATGAAAGGCTTAAACAGCGCAGCATCAATGATAATGACAGCAGTTTCATGTAGTTTTGTACTGCAACGGTTCTTTTATTTGGTTATAAACTAACTTGACTGAGCAAAACCACATCCTCCTTGCACATCAGGATGAAAGCCTGGGTCTTCAAGCTACCTAACTGTCCCTACTGCAAACGCTTGCCTAAAATGATGCTCCACTTTTAAATCACACACCATCTGAGCTGGCGATCTTTAGCTACTCTCCGCTGCACGTTCCTGCGCTTCCTTCTGGCCAGCACTTACTCTTCAGAATACTATCACACTGCACCTCACAGCAGATCTGTATCCCACTGATTGTTAAGCCTTCACACAGGACGTCTGAAGAAGAGTCTGAGGCAGAATTATCTACTGCAATGCATCCTTACAAGCGTGCACGGCCAAGAAAACTCTTCAGATGAAAAATCTGTATGTCTTTTGATGCAAACTGGTCATGGTATGTACCGGTCTATAAATCAAATTAGTAAATTTAACAAACAACAGTTGGCAGGAAATGTAGAGTACTCCTGCCCCTGGGCTGCTGTCCTGTAAAATAAAACAATGATTTATTAAATACATTTAACCTACATGAGAGCAGGCGTAACAACCCTCCACACCATCAATCCACTGCTTTTTAAGTGATAGTTTCCTCTTTGGGTATGCTGTCCATAGATGATGAACACAAAACTATACAGTTATGAAGCCTTGTGTTGTTTGTTGTTGGGTTTTTTAAGGAACAAAAAATACACCCTCTAAAAACTATTATTTAAAAACCAGAGCAATCAAAGAACAGCTACAGTGCAAGTTACCCTTACTTGTTCTGTCTCCATCATTCTATTAAAATAGTTACTATTGCTTTGATTCACCAAGTTACTTAAGCATATGTCTAATTTTAAGTACGTGAATAATCCCCTGAAGTCAAATGACTACTCACTCAATTAAAATTAGACATATGCTTAAGTACCTTGATGAATTGAAGCCTGTAATTGCCTGCAGTTGTTTCTGCCAATTTTGCTGCAAGTGAAAAACCAGAATTTTGCCAGTGAAAATGTGATAACATAATGCTTTTATCACTGAAGAAATTAATTTTATTTAATTTTTTTTCTTTCCAAGTTTGTTTTTCCACCCATAGTTCTAGGCAAAAAGTTCACCAAAGTAGGTACAGTAAAGAAAATTACATTTTAAACATAAAATGTGAGGGTTTGGTTTCTCTTCCACTCGTTTATAAAAACCTTTGCTGAAGTATGAAGTGCAAAACTTGGAAAAGACAGAGGAGACTTGCTACTTCAAGTAGCTGATACTGAATTTATTGGGCAGTCATAAACTGAAAGAGCATGATGATGGATGAATGAATACAAAAAGAGGCTTCACTTCAGAAGAGTTTTCCAAGATAGGAAGCTCTGCAGTGCTTGCAAGAATTAGGGTCCTGGGCTTACTGCAGCACGCTGTGAAGTCTACAGGAAGATTTACATCAAATTTTGAGAGGCGGATTGAACTGTTACTTCTCACAAAATATCAGCTTCCCCTTCTTTGGAAGAAAACACATACTTGGCAATACCTGCTAAAAGTTGTGAGTTTTTAATGGTTCCTAAAAAATGGGATAAGAAATAGAAGGGAAGGGGAACAAACATAGAAAAGAAATCTATTTATAAACACAACAAAATCCTTGTAAAGTATGTTCCTTAGATCTATTAAGACCTTTCTAAACACACTATTAAAAACACAGCAACTCTAAACAATTTATAACATCACAATTCACAGCCTTCCTGCCTCATCTAAGGCTAAGGCAGAAAACGGCTGCTGTTCTATGGCTACGGCTGAAATAATCTGCACAAGAAAGACACAAGTCTCAGTGGCCAAAAGATGAGGACCAAACATGGTCTGTCACCCCATCTAAACAGTTAGTATTCAAGAATTTGCCACGAGCAGATTTTGCTGGTAGAGTCATACTGTTGCCGATAAATAACTGCATAGTTAAATTGTTAAAATGCCGACAAAGAATAAATAAAAAAGGATAAACTCAGAAGAGTTTGAAAGATTCTAGTCCCTTATTTTCTGGAAAACACCCTTAAATAACACCTATGCCAGACTCTCACCTGTAAACTACAAACACACGTAGCAGTGCTAGCCTACAAACTTCTTCCCTCAGCTGAAGTTTCTGATTAAAAGAATTGTAAGGGCTTTTCAATTCTTCATAACAAATTATTTGGACATATGCTTTTCCCTTTTCTCTCTAACATTTCCTTATATAAAGACAAACTGGGTATGGCCCAAATTTGCCCACAAGGCTTAAAAACATGTAAAATACACGCAGAAGGTAACTAGTTCTACTTTTGGAATTATATCCAAGGGTTCTGAATAAAATTCACGTTTGTGTATAAACCGTGCATCCTGTTCCCACTGAGATTATCCACCAAAATAACTATTGGCTTAAAAACTATAAAAATAGCTACAATAATCACAGTACGGAGCATTGAAAAAATGGTTTGCAAAGGGGAAAAAAAGGTTGACCTGACCTTATATATGAAAAAAAAAAAGACTATTACTTCCTTCAATTTGGCGTCCCAAGAATTCAAGATCAGAATTCAAGTCCCACTCCTGAATCACGTGGGAGAAATGAGAACATGCAATGGGAGTTTTCAGGAATACGTACTTATAAAACGAATACAACAGGGGAAAAAAAAGGGGCTGAGGGAAACTGTTCTGTAGTAGCTTAACCTGCTTACCCCTACAAGATTACCTAGCAGAGGTAAATATGTTATTAATCTAACACAAGTATGACTTCACCAAGCGTACATTTCAAACCGTATTCCGTGCTCCTGAGAATACCCTTCCACTGCAAGTCCTCCTACGTGTAGCTATGTAACACACATAAAGTACTTCTCACTGCAACATACAGTCACTTAATAATTACCATTTCGGGTTAACATTCCTAAAATACCTTTTAGAATGATTACTGAATAAATCTGTTCCACTGGATTAAAAACCTACAAAGAAATACCTACCATTTCATTGTTACTATATTAACTCACCATTCGCCCTTGAGAAAACAAAGGAGGAAACTAACCTGATTTTCCACTTTAAACTATGTGCTCTGAGCAACTTTAGTGTTAAAATTTCTGCTAAGACAATCATTGCTTCCAAGTTTCCCCTGAAGCTATGACCGTTCACGACCACAGTTTGTTAGAGTGATATACTGAACTTTAAACTTTTAAGAAAATGCCGCAAACAAATCCAAATAAAGTAAGCATGCACCTGCTCCCATACTTAATTCTTCCCTGAATTTGGTGAGGTTGTCAAGTCCTCTAGTAAAATAATAGTCTGAATCACATCCTGGTTTAAAAAACCTAATTCGCAAATAGTTCCTCAAAAATCTCTGGGTTTTTATTTCAAAAGTTTTATAACTAAACAGGGTTCAACTCCCGCAATAACTCTACAGATTGTTTCCACCCACACAAAAAAAAATCCCAGCCTACTTACTGTACAATTTATACTCAAAATGCGTAACGCTATTTTCCAACTGAAAACAAAACCAACAGCGTGAAGAAGTGTAGAGTTAGCATGAACTCTAGAGAAAACGAAGTCCAATACATCTTGTTCAAACGGTAAGCGAAATCAGAAAAACTCACAAGGAGCAGGAAGGGAAGTTCAACCTTTAACTGAACTGAACAAACGGCAAAGTAAATTTAGGGCCTTGAAGGGGTGAGAGAAGAGAAGGATGTGAGAGCTGAAACCCTGCAGCATTTTTACAATTGCTTTTTACAATTTGTTCATTTCCAGATGACGAAGAGCAACTTTGCAGACCAGGCGAGAGCACCTGAAGAAGAATACAAAGATACCCTCGCTACAAATTTGTCATCTTTTCATTTTTTCTTGCTCTCATTAATGAATTTTGGAGAAACTGCAAGAACACACGAAGATTAAAAAATCAAGCCTTTTAAAACCCCTTATATTAGTCCATCCATGACCAGACAGAAAGTCACCTTATTTGGAACGTGTTTTCCTTAATTCCAAAATATTTTTGTTAACGCATTGAGTTCTAGAATCTACACTATTTACATGCCCCCCCACAGCCACACAAACAGAGCCCCAAGCAAATAATTACTTTTCCTGTTTACGTAAAATAATTATGCAGGATTTCCTGAGAACATGATTTTCAAATTAGGGACAAACCAAACTGAAGAGTCTCTGTTTCCTTTACCACAGGAAATGTAGTGGATTTGGTTTTAAACTCAATTTATATATCAATTAAAAAGCTGGAAGTTCTTATCTGTGACTGAGTTGTGGCAACTTTTGAAAGTTAGGGAAAACAATGTTCTAACAAGTCTTGAGCTGTTGAAAATATCTTTTAGAAATGTTAAATTTAATAGCTCTCTAGTGCATGTCTGGGATTTCTTTGTAATCTTCTTGAGCAATGTGTAATATTTTGGCAAAATCCCAAACCCGCTCAGTTAGTAGTAGTAGAGAAAAGGAAAGGCTATAAAGTGAATTTGTTGTCTCTTTTTTTTATTAGTTTTAGAAACCTGAAACATAAAAGAAATCTTGCTTTACATTAACTTCACCCTGTTGCTGCATTCCAGAAATTTAGTGCGGATTTGCATGTGCTCCATATGTGGCTTTCGGTATCTGCCCTACCTGGCCTGAGCAGCCGCTGTGCATGTGCTGACCAGCTGTGAAGAGAGCGGGGGGGAAGGCGAAAGGGGAAACAGCCCAGCTTTGGACGTGGAAAGCAGAGAGCTGGATTTCCTGGCTTACCCTGTGGCCCACTTAATGTCTTCAGTCAGGTGACCAAAAGAGGCAAGTAAATTACACAGGAGCAGGCACCGAATGTCAAACAATAGATTATAGCCACACAATATTCCAATTTCCTTTTCTGATCGCTGGAGCCTCAATGTGCACGAGCTATGTCCCCAGCTAGGCAAATTTTTATGGTTGCTTCTCCACATGCGTCGTTTCCAAGAGAACTGAGTATGATGCCGCAGTCCATACATTCCTTCTCGTTTTAGGAACTTGGTATTCTTAATTTCATTTATTAATTAATCTAAAAGGGCAATATTGGCCTCAGAGTGGTTCCCTGACTACTTACATGTAATGTGATGTGACTGAGCTCACGGCAGTATGATGACCATTGATAAAATCAGCTACATGCAGTTGCACGAAAAATGAGAACTATTTTGATTTCTTATAAAGTGTATTTTCCACATACTGAAAAGAGGTTTTTACAATCAATCCACTAGTTTTTAATGCTTAACTTGCATTTGCAGCACGTATGTTCTGTAAGTGAATAACAAATATTGGCCTCATGGATGTTACAGAATCTAAAAGAAAAAATAAAAATTATAGTTTGCTTCTGAGTTTATACTTAGTTTTTAGTACACATATTAGGAAAAACGGAAAACTAGAATGATGAAGAACAAACTCTCAATTATCACTTCCAGCATCCCTTTCTCTTTAATACCTTTAATTTTATTTTCCATTAGTGGTTGATATTCATAAAGTATGGACATAGAGCTATTGACAAAAAATTGTTACAGTACAAATTGCTGTTGAGCAGCAAGACCTAGTCCAAATGGCATGCAGACATTCTTGCCTCTTACTCTTTTTCTGGTTACTTGTCTGAAGGGCACAGCTCTTACCTGGTATTTTAAAAATCCTATCACATGCACTGCCAGTGATAATTTCAGATTTGATGCTTCCCAGCTACAGCAGATTTTTAGCTCATCAGCTCAAAAAAGCAGCTGTCTGCAATATGGGTTCATCTATTTTCCTAGTCCTTTCTACTTCAAATATTCTTTAAAAAATAAAAAATAAAAAATTGTGCTAATCCCTCAAGAGTAAAAAGCAGCACTATATTAATTCACATGTGGCAAACACAGCATCTTCCCTGCCTGAGCTGAAACTGCCATCATCCCATTACTCAATCGCCAACTGTTGCCAGTTCCATTGCAGCCACTTTCATAATGGTTCCGGAGACATCCAGTCTGCGGTATTTCCAATCCTCATTACAACTCTTTTACATATATGTTCCGAGGCTTCCCTGGAGTGCGCCATCAGAACGACGACTACGAGGGATTTGAAAAGCACTTTAAATCTAGCGCATTTGAGGTTTGTCTCTAAGGGCCTTTTGGACATGTTCAAAGCCTGCGCAGCCCCTAGAACACATGAGTGCAGAGCTCGGAAGCAGGGTTATCAGAGATGCTTCTGGGGTAGGGATGTCAAGAGGAGCATCTCTCGCTGGAATTACAGCGGATGGTACAGTGAAGGGTGACATTACATCAAGCCACGTACTTAAAAATCACTCAGATCTCCCCAAAATTGTAAGGTTGGCTTAAAAGCCACGAGATGGTCTAAACCAAAAACTATCAGTATTTTTCTTTTTCAGGATTTTTGGAGCTTCAGGGAGAAGCTGCCTTCTCTTCCAAGTCTTGATGAGTTGCTACGTTACTGATGAGTCTGGTGAGTCTGATACACATTACCAAAAAAATACCGTTTACATCCGGACAGTAAAGTCTCACTAAATCAAGAACAGGGTCTTGATTCCCTCAAGGAGCCGAAATCAAAGATGCAAAAAACAAATAATTGAGTAGGCTTTTATTAAAATGGCAAGCCGAGAGACACAAAGCCTAGCATGCTGCCAAGTCAACTTGGGTGATTATGTGAAGGAGTCAGCTGTCTTCCTTCTCTTTTCACCAAGGCAATTTTTGGAACTCATAATATAGGAAAAACAAAAAAGGCAGGGGTAGGGGCAGAATCAGAAGACTGGTAAATGGACACAGAAAAAAATCAATTTTTTATGAATCTCATGATTATTATTATGCCACTCTCATGATTTTCAGGACCTGGTACGTTAATGTGAGGCAAGGAGATACTCAGTACATCTGTCAATATTTAAATATTGGAACCTTGTTTCCGCAAAGTCCTATTTCATAGTAAACATGCTGTCTATCCAGTGTCTCCTCGGTTGAATTAATCACATTATTGATCAGTGTTTTACATAAAACCTGGGACTGGCACATTCCTCAAGAGGGTATTGTTTTAACTTCTATTTCCAGGTGAAATTCATAAACCCTAGCACAGGAGTTGATGAACAGGTCTTACATGCCCTTTAAGTCATACTTAACTTCTACTTTTAAGGGATTAAATTGGATTTGAGTGATTAAGTCTTCTAAAGATGCTCAGCACAGTAATCAATGCCATCTGAAACTAACCCATGACCCTCTTAATTCCCACGAACATTCACGATCTCCAAGAGTAGCCCATCTGCCTCGTGTTTACAGTAAGCACGATGTTACTATTTTAATTGCTTATTTTTTGCATGAAAGTAATACCTACTGACTCTTGTGCACTACACAAACATACACTCAGTGAATTCATGGGCAAAGGCACAGCTCCACACCTACACAGCAATATACAGGTGAAACTTCGGCTGGATTATGAAAAAGACATGTTGAGAGTTTACTTCTGAAAACCCAGCATTTTCAAGTGTCATGACCTGCTAAGATTTCTTTTAGAATCCTTGCAGAAGAGTCTGCAGAAGCTGCACTCTAGCAGCTTGAGGACAGAAGTGAGATATTAGAGCTTAGAAATGTGCAAACACAGTGACTGGATCAAATCAAAGTAAAAGCAAGCAAATTATATGTCAGCACCTACCTCCCAGAAAGACACACATACATGCCCCAAAACAACCAGAAAATGGGTAGCAGCCAATACTGACTTGCCAAGTACAAATACCTGGACTTAGATGTCTGTCTTTGCTCACCAGACTACAGTGAACAGCAGTACCAACCTAAAAAAGGCCAGATGAGAAATGGGGTTATCAACCGGTTGGATGTTACCCAAAGAAGTTATGAACTTGAAAGAATATTATCAACTGCTCATGTATCATTTCAATATTCTCATTAATAACCCAGATGCTTAGAGAAGAAAGGAAAGTGGTGAGACACTGGAACAGGTTGCCCAGGGAAGCTGTGGATGCCCCATCCCTTGATGTGTTCGAGACCAGGTTGGATGGGGCTTTGAGCAACCTGGTCTAGTGGGAGGTGTCCCTGCCCATGGCAGGGGGATTGGAACTAGATGATCTTTAAGGTCCCTTCCAACCCAAACCATTCTATGATTCTATTCTATGGAAAGAAGTGAAAATGTTTGCAGCTGAGAGATGAAGTTTGAAAGCCGGAGGATTAAATTCAACAAGGAAAATCAACTGGGACGTTCCAGAATTAGGCATGAGTAATTAAATTACATTAATAATTCACATACAAGAGTAGAGGATCAAGAATTCACACATTTCACAAACTGAACATGAATTAAACAAAGGTTCCTTTGCAACAGCGGGGCAGCATTAAAGGGGCATTTCAGAGCACCAGCTTAACTCACAAGATTCATGAAATCATCTTTCTATTGTACTTCAAGATGTGCATTTGGTTCTGGACATCACAAAAACAACATGTTCCAGAAAGGAAGTACAGAAAATAGCAGAAAGTTTTGGAAAGCATGGTCTCGGGGGAAGGACTAAGGAAACCGGGAATGTTTAGCCTAAAGAAGACTGAGACATACCAGTCCATAAGTTCATAAAAGACTACTGGAAAGAGGAAGGAATCTGGCTTCTCTGTTTGACAGCTTTTCTTAATGTCTGATCTGATCATTCCTAGCTGTAATTTAAACACTTCTTGCTTTGCGTGCCACAGAGATAATGAATAGTGAAGCGCTAAAATGAACTATCCTGGGGGGTTGTGGAGTCCCAGAACAAGTCAGGCAAGTATCTGCGGAGAGCAACACTGTTAAAGATGATCTTACATGGAGCAGGGATAGCCCCATCCACGACTGGCTTTTTATCATTGTTCCCTGCCCACAACATTGAAACTAGCTCATGTACTTCTCCATTACACTGTTCAATGCCATGAAGTCATACCTGAAAGACAGGAATAATTTCTTCGGAACTGCTTACTATTTAAACAGAAACCAACCTGGAGAAAAGTAGAAGGAAGAGATGAGTTCTTTTACACACAGAGAAGGGGCACACAAAAGCAGCCTACTCAGATCACAACCACAGGAGTCAAATCTCAAAGCATAGACAAAAATGTGGTAGGAAACTTAGCAGTAGGAATTCTGGAAGTAATCACCACTCTTGTTACTTGCTGCAACCTGGAACTGGTGATTTCAAGAAAGTGCTCTACTTTGTATTATAATACTGCATTGAGTTTTGGACCCCGCAAAGAAGGACATTGAGGTGCTGGAGCATGTCCAAAGAAGAGCAACAAAGCTGGCGAGGGGTCTAGAGAACAGGTCTTACAAGGAGCGGCTGATGGAACTGGGGTTGTTTGGCCTGGAGAAAAGGAGGCTCAGGGAAGAACTTCTCACTCTCTACAGCCACTTGAATGGAGGTTTGTAGAGAGGTGGGGGTCCATCTGTTCTCCCAAATAACAAGTGATAGGACAAGAGGAAATGGCCTCAAGTTGCACCACAGAAGGTTTAGATCGGATATTTGGAAAAATTTCTTCACAGAAAGGGTTATAAAGCCCTGGAACAGGCTGCCCAGGGAAGTGGTTGAGTCACCATCCCTGAAGGGATTAAAAAGACTAGTAGATGTGGTGCTGAGGGACATGGTTTAATGGTGACCTGGCAGTGCTGGGTTAAAGGTTGGACTTGATGATCTGCCAACCAGAACAATTCTATGATTAAACGGATTGGGAGCACTCACCCAAAAAGCAGCATCACATTAAATGAGGTTGTAACAAACACTCGCACCAGAAATAATATAGCTATTTTGCAAGCAAATGTAAAGCTACATTTCTGAGTTTCAGTCCAATCTCTTGACCACAAATCACTTACATTATCTTTTTAAATCTGACAGAACCTTATAGGATGAATGTTTGAAGAAGCTCACACAAGATGCACAGGAAACCACTATAAAAACCACCAATATTCGCAGTTGCTTTCAGCACCTGGTACTTGAGAAAAGAAACTATTTAACTGTTTTCTCATCATCATTATTACTCAAAACTGTTAAATGGCAGGAAATAAAATTACTTCAGAATCTCCGAGGAGTTTGAAAAGGTAACAGTGAAAAGATAGCGTAATTATGCATGAGTGCTAAGAGGTAGCACTAATAACATTCTCTTAGACGAGCTACCTGATCAGATTCTTAATACAGGGAACTCTGTTCATGCCCAAGGCCACCTGCCTCGCTCATGGATTAAATAAGTCAGTAAACACTCTATGTACTAAACAAATCTCAGCTCCTTTCGTGATTCTGACAGTCATGTGATGGTCATTTTTACTTCCATTTATCCTCCAACTTTGACAAACTGGTGAATGTAAACTAGCTACGTAAAAATGGGTAACATCAGGAAAATCAAGTGAAATCCTAGAATTACTTCAAAACACTCACTTCTATATTTAAAACCCTCAAATAAAATATTGTAAGCTTGTACATAAAAGAGGAAGAAATTATTTGTGGGTTTGTGGAAGCGCTAAAAATAAGACTCAGGGTCCATTGTTCTAAGCCTCAAGCTAAATTACAATGCAGTCTCTGCCCCAGTGAGCTAAGTTAATAACTCTTGTGTACTACAAAAAGCTTTGTTGCATTGTTACAACTATTATTCATGGTCAAAACTCTCTAGCCACTATCATAACCACATATGCCAAGGATAAATTTGACAAGGTCAAAAAATTGTCTCTGTTTAGAAGAGACATTATCATACTAACATTGGTATATATCGAATTTTGTCTTTATGTTAGGTTTTGACTATGCTACATAGATTCAGCTAATGATTGTCTACTTGAAGACACATCAGCTTCCTATTTGTTTATTATTCTGGCCATTCCACATGACAATGGATGGTTCCAATATAAAAATCATAGCTAATATTAACTGAGTGCATATCAGTTGGATAGCAAACTAAAGGTTAACCTTGTGTCTGTTTTTTTTTATTTTTATCTAGCAAAGAATAGCCTTTCTAGTAAGATAATTTAACTTCGATTTACCCTGGTAGATATCTAAAATACAAAATATAAAAAATATAATATACCGAATATGAAATACAAGTTCACTGGACTTGGAGTCACCAATGAAAGTATTCTGCAAAATGATCCAAGGTGCAACAAAGCAAAAATCACGGAACATAGACAAAAGAATCCAAATAACTTAATAGTAAATCAAACTGTAGCTGGTAACTAATCAGCAAAGTTTAAGCACAGAAGTGTTCACCTACCCTGGCAGCTGAATACCTTAGAAGAAGGAGATATAGAAAAGTTGAAAAATGAAATCAAACTATTCTTAGATGTCTTAACAGCAAGTGAAAGCTCCTCAGGTTACTCAGAAACATGTAGATCTCACCTAAGGCACTCGCCAGATCTGGACACACCACTTGAAGAGGCGAACCATGTCAGAGAGCAAAATAAAAAAAATACAAAAGGTTTAAAAAAATTTAACCCTGGGGAAAACATGAATGACCTGGCCTCACACAAACCAGGCAAGAAAAACAACACTGTAGATGAGCTCTATATACATTTGATATAGATAAAAGCTTGCTACAGACAAGATGGTAATCAACTGCCACAATGCATCACTATATAGGCAAAAAACCTTCCCCTAAATCTAGGCTCTATCTTCCTTATTGAAAATAGAATTATTTCTTTTCCTCTTCTCAGTAGGCATGGAGAACTAACTAAGACTGTAGCATGTATTTTAAAAATTACAGTGAAGAGAGATTGGGACAAACATCTGCCAAAAGTATCCTGGATACAGGTGAACAAAGGTGAGGATGTAGATTAGATGAAACTGGTTGAGACCTCTTTAAGAATGCACATGTAAGAGCAATTTCTCTAGCATAATTTGTATAATAAGAGCGAATTCTAGTCAGAGAATATTCTGTGTTTCAGGTGATGATCAGGAAGTATGGTTTTGTCAAACAGAGAAAAAAACCCAGAGAACTACATTTTAAAAATTTGTATCTCACCTTCATTGACACCAACTCTCAATACAACTGAATTAAAGTCTTATAGCAGAAGTCCTGCTTATTTTACAAAGCAAATCAAAACAATTTTGGTAATAATAGGGGTTAATAATAGACAAAGCCTAAATTACAATTTCTCAGTCTTTTTACCATCAAAGAAAAATACCTGTTTTAGCATCATGCAAGATGGTACCCGAATGTAGCAAAGGGCATGAGAAATGACATCAAAAACCACTGCAATTTAAAGCTTATTTTCCTAAGTAGATTTAGCATTTAAAACTTCAATGCGTTAGTAAGGCAACAGGACTCAGACTTAAGTGCATGTGTCACTTTTGTGAATAGAAGCCCTCTCAGAAATGCTACCCTCCCAATTAAACTCCCAACAGTTGCCTCTGTACTGGAGGAGCACAGTTGTTATTCCAGTGGAGCTAAGCTTATTGTAGCAGAAATGCAATACTTTTAGAGGAAACCATATATAGCCCACGCTAAATTTATTAGTGTTCATCACTGCTTGGAAATTAACTTAACGACAAATTTCATGACATGGCAGCTCACTGTGAAAAGAAAGGGTCATCCTGCAAAGCAGCAATCAGGTTCTACACTAAATCTTTATGAAGCAGTGCTTAGTATCAAATACATCCAGAGATGCCAAACAAGCTTCATAAACTCCACTCACAGATTGACCCACTCTGAGAACATCCTCACAGGATATTGTAAGCTCCCCCATCAGAAAAATGAGAACAGATGTGATTTATATAGCAACTCCATTCATTAAACTAGCTCTGGATAGTCATGTTTCAGAGTTTCATGGTGACAAAGCACAGACCTCAAACAGATGCATTAAATGTGAGCAGAAATGCAAGTCTCATGATGAGAGAAGGAAGAATGTTGCAATGAGGTATGGGGAACAAGCATTTTTCTAGGGAAGTAAATGCTATGTGAAAATAAGTGGTTTACATTCTTGAGGACAATATGCAAAAGAGCGAAACAGTTTTGAACCCTGCTATGTTTCTGATCGCAGATGGTTCCCTTTTGGCTGAACAGTGGTAAAGGTTCTTAATCGGGTCTATAAGTACAGTGAACCTTCACATTGCTGAAAGAGAAGCATCACTCCATTAAAAGCAAGTTCATAAGCAAGTGTTAATCCCCGTGCAACGTAGCATTTATCATTTTTCATGCAAGTGCTCATTCCAAGAGGATTATCACTTCCCCATCCTGCCCTCTGGCTGACTACGCAGGGCAGAGAAATTCTTTATTCCATATGGAAGGGGAGAGGGAGGTTGGAGGAAGCTGTGATCTCCAGCTTCCAGTTTTGCTGTAGCTACTCCAAGTTGAAAGTGGGAAAGAGCGCAGGCCAATGCTGCAGCAGTTGCTCTTCAATGAGAGTATAGATACGGCTTCCCAGAAGCTGTCTAGCAATTAGTAACACATGTCATGCTACAAAGACGCGGGGAGGGCGGCGGGGGGTGCAAGCACTC
This sequence comes from Eurystomus gularis, assembly GCA_013400335.1. Taxonomy (NCBI): domain Eukaryota; kingdom Metazoa; phylum Chordata; class Aves; order Coraciiformes; family Coraciidae; genus Eurystomus; species Eurystomus gularis. The sequence goes on along the minus strand of VZZY01021432.1, from coordinate 143,591 downwards.
CTCGCTAATATCTGAATGGTCAAACGCACCTTTGATTTGTGCGCACACAAAGTAGTTCATTTAAGCCTGATTAAAGTGACTCTGTTTGAAATGCCTCAGCTCCTAATGCAGTGACACAAATCAAGTACTGTAAGTACGGTTCTACAGCTAAGATCTGTAAGTATATAGAAATCCACTTCTGTAAGTTTACGAAATTTGAGCCGCCTTTCCTATTAGACATACATTTTCCTGAAAAACTGCCCTTTGAGGTGTAAAGAGCTTAGAAAAGAACATATTTGAGGTGGAATAATATTAGTTACAGGGTACTTTTGCTTTCCTTTGGGGCATAACGTCCTTAACGGCTATAGTCACATCTCCCCTTGCAGAACAGTTACAGGCTACGTACAGTTCACCTGGGTGCTCTTATATAACAGATCTACTCATGTAACCATGTAATTGTAGGCAAAAACATGCAAATACAGACGTTCTAGACTCAATGGCATGTCAAACTCATCACAGAGACAATCAGAATATTACTTTGTAACATGCCACATTTATATAAAGTCAAAAGCACTGCATATACAAAAGCAGCTCATAATGCTGATAATTTGGATCTGCCGTCCTACATGGTTCCTTAGAAATAAATGCTGCAACAAAAACTAGATTACATGAATGACATCTAGTGGACAAACCCTTCCATAACAATCAACGTTTTCCAACCAAAGCTGTCAAAGCTTCACTTCAGCAAGCACCTGAACATCAATTAAACGATGGCATGAATTTTCCTGGGGTTTTTATTTGTTCACTTTTATGTCTTCATAAAGTCAGCATGATCATGTGAACATGCCTTAACCTCTCCTGTGCCCCAAGAGTGAATGTTATTCACGATAAATCCCTAGATCCTCAAATTCTTAAGGAAATACAGCTTTCAAAGACCGTGAACACTGCCGAAGTCCTTACTCATTTCAACCATTTAAAGTAATTCCTTTCTGTTTCCTTCCCCTTTACCAACCAGAAAGAGTTTATTTGTCTTCCTTGCACAACACTTTGCACAAGGGATTGTGGTGTTTTACTAGGTCTAGCTACAATGGCGATAAAAATAGCTATTTATATACGCAAGACGATGATGTCAGGAGTCACTGAGTGATCCTGCTGCACACAGATTTCTGAGCTTCCTTTCAGACTGTTTAAACCTGTTCCAGCTTTTGAGTAGCTGCGCTGTATAGTTATACAACAACTATGAAACATTTTCACAAAAGGAAAAGCAAAGTTTCTTTTTCTGCCCTGGGTCTGATAAGCAGATTAGAGGAAAGCAGTGATCCAGCTGCAGTCAGCGTCTCCTCTCCAAGCCTGCAGATCCTGCTTTAGAGCCTTCCAACCAGCTACAATTTGAAAAGCAATCTACTGATCAGGGCTCTGTTATGCTGCCTTTCCTAAGAATTACAGCTTGACACAGATATACAGATCTATAATGTCCAGTAACCCCTCAACACGTTTGGAACCCAACCATGCTGCTGCAAATGATATGATCTAGATTTCTCACCCCAGCAGTGGATGAATGGGGAGGAAACAACAAACAGCATACACAAAAGACAAATACGCCCACTAAATGACACTGAACATCAGTACACCTGTGTTCTGATCCTGGTTTCGTTAGAGTTCTTCTCACGTGACCATGGACGAGTGACAGACTAATAATCTTGATGTACACCCAGTTTAAATGAGCATAAACACGTATATAAGTTCAAACATATAACTATATACATAAGAACGCTTTATGATGGACACTAAATATAGTCTGTGAGATTTCCCACGAGGAGATCAAAATTAGACATTTGTCATTACCACCAATTACCACCAATTACCAATTACCACCACTACTTTACAATAATTGCAATTATCCATACCTGTTCTGCAAATTCAAAGTATAAGACCCACAAAAAAGTACCTTGCAAGATTTGCTTAAAGTAGAAAGGTGCAGGAGGATTTCCTTCAGGGAGGAAAAAAAAGCGCCAGGTTTTAAATGAATTTCATTTCCATCTGAAAAGTTCCTGTGTCCAGGTAAGAAGCTGCCTGTTCTATGTGAATACAAGGTCAGCTGCCTTAAAGTGCTTTCTCTGTGACAGGACAGGACATATATGAATGAAGTTCTAACTACATCTCACATTATACACTCAGCAGGTATCTAAAACAGCCTAAGGCAAACTTACTGATTGGGTTTGCAGACAGCTGCTCTGCCCAGGAGAGAGGCTTGACAACTCACTGAAGGACAATCACCAGAAAGGTATCAATACTATGTTGTCAGGTTTGAATAGCTACAATTCATTCCTCATAAATGGGCAGCTTTCTACACAGATTCCCACAGATGATTACTACACTTCTCCTTGACTAAAACGGCAAGGCACCAGAAGCCCTGCTCCAGCACTTCTGACCAGAGCATCAACTGTGGGCCGTCATAATCACAAAAACACCAAAACGTTTGTGTAGTCAGTGTGGTCATACCACAGTAAGAAACTCCTGAAGAACCTAGTAAGGAAATCTACAAATAGAAACTTGTCCAAAATGAAAGAAAGAAAAAGAAGTCCTGCAAATTCTATCTTGTTTTACAGAATCCAGGACAACACAGGCCTTTCTGGCTTCTCTTTCCTGTGCCTTGTAAGATAAACATAAAAAGCAAGTAGCTAGTTAAAAAAACCAGGTAAGTAAGTAGTTCAAGGAGACGCACTAGGCCACTAAATTATCTGAGAGACTGGGTATTCGTCATACGAGATGTGTATCTTGAGGACAGCCAAACTGCTCTTTGGAAAGTGAAACCATACATTGTGAGAGAGCACATTTTTCTGCTTGAGAGCACAAAGTTTCTATTCAGTTGGTTTGTGAATACATTTCATGTTCATGTCAAATAGGCAATACTTTCAGCAGGAACATGTCATTGCTCAGAACAACAATATAGGACAATGGGCCCCCAACATAGTCTAAATAGTCCAGGTGACTATTATGTAGATAAGGTTCACAGAGTAGAAAGGGTCATCTTGCATTTCTTGAATCTAGAACTCGCCCCAAAAAAATCTGTATTTTATTTCTCTCCTGTGCATAGGTTCCATCTTCTCCTAGATTGAGCCATTAGAGAGCAGAAAGATTTTCTCCCATAACATCCACTTTGGACTTTCTTAGGAAGGAGAGTTTCCTGCACAAAACAAAACTTCACAAACAATTCAAGTTCTATTCCTTGCTGATTTTTCTTCCAAGACACATCAACTGCAAAAGTATCCCAGTAAAACCACATAAAGACAGAAAAGAAAATGACTACACATCACCATTCTTGTGTGGAATAAGTAGTTTGAAATTTCTGAATGATTGGCGTTATTCTGTTGCCCTCAGCACTGGAAATTAAAAAAAAAAAAGAAAAAAAGGAAAAAAAAGTAATGAAAAGTGCTGTGAGATTCTCCAGAGCTGACTTAGGAAAGTTGGTGCACATTGTGCTTTGTGTGAAATGCATCTGTGCCAGAGGAATGAGGTAATTAACAACTTACAGCATTTCTCTGTTCCTGTGATGAGACACAAGTGGGATTTGCTTTGTAAGACTCCTGGATAGGAGGAAACTCCACAAGCAAAAAGTACGAGATGCAGATGCTAAAAATCCTGCAGAGATATTTGTATCTATGACTATACTCATCTTCCTACTACCTCACACCTTTCACGTCCTTGTGAGCTTCTACTTTGGTGTTCACAACACGTTCCTACTGCAAGGCCTTTGACACAGAGACAGTTTCCTCATATGAAGGAAATTCTGTGCCTAGCACAAGAAGATGATGTTTAAAGAATCTAAGTGATGCCCTAACATAAAAAACATTACTTTTGGTTCTGATGAGTTATGACAATGCACAGGTCAGTCAACAGAAAAGATAACTGGTTAAAATAATAAGAAAAATCCTGTAAAGATGCAGGATATGACAAACTTTTTTTCAGGAGAATGAACAGCCATTCCAAGCGGGCCAATTGGAAGATGAAAAAGTGACTGCCTAGATCTCACGCGTGGTACAGGCAAGATAGCTGCACGGCTGAAACCACAAGAATGAGGGAAGACCTTATCACGCCAAATGGAAGATAGCAATTCAGCGTTACTTTTCAGCACAATTATGTAAACCGGATGCTTTTAAGCCCCTGATTTCCTCTGGATAATCATGGCACAGCTGTAGCTAAACAAGGTGTCTCGTTATAGAAGCTTGTTTTAAAAAAATTGCGCTAATTACATTTAAGATACAGCTCAGAATTCAAGGTTTGTGTTTTAACACTTAAAACCAAGCGAACTGGGATCTGATTACAGGCACTATCATGGGAGTGACCTATTCAAACTGCATTGCTCTGACTAAAAAGCAGAGATGCTCCAAGTAGATAATTTCTCATGAAGGGTTCAGCATTCAAATACCTATTTCTGATTTTGGTTGATTAGAATTTAGACTTTTTCCATCTTTGTGGCACAGTGCAAAGTTCACCTCCATTGAAAACCTATGGCAAACCTTTACAGATGGCTTCACAGGAACCCGGCAAGACACTGTACACCCAAAAGAAGTTCAAATCCTTTCCTTTGGGTTCTGGTGACAAGCACGCAGACCTGAAACTCAGACATTTCAGATCGTGCCACAAAGTCAGCACGTTGAAACGAGAAAAACCTGAAAAGAGCATGGCAGTCCTTGCACACCAAACTCTACATCTCTTTTATTAAGAGCTTGTTGCTCAGACCAGAAATGGTTTTTCAAAGGTGCTACACATCTTGGTAGTTTCAGGGAAGAGAAAACCCAGCTACCCATTAAAGCTCATTTTTAATGTTTTTAAATACAAGGAAAAGGAAGAAAGGTCACTCTAGAGAACACATTCAGGGTCAAATTAAGCCGCTAGTTTTTCAGTCGAGAAGCAAGAGGGAATTTGCAAAAAATACCTTGAAATAAAAAACCCCTCACATTTCTGTGTAAAACTTAGCACTGTGATAGTCATGAACTGATTTAGTAAGCAAAAGACAAGTATATTCAATAAGAAGGATGACAGATAAGAGTCAAGTTTCAGAGTTCTGTTCCAAACCATGAGCTACGGAGGCAACTATAAAAGCAGTGCAATAGCAACACTGAGGGTTAATTTAAGTTTCTGAAGAGCTTTGCAGTCTAAGTATAGCTTGTGTTAGTAAAGCAAAAAATAAACTCTAGAAAGCATAATATACTTATGGTTACAATCAGAATTATAACCATGCTAGCTGATGGAATGTTAACAGATGAGCCATAAATGCACATACACACAGCTCCACCCATAGTAAATCCACTCTAATTACTGGTTTATGGAAAAGAAAATTCAGATTAAAATTCTTTATAATATTGAGGTAATAATTCTAATATCTACTGTAGAAGCAGCATACAGAAAGACAAGAACCATGGTTTAGATAGGATTAAAAAAAAAAATAAAATAGTTATTTACATACAGACTAATCTAGATTAAAGCAGAAGATAGCTGAAACAATCTCCTCAAATTTTGTACATCTAGAGAGCTGCCTGTGAAAAAAACACGAAGGATACTCAACGTATGCTTTGCTTTTCATTTCAACTGTGCAAAAACAAAGGCAGAAGGACATAAAAGAATGCAAGTCTCAGTTATTCGGCCAAATGCAGTACGGTGAAGATAAAATGTTTTGTTTAATCAGGTTTTTGGTTTTGCTTATACAGACTTCAGGCACTTCAGATCTGTTTTATACTTTCAGCATACCACAGTTCAAAAAGGGATGCACCAAAAGGTCACATCGCAGAAACACAGCAGAAGGTAACTACTTGTGTAGTGGATGCGTGGTTCCATTGAGTCATGCAGAGCTGGTTCTAGACAACGTGGCCATAGTGCTGCGCCGTGCCAAGCAGAGAGGAGCGCAGACCCAGCTCTGCTGCGCTGCACCTCAGACAAGAGCACTGCAGGACCAAACTCAGCCTTGCAGAAAGAGTCAAAACACCTCCCCATCGGTCTGAGAGAATCTGCAATCTGTCCTAGCTGATTCATAACAAGACAGCTGACCAAAGTCTCCCAGCTTAAGTAGATGTAGCTCTCACAAAACCAACTGATTTTGGTTTCAGCCTTGAGGAAGCCTGGCTGTGACACTAACCGGTGACAAAGTTCTGGGTGATGATGGAAGATTTTTGCTTCAGACTTTCTATGGCCACAAGAAGCAAATCATTTAATGTTACGGTCACCACCACCTTCACCACTGGGAAGAAGACAATACATAGGATTTCCCTCACTTTCTCTGAGAAGAAAGGAGAAGGTAAAGAAACTGAGTGGTGTTTAGGTGCAGTTCTCACAGACAAACACTGGGAATGGTCCCTCTCAGGATTTAAAGGACTCTGGCCAGAAATTAAGAAATCCAGGCTCTGCCAACTAGTTTCAAACATGACTATTCGATGAGACGTGGCAAAAAGTATGTAATAAAGAATAAATTCCTTAAATATATGGCCAAGTCTCCAAAAGTTAGCATGACTTCCATCAAGAACACAAAACGATCAGCTAGAATAGAACAAAATTGTCTTTGTTTACTGGAAGAGTTTCCCAGACTAGCCAGAAGATCAAACTTGCAGTAATTTTTTCTGCTTTTCCTGTACTTGTTTATATGACAAAGGTCATGTTATTTTAAGGAATTTCAACCCTTCATCAGATGTAGCAGACTATGTATTCCACTGGGGAGACCTGAGGTTTGCTTAATTCCTTTTTCCAACCTGTTGTCTCACTGAGCCACAGTGATTTGTAGCAAAATAAATAGAAAATTACAAATACTTAGAATTCCCAGATCTTCGTGGTCATTTAGATTGTTCCTGTAGACTCACAAGATAGTACCAAAATTCAGAGGCAAAAGATTTCCATTTATAACTGGTATGGAAGTCAGGTAACTCTTAAAAAAAAAAATAATTTTTTCTCTGTCAGGATAAAACCAACCAAGTCATCATGCTAGCTATAAAGTCAGCAAACACCTTTGATCTGTTTCAGTGTTCTGTTACTAATCTGCTGCTGCTGAAGATACACGCAAAATGCAGAAATTACAACGAACAACAGAACCCTGTCTTAACTAGACACAGACACATCACCGACTACAACAGGTCATGGGAAAAGTACATCAGTTCTCAACCTCATAATACACAAAATCATTAATTCCAAGAGCAAAAAAAACCCGAATGCTTTCTGCTTACCTGATACGGAACAATACTCCCATGAGCAGTACCCCAGCGTTTTGCTTCGATTTTGCAATTAAGGTAATTAGCTCCTACATGTGTGAGACATGCAACCTGGAAATGAGAAAAAGCAAAGTATTCAGGAAAGCTGAACCTTCACCGACAACTGCTCTGAGATTTCTATTTATATGTGCTTCAGATATGTAAGTTAAAATATTTACCAAAAAAACCTATCTTTTTTTTATATTACACATTATGTACACTTTTTTAATATGAAAAGTTTCAGGCTGCATCTATATCATGGAAATGCTTGTGTAAGTACAACTCAATAAACTCAAAAAATAATACGTGTCCTGTAACACCAGTAATACTAGACAAACCTAGCACTGAACTGCCCTAAGAGGTAAGACAGTATTACCCTAAATATTTTGCAGAATAATCAACTGCAGCAGAGAAAAAAATCAGTTGTCTTGTCCAAAGTCTAGTGGGAAGCATGATGGATTTGTGGGACAGAACTCACCATTTCCTGAACCTCAATCCCATGCTTAAATCACAAAGGCTTTTTCTCAGTTACAAGATTATCTTTCTGTTTTCTCCTATGCTTCTCATTTTACATGTCCAAGCTATGGAAAATACTTCTGAATTCTTCAGCTCCCCACATGCTCTGCAATATTAATTAAGTGGTAGGCCTTGACAAATCATCTGCCATTAGAAGATAAGGAGAGATTTATCAAGTCATTAATCTGACAGACAAAACTGGAAAAAGATTAATTTTGAGAAAAATATGGCATGCTAACTTAGTAACCATAATGCGAGGGGATAAATACATATTCTGCAAGCATAAATATCTCTTAGGAAAAAAGAGAACATTTATGATGCACTAATGCATGAAAGTTAGTGGTTCTGTTATAATCAGTGGCAGATTCTGTATTCTTATTTCTTCAAGAGAATGCAGTGTGTGACTATATCTGAAGCCAAGTAACACAATAAAGCACCGCAGTTAGCATGCAAGGTTATCACTAATTCATGAGACACAGTATGTTTGTTTCACGCTGTTAACTAGTTGTGCTGGTAAGTGCAACTGCTTGCCTAAACAAGAGGCCGTGGCACCTTTTTTTTTCCAGAAAAATTATTTTGTTCATAGTTCTCCCCTAGATGGAAGAAATTTGCTACGATGATCCAAGTGTTTACACTATCCTATGCCTAATAATCATTCTAATCTACATCAAAACATGCAGTAATTAATTCAGAGTCCACCATTCGCATTCCAAATATGAGAATTATATCAGAATTTCTAGAAAAGGAACATCATTTCATTTCCTTTTCTGTTTCCTATATATGCTGAAAAGGCAATGTGAATGTGTCCCTATCACATTTAAAGCAAATATTTAACTGTAAATCATGGATACCATTATTTAGTCCAGCAGAAAACCTAGGAAAACATAGAAAAATAAGGTTTAACTGCTGCCAAAAATGACATCCATATATAATAACTACAAATACGATGCCTTATTCCTGAGTACTGTTGGAAAACACTTTGTAGTTGGATTTCAGCTGCAGCTTATTATAGCCCAGTGTCACTTCATTCAGTTAAAATGTTGAACAATGTCTAGTCTGTCCTTCAGACTCCAAGAAAATCTCAGCAATTAAGGAAATGGATCTGGGAGTACACAGAAAGGACTTCTTCTCATTTGCAACTTTCCTTAGCAACACAGAATGAAACACACCGTTTATTAGAATTTAATGAGTCACAAAAGTGTGTTATTTATTAATAACACACACCCTAGACCCATCACTCCTGGTCAATTTTCAACTTGGGGTCACACTCCATAGTGATTTCTTTTTAATGACAACAAATAGCTACGCAATGATGATGAAATATTAATGGTTAGATATTCTTCTGTATTTGTGTGTAACTATACAGCTGCTGTATTTTACACAAATTTCAGTGACTGGTGAGATGCATCCACTACAATGGGCTTTTACTTTTAAAGACAAAAGAATGCCCTTGGTGCACGTGCATTTACCTTTCCACACTTCTAGAAGGAAATGGTATACCAAACTTAACTCTGAGGAGGACATAGTGAATTAAAACCTAGTGAAACAGAAATCCCAAAATATTGATATTGAATATAATGGAGCCAAGACTTAATTCCATCTGTTTGTCTCTATGCTGCAGAAATAGAGCTGAGTTTCATAAACAAAATTCTTCACAAGAAGTTTCACAAGAAAACCTCTATCCTTAAAAATATTTTTAACATAGTGTTGAAAATTGCTTCAGCTTTCTCCATTAGATGAATATAATTCTTTCAACAGTAGAAGGATCTTCCTCCAAAGCACTTGTTCACAACACAACAGGAAAAAAAAAAACCCCAACATAATATTCACTAGAGATTGGAATTTTGCCAGTAAAGCTTCTGCTCAAAGACTTGTTTCAGTAGCAATAGACAGCAAACACCAGAGAAGTCAGAAGTTTAGTAAAGAGGGCAATTTAGGAACTAAAAGTTGCTTAGACTTTATCAAGGTGTCAGTTCAACCTGATACTTTGAAGAATAATTCCATTTCAGTCAATGTATCGATCACTTCCTTGAATGCAAATGTCTACGTATCCTGCTGGAACTGGTTTACTTATTATTGTTTTTTTCAATAAATCATGAAGGAAAGATGCTTTTGGTTCCCTTTGCCATACTTCTCTGAGTTGGGTACCTTGTTCATCGTCAAATCAGGCAGACAAGAAGAAGTAGCAGTAGTATCATAATAATCATAATACAAATAAACTTACATTGACCACATCGAAGTCAGTATTTCAGTGCTTTGTGGTTTATGTATAATACACTTAGTTGGGTGAACTCAGTGGTCTTTTGCCCTTTTCACAGTAACTCTCTGATGAATTCAGCAGACTTAAAAGACAATTCTATTTCTACTGTCCCACGAAACAGTCAAGGACAGCCCCAGGACTACCGTGCTTCTCCCTTTCCTCTCTTCCCGGCTCAGTTCATTCTCTCTGGTCTCTCTGATGATTCAGTCTCGCTAAAAAGGCACTATCCAAAAAAGAAACCTTTCAGCGTATACATTTTATGTCCTTAATAAGGAACACAAAGAATTTATCTACCTATACCTCACTGTTGTTAACTAAACTAGACGATATCCCAACTGAACATTTCCACAGACATTATATCCCCTAGAAAAAAAATAGTTTGAACAAAGTAAGACTATGTCTCCAAATTCCCCTGTAATTCAAGATTCAATTAGGACCTCACTGCTAGAGACACTTTTTGCAGTATGAATAGCTACAGTACAATCAATCTCTCAAAATGAAGTTTGGGTACATCTGTATTACGTATTCAGTTAAGTATTTTTAAATCTTGATTTAAAAATGCTTTCCTGAAACCTTATAGGCCCATTTCTTTTCTCCTTTAATTAAGAACTAATCCTTAAAAGTAACCTTTGGACTAGCAACATTAAAGGAGATGTAACACAATGATAGAGACATCTCCACATTCATTTGCTTGCAGAGACAGATCTATGCACTGTAAATATGTATTATCAAATATCTACAGATAAGCATTTCTTTATTTCACATCAATAAAGGGAACACACACTTCAACATTCCTTTCTGATATTACTAGTGACGGCCAAATCACATATTTGCGTTACATACTTACTTAGAACAGAACAAAAAGAGAGCTGCATTAAGGTCTGAAAAGTTACGCGCACTTATGATGGAATCAGACAGATGGGAAACAAGATATTAAAAGCCACAAGGTGAGCAGACAAAGAAAAGAGACAGAATTTCAAAAGATTTTTTTCAAGATAGCACATCAAACATAATTTATTACAATGAGTTCACTGAGTCAATCAATCATTTACATGCAACTTCAACAAGTGTATATAAGTAACAAAAGAAGACAGGTAACTGGGAAGAGGAGAAAATAATATTTTAATTATATTCTTTACTTTCTTCTCCCTCCAATTTTGTGTCCACTTTCTTGTCACATATCTTAACAAAGCTTTGACTCTTAGCCAAGTTAATGTATTTTTTCCCTCATTTACTTTTTTTCTTCTCATTTACATTTTTTTTAAAGTAGGCATGTAGATTTTCTTTTAGGAACTCTGAGACACAGGCATTTTACAGCAGCACAGGTAACTCATTTCATGCTACGCTACTGAATTAGTAACCCAAATATTAATTTATAACTTTGTAGAAAAAATCACCCTGGAAAATTTCACTGCCTTCTGTTGTGCAAAAGCCAATAATCATTCACTTACACCTTTCCCACACTTCTGGTGACCTGGACAAAAGCTCTTTAGATGAGAAAAATTTGAACATAAGACCACAATCCATCTTTGGTGTACACTAACACAGCTCTCTTAACATCACCGAACGTATGCTGGTATTTACCTAATGACTGATTTTACTGGTTTGCATGTTTTCCCCTTTCCATGTTTCAGTACGTAGTCTGACACTAATAAATCAACATTTGAGTTGGATTAATTTTGCTTTTGCAGTTACTCCCCATCATCCTTCTCATTTGTATGTTTGTACTGAAGGCCCTTGCACGGACATGTGCATGGGGTGGCCCTCAGCTCTTGCTTCTTGAGTGGTTTTTTCATTAAAAAGACCACGTCAAAACCAAAAAGCCTCTATCTCTACCAAGAAAAGCCCACTCCATTTAGAAGAAAACCCGACTCTTCCAGTTGAAGCCTAATTAAGTTTAGCCACAAGGCTTAATGAGAGTAGAAATAAGTGCTTACTAGTCTGCAATCACCTCACTGCTGCCACGGACAGTGCACGTATGTTTTATGTTACACCCTCAGCATTGACCCAACTGGTTCAAGACGTGGCACCGCACCACAATGAACGGTGCTGTTCTACCAATTTTTAGGTAGGCAATTGTGTTTCAAACTCCTGCAAGAATGAACTGGGCAGGAGAAACCACAGCCTTGCGCAGAGGCAAGAAAGCTGCCACAATTCAAGGCAGCCCATTCCACAGGGGCCCAGCAGGAAGCCACAGCCTGCCCAGGAGTTGTCAACGAACATCACCTTATGTCTGGGCATGTAAGAGCCTCCCACCCAGCCTGCGCTGAGCTCTGCAGGAGCTAAAGATCAGCTCAAGACTGCCCATACACCCACATCCCCACCTGCAAGCACGGGCAAAGCCACTGCCCACGTAGGTACAAGATTTTACAAATTCATCAGTGGTTTCCCTACATTTGTGCAAGATGGCAGGTCTGACCTTCTCCTGAATTCGCAACTGTTGTCCCATAATCCTCCTCCACACAGTTTTTTCCCTCCCCTTCAAGAGCCAGTAGTACTGTAGCTGCTTCCAACCAGTGTTTGGCAGAGCAGCAAATGCCATGAATGACTTTTAAGAGGTCTGCAGAAGTTAAATGAAAAAGCAAGACTACTATCACGTAGGCCAAGGCTTACTATTAAAGCATCTACACTGCCTTTAGAAATTGTCTGTGGTCACATTATGAACACTGTGGTCTGGGGAAAAAGTGTTTTCTTCCCAGCGACACTCTTTTCTTCTAATGTGAACCTCCAAGAAGTGATCACGAGTTCACCCTTCACAAAAGAAAACTCCTGGCATGGAAGCATCTGCAAATGGTATTGCCCCGACCATAAATACAATCCTGTAAAGATAAAATAAAATCCTTAATGACAAATAACTACAATTTTAAAACATTCGGCCCTGGTTTAGGGCCTTCCAATCAGACACTTGAGCAAGTGTCCAACTCTGTGCCAGTAATCACATGCAGCTTGTGGGACTTGCAGATTAAAGTTAGCCACTTAATCAAATAGCACACAGCAAATCACAGAGCCACGGAAATGATGCGCTAGGAGGTGCGTAATAAACTAGAAAGAAAAAATATACGCAATGAGAAAAACAAAGGTAATGCATCTGAAAGCCCTACCTTGAACATGGATTCTCAGAGGGGGAGAATAAAATTCAAAGTCCATAATTGTGTAGATATTTTAAGTGTGAAAATTATGGCTGAAAACAACTTTTGCTTTATAAAAAAAAATAAGTTCCATTTAGACTACATAAATACGGAGAAACTGAGGCATCTTTAAAACCAGAAGGCATTTGGGTAGCTGAGAATGGCTGAGTTCAGTGAAACGAAACAACAGCAAAAAGAACTGATTTACAGATGACTTTTTTTAATGAGCTATTTAGAGCTTATTTAGACCAGAATGAACGTTTCTGTGCTTCCCACAGCATGAAGATCATCTCCTGATTAAGATTCAATTAGTATTAACAATAGGAAAGATTGATGCAAGTAACAGATGTAGGACTTGAAATTTCAAAAATATATATTGTTCAGCACACAGTTTCAAGAGAAAGTAAATGTCAAATGGCCTCCTATCTCCTTTAGTCTCCACTTTAAAAATAAGTAAAACAAAATAACAAACCTACACACGCTCAGATGAATTTTAGCCGAAGGACTAAAAATTAAAATCCTGACCACAGAATCTATTAGGCAGCGCTGGCATAAAAGGGGGGAAAAAAAAAAAGAAAGAGATCCAGTTGAAGAAAACAACATTTTAAAATGAAGAATAAATTACATTTTCTTGATTGAAATAGAATACTAATAAGCTTTTTCTGAAAACATAAAAACCATTACTACTTCAACCACTGGAAAATTCCTGTTTCAGGTTCATAATAACACAGGAACAGATCTAAGAAATTCATCACTTAAAAAAAAAATCATCTATTAAAGAGAATATTCAGGTTAAAAAAATCAAGAACTCTAAATTTAATCTGTAAGTTCTGTGAAAGGTCCCAGTGCACTTATACACAAACCTTAATCATATGGTCCCACGCTATTTTGTTATCAAATTTCTGACTCATTTAAATTGTAGGCACTTCTTGAATATTTACTTTTAACTTATTTGTGAATATAAAGCCCAAGCACTCCACAGAGTCTCCTAGAGAGTTGCTACCAGCCTTTACACACATCTTATGTCACATACATTGCACCTTCTGCCTCCCTGAGTTCCTTACAAAAGACGCTTCCCTGAAACAAGGGTGATTCATCTTCCAGATTTCAAGTTCCCACTCCAAAGAATAAAGGCACTGAGTTTCTCAGGAAAGGGGAAAAAAAAAAAAAAAGCGCCCATCAACGTATTTTCCCATAACTTGTTCCTGGAAACAGATGAATCATTTTAATAGTAACTTTGAAAACAAATCCCTTTTTGGCAATTCCACGAGATGGAAAATTCAGCCAAAACAGTTGAAACTTTGGCAAAGTTTTAAAAACAAAAATCAGACTCTGATAACAGACATATCAGACAACCTTAACTATACATGACACTTCTACAATCATACCCTCAAGTCTCCATCTTCTCTGAAGAAAGAATATAAACCCACTGAAATGTGAAACACATTACGCTTGGCATTTTCACAGTTTTACTAAGTCCAGGCAAAATACAACTTATAAAAAGCTTCTTCTGCTACATTTTATACAGGTTTTTTTAATACTATAACACATTTCCTCATGTTATTCCTTAATTACAGCCTTTCCTACCAAGGACCTATGCAATTAATATAAATTACAACTTATCTGTTTTTTAATTCTCTGTAATAATGTCTGGCTGTGTTTCATTGATTGTTTAGAAAATGACACAGAGCAAGTTCTCAGAGCAGCTTCTGTTCATGCAGAGAACTGCAAGCATATTTGTAAATCACAGAACAATTTGCGTCATCAGAGGTGCACCAGGTAGAGGAACTTCTCTGCTTGGTGACAGAGCTCTGGAGGAGGTGAGCAGGTTGAGGAGTATCAGGAAATGGTGAGAGAGAGATCGATGACTGGAATTGCTCCTTACCTTCCCTGGGACAGGCTCAACAGGCACGCAGGACACATGACACGGGGCATTCCCCATCCTCTCTCCACCTGGCCAAACACTCAAGGGACAGGGGGTAATGGTGACAAGCTCCTGCCCACTGCAGCAGGCCCAATCTCCTCTGTGACTACCTGGGAAGGTGCCCTCCTGTAATAGGTACAAGGCTGTGCAAGAGGAACCGAACAATAACAAGGACGATGGTTCATCTACCATGGAGGTGTCACCAAGGTTAATTTGGCCTATGTCCTGCGTCAATACTGCTTCCACAGAGAAAAAAATATGGGTCATTGTCATAGGAGACTCCCTTCTGAAGGGAACAGAAGGCCCGATATGCAGATCAGACCCACTTCTTAGGGAAGTCAGTCTGACTTTGGTGCCAGGGAAGGTTATGGAACAGATCATCTTGAGTGCCATATAGGTGTATACAGGACAACCAGGTGATCAGGCCCAACCAGCATGGGTTTATTAAAGGCAGATCCTGCTTGACTAACCTGATCTCCTTCTGTAACAAGCTGACCCACTTAGTGGATGAGGGTAGTAAAGCCTTTGATAGCATTTCCTACAGCATTCTCCTGGAGAAACTGGCTGCTCATGTCTCGGATGTGTGTACTCTTCATTGGGTAAAAAACTGTGTGGATGACCAGGACCACCAGGAGTGGTGGTGAATGGAGTTAAATCCAGTTGGCAAGCGGTCACAAGTGATGTTCCCCAGGGCTCATTTCTGGGGCCTGTCCTCTTTCATATCTTTATCAACGATCCGGATGAGGAGATCAAGTGCACCCTCAATGAGTTTGCAGATGACACCACATTGGGAAGAAGTGTTGATCTGCTTGAGGGTAAGAAGACTCTAGAGTGAGACCTGGATAGGCTGGACCAATGGGCCGAGGTCATCTGTATGACCTTCAACAAGGCCAAGTGCCATGTTCTGCACCTAGGCCCCAACAACCCCATGCAATGCTACAGGCTTGGGAAGAGTGGCGGGAAAGTGCCCAGTGGAAAAGGACCTGGAGCTGTTGGTCGACGGTCAGCTGAATATGAGCCAGTGTGTGCCCAGGTGGCCAAGAAGACCAACAGTATCCTGGCTTGTACCAGCAACAGTGTGGCCAGCAGGACGAGGGAAGTGATTGTCCCTCTGTACTCAGCACTGGTGAGGCCGCACCTTGCATCATGGGTTCAGTTTTGGGCCCCTCAATACAGGAAGGACACTGAGGGGCTGAAGCATGTCCAAAGAAGGGCAACAAAGCTGGTGAAGTATCTAGGGAACAAGCTTTATGAGGAGGAACAAGTAACAAACCAGACGACAAGAGGAAACAGCCTCAAGCTGTGGCAGGGGAGGTTTAGGTTGGATATTAGGAAACATTTCTTCACAGAAAGGGTTGTCAAGCCCTGGACCAGGCTGCCCAGGGAAGTGGTGGGGTCACCATCCCTGGAGGTATTTAAAAGACATGTAGATGTGGGGCTGAGGGACATGGTTTAGTGGTAGACTTGGCTGTGCTGGGTTAATAGTTGGACCCAATGATCTTAAAGGTCTTTTTCAACCTAAACTGTTTTATTCTATTCTAAAAACGGTAGCTGTGTTTGACAGCTGAGAATGAAAAGAGCAAAATATACAAATAAAATCCAGACAAACATATTTTACTCATATAAAAATTAATTACCTATGAGGACAGGCATCAGAATAACTACAGCAATTTCCCTTACTATTTACAACATAGTAGTATCAAGAGGCTCCAATTTGGATGGCACATACACTTTGTGAGAGATTCTATTGTTTTTATTTAATCAGTAACAAGGATGCTTTTCCATGGAAAGCTGCCAACATCCGAAAGAAGCTGTAGTGAGGCACTTTCCACTTTTGATCTTATGATTTGAAACAGAACCATTTACAATGCATACACCTAAGTATTTAGAGCACACGTCTTTTTGTATTCACATTTATCAGCATTAACACTCGCACAGAAAAAAGAATCTTAAGTGTGTTTGCTCTCGATAATGTCATTTTCATCTTGTATGTGAAGAATTTTCCCTCCATAAAAATAACAGTAATTTCCGAAGCTTGCGCTGCGGTGGTGCAAGCAGGTGGACTTTTAGATTTTTCATTTGATGCATTTGAGGCATACACAGAAACAAGCCATGTCTAGTTGACTGGGTGAGAAACGTGCAAATATTCCACCCCTATTATCACAGTCAAATCTCCTCTGATCGTAACATTATTATCTCAGTGGACCAACATTGGCATTAGTCATAACACCAAAAGATCTCTGGACGCTACCCATTAAGTACTTCTGTACTCATGCATTAGAGGCACAACACAAGAAACAAATTCATGCAATTGAATTAAATCTTTGAAATAGGGCGTTTTACAATATACAAGGTTGTATTTCTGTGCCACTGCAGTGTTAATGCACCATTCAGTCACCCACAATGCTTTTCAGAGCACTTCAATGCTGTCCGCAATGCACTTGTGGTTCACCTACTGAGCTGTTAAACGGAATACAGGTTAGAGAAATGTGGTCCAAAGTTCTATTTGATTTGAGAAGTAAATGGGTTAGTAGTACCAATGAGTCTGGAGACAAAATCTGGCACTTCTGCCCAATAGCACATTCTGAATAGTGACAGTAAATTTACAAATTATTATCTGAAGAAGGAAGTTTTTCCTTAACTGATCTACAAAAATATTTAAATAGTACCACAAAAACCCTAAATGTTACATTACTGAGTAAGCTTGAATGAAAATAACTTCACGTAATTTTTTTATCAGAGGAATCTAGTACTACAGATATTCATTCCAAAGAAGGCAAAGCATTTTTACAAATAAAGCAACACTGATAAAGTTTAACAAATAAAACCAGAGTCAGAATACGCTTTTTTATAGCTTTCACTATAATATAATACATAACCAAGGGATTATGACCTCTGGCCTAAATACATCACTACTCTAAAGAGTTTGCAATGTAATTGATAAGCCAGAAACAATACAGTGCTGAATAACACCAACATGGAGAAACGGAACTCCAGCAGAACTCCATCAGACCAAAAGAAGTCTTTAGTCCCTATTTTATTCAGCATCATCCTTTACATCACCTTTTTTATGAATTATAACCTACAGAGAAATTTCAGAGTTATCCGAGGCGATCAAAGCAAGCAGTGTTAAAAACTTAGTTAGCGTCCCATTAGCATACCCAAAAATGACATCCTTGTTAAGGTTTATCAGATTTTTAGGGGCTCAACAGCGCACAGAAATCAGCTGGTTTGCTAACTTTGCCACAACATAAGACTGAAACCTCTTCCGTCAAGTTCCAGCCCTTTTCCTTCTATTTACATAAATAAATAGTGCCTAAGGTGTTGAAAGACCGTATCCAAATTTGAGCAATTGGCAGGATGACTTCTGACGGCTTCCATAAGTTTAGAATCTCTTGATCTCTTGGGGCACACTACAGTTGCTTATTCTGCTACTAGCTGCTTAAATCATCCCCATTTCTTTTGAACTACCCAGGTTATCCTTCTTCTCTTAATACTTAGCATGATTCCAAAATATGATCTGCTGGTAATAAACTACAGCAAACATCTTGATTCCATTTCCAGAAGTACATCCTTATTCAAAGGTCATCTAAATAATAAAGTCATTAAAAGAAATGTCTTCCTTAAACTCTCTCCCCTGCTCACCCTAGATAGTAATTTTATTTTTTCTATGTATTAAAGAGGCATATTTTTTTCTATCTCCTTCTTAGTCTTTCTCTGACTACATGACTGAGGTAGCTCACCACAGGAAAATGAAGCTGCAACACTCAGGCTTAGTTTCATTAGCCCAAGAACAATAGTAGCAAAGAAAAAAAGGCACAGAATTTACTGTCAGATAGTGGCTAAAGAAGAAATTCCCTCGCAATCTGGGTACGTGCTCTGTTTACAGAGTAAAGAAAGCCACTAAATAAATCCAAGATCCAGTTAGAGTATGATCTACCAATGACTTTTTGCATAACTAATCATTAGAAATCACAACATGCATTCCACGGAGGCCAATATTAAATTGAGTTACTGTCATGTTAGTACGGTCTTCTGGTCTATTCAATAAAATTCTGGCTACTTAAAACCCCGAGGGATAAGTTCTGTTCTTAGTTATACTGATGTCCTCAATGGAAATTATCAAGAGTAGTAGCCAAGAAAAGTGTTTAATGCACAGTAGATATTTAAAGAAATGTTCACATTAAATTAGATTTTATTATCTTTCCATATCAGAGCTATGCAGTGAAAAAGACAACATCTCCATACAGTGCACACACATTTTTTTGTCATGACGGAGATTAAGAATACAATGTTTTGCAAAGATGATGCTTTATAAGCTCGTAAAAAAGAACAGCTTATTCAAACCATATCCAAAAGAAGACAACTGTGTAACAGTCCTCCTAGCCAGCTTCGAAATCACCAGCGGCAACGACCTCTGAAAAAGCAGATTTTCTTTCTGTACTCACTGTCAACTCACAGTTTAGCGAGCAGAGAAGCAACAAGCTACAGTCAAGATACTCTGAGTTTCAAGATTGATATTTCCCACATCACTTACTGCTCAGGGATCCTATGATGCCATATATATCCTACAGGAAGGATGTAATTGTTACCAGCTTCACCTACACTCAATAAAAGACATGTCATGAAAGCCCTGAACAGAGAGCACTAAAAGCACCTTAAATAGATAAGCCTTAAATACAATCACCTTGGGAAAAAGCAATGCAAAACTAATCCTTTCTAAACCTCACTGTTATCTCAGTAACCAACTGCCAAACTTAAGCACAGAGATGGAATATAGAAAACAATTTATGCCAATTCACCAGGTTTTTCTAGTGTCACTTGAAAATTTTGAGAAGATTAAGAGTTCGCTATGTCAGCTACCAAGTAAACCATAGTAACCAGAAGCAGAGAAGTGTCTGATGAACAATCATATAATACAAACAATATTAACCACATTATCCTGTCTGTGGAATCTGGGAAAAAAATACATTCCAAAATTGCAGAAATGTTAAATGTAAAATACTTCTTGTAGATTTTCAATCCCGGAGAAACCAACTTATTACAGTATTTGTTGGAGCCTGGTTGTAATTAAATACAGGAAGGATATTAAAACTTCCAAGAGATTTTTTTTTTTTTTTTAAGCCACAACAGAAGAAAAGGCACAATTGCATAATTGGAACCAAATCCAAAACCCACTTCCTTTTTATTTACTAGCATCATCTAAAGGACACTATTTAGATGCTGAAAGGTCTGGAGCTGACAACTGTAAATCATCTAAAAGTCAAACATTTCAAAGGAATTTTATGACATGGGTTAAAAGTTTATAGATGAGAGATATAGAAAGTTAGTGCTCACTGCGAAACCACATCCTAGTGGTCACCATATCTCTTCTGTCAATAAAACCCTAGAATTCTATTTTGTTGTGGAGAAAGAAATCCCCTTTGGTAGTAATAAGCTGCTGTAAGGCTATGGGGCAAAAGTGGCATACAGAATGTGAAAGATGTCTTTTTACCATATTCTAAAAATAGCATGTCTTTAGAGAACAAGATTTCACTTATTTTGTTCTACACAGACCAGTTAAATACTAAACAAACTTGCCAGTCAGTGGGATGTTTCTTTAAAAAGCTCCAGACCATTTCTATTGCCACTTGAATTCAGTTCAAGGCTCTTTGCTCTGTTATTAGGATACCTGGGCAGCACGTTAACCTCAAAAGCATGCTCCAGCCCCCAACACAAAAAAATATTTTAAAATCCTCTTGCATTTCTAGAAGGCATGCAGTAAAGTGATAGCATAGACATAAATGGACATACGCATGCAAGGGTTTTTGCTATAAACCAAGTGGTTTTCAGGGATTTCTAATTATTTAAGCGCTTTAACCCTTGTGTTTCTTTTTTCCTTTCTGACGTAGTCATCCTCACTGCCCAGTGAAGCCGTACCTAGAGGCCAGTTTCACAATTCTCCGTTCAGATGAAGGGATGGACAAAAGGTGTAAGCATGCTGCTGTATTAGCTCAGTGCATGAAACACTGACAAAAGCGAAAAGCTCTATGCAGGTCCCTGCTGTCATAACACTCTTTTTTTTCCTCATTAAAAATTGCTACACTCCAGCGAAAGTCACGCTGAAGAAAAAGTTATCATAATGCATCTGTGTGACCTCTAGATCCCACCATTAATCAACTGCAACAAGAACCTAACGAACTACCAGTCTATGACTTTAGGTTCCTTATTGCTTTGGCAGTATCCGTGAGAGACTTCAACAAGCCATTCTTTTTAAACATTTGCCCCATGAGGAAGATATCACAGCTTTAGATATCACAGCTTGGTATGTTAATCCATAATCCCTTTGAAAGCACAGATCTTTCAAGAACCTGATCGTATCACAGTAATTGTCTAACTTTTCTTTAAGAAAAACATCACCACCAGGAGTACTGCAAGAGCAATTCCTCTTTTTACATTAATGCTTTGATTTGTGCTACTTTCTTGGTATACTCCCCCTTGAAGACTTACAAGTAACCACCAGTTTTCCAAAAAAAGTAAAAGAGATGTTCTCAGAGAGCCTCAGCTGTCAGTTATGTTTTCCTTCATTCATTCATTTTAACACATCTTTTTAATGGAATTGATCCCATGGGGTTATTTTTGGTACCCCAGCACTTCATCCACAAAAATATTTTCCATTTTGATAAATGTCCTCTTTGGCCAACACCCTAAAGTTAATCTGGACAAAAATAATAGGGTTATCTAAAACCAAATAGCTGTTTTCTGAATAACAGCTTATACTCACACTCTGTTCTGAAATATCAACTGACTTCATTTTACCCAACACTGGAGTAAATAAAAACACTTACTTTGCAGTAGGAGTGTGTATGTATCAAATTTCTTCTTAGTATGTTTTAGATAACTAAATTGATAACAAGCATGGAAAGAGTGAATATTTAGAAAAGATTATTAAACTGTCCCTTCACCACTGAGTACTTCTTCAACCCCCACACACCACGCTTTCCTCACTAACATCTATCCAAGCCTTCAGCCCCTTTCTTGCCTATGCCAGTGAGTGGCCTAAAGGGTGATGCTGTGGAACTTCAGATGGAAACCTTGCAAGATGAGAACACTTTTGGGAGTAGTCAAATCTATCCTGACCAAGGAGAAAGTTTCTGAAGACAAATGAGGTGACAAAGTACGGTGAAATAAGGGAGTCACAGCAACACCTAACTTCAACTCTTCTTACTTTCAGCATTTGATAAACCACAAAATAATAACTGAGAAGGTGCCATTAAGTAAAGCCAAAAACAGTGGAACAAGGAATCAAAAAAGAACAGAATTACTCTAGAAATGAACAGAAATTACTGAAAGTCCTTTTAATAAAAGTAGAAATAAAAAAAAAATCAAGGAGAAGCTGCTATAATATCAAACACAGTGATACCTTAAAAAAAAAAATCCAAATATAAACAAACAATTTAATAAGAGTTTAACATACATTTAAAATATTTTTCTAAACTGCTTGTTGCATTTTTCAAATACAGACACAACATTTACAAATATAGATAAGTATGATGAAGAGTTCAGTCCTTACAAATATTTCTGAAACAAATGAAAAATTCTGTGTTGATTTAAGCAAGAGCTTCTCCTCCTCTCCAGATGTGATTTCAGGAGTTATTTAAACAAGAGCAGTAGGCATTCAAACAAGAACAACCTCAACCATTAGTCTCAATCATTACTATCATACAATGATATAGATGGGAAGGAACCTTTGGAGGTCATATTGTCCAACCCTCCGTTCACACCAGGGCCAACTTTTTGCACACGGGGCACCCTATCATCTCTCAAATGCACTGACAGGTATAACGTGAAGAAGAATACGGTTGAATAAAGACAGAAGCAACAGAGCACTGTAGTAGCTTTGACTAATATTGCACATGGCTTTGATATACATATTAAAATATACATTAAAATTCCTATGCACCATTTATCCAGTTGCTACCAGCAGGTATCTACATCAGCAAGACAATGTATCACCCGATCATATGCAGCTCACAACACCACCACTTTCTTTTTGTGAATTCTAAAACATTGCACCAATGGTGCTTAAATGTTCAAAGACAACTGAATGTTCTCATTATTCATGCTATATGGTATATCTCTCATGATTAAAACATCTTTTTCTTTATGATTTTGAGGAGATTTCTCTTTAATTTGCATAGAGAAAATGCTGCACCTTCAAGTGTACTGTACTCTTTGATTCCCAGAGCCAAAAGGCAGACATCCTGGATTCCATTACTTTGATGCCAGGGTGATGCTTGATTACTGGGGGTGTTTTTGCACAAGTCATACAGCCTCTCTGGGAGTAAAATTACCTGGTGCCAAGGCCTCCCTTCGAACAGCGGTTTCACCATTTATGGTCATCTACGTCAAATTATCTACTACAACTGTTACTTAGAATCTCAGGGATATTATAGACCTTGACTAACCTGTGTTTTCAAAGAACATGATGGTCCTTTGTAAAAGCCAAGACCAAACGTAACGCAGTAGTAACCATAACCACATTGTATAAAACGGTCACTGCCAGAGCGCCTGAATAAGGAAACTGGCACTAACACCATTACCGTCATTATTATTGTTGTCATTAGCCATACTAATTTGCATTAATTTATGTCAAAATGGTATTCTTAGGTTCTAACATCTACACAACAAAAAGCAATCTTTTAAATACCCTACCTGAGATGACAAGAGATTGCAGTCAATGTGCAGTCCTTTCCCCGTCTTATACCGCTGCAGTAAACCAGCCATAATTGCTCCATATGTATACAACCCAGTAGCAAGATCCGTCATGGCTACTCCTGGTCTAACTGGCTCACCATCCTAAAGAAAAAGAGGAAAGCACCCCAAATCAAGACCAACAACAAAAAGAAAACAAGCAGAGGCAAAACATTACTATTTGTTACAGTACATTCTCCACAAGACTCATCTGAGAAAGCGTTTACGTGTTTCTGCACTGCAAACCGCAAGAGGTAAAAGTATTTTTGAGTGAAGTCTAAAAACTACCAGCGTAAAAGAGATTTTCTTGCAATATCTACACAACACTGTAACCTTGCGATCCTACAGGCTGGAAATGGTGAATGGTTTATTGCGCGACTTTTTGCCCTAATAACATAATGCTTCAACTCACCAAGGCAAAAATAAAAGAGATGCTGTTAGAGACAAGAGAATCCAGTGAAAACTGAATTTCACTATGCCTAGAAGCCAAAGGATTTCCGGAATTTGCTGACGCAGGTGAGTGTCTGTTTGAAAGGCAGAACCATACCACTTTGCTCTTCTCACTCTCTTTTCCTCCGTCCTCTCCTGGCTACCCCCTCTTCCCCACACAAATCTCAGTTTTGTATTTTCCAGCACACACTCCAGGCTTCTAGTGGGAAAACAAACCCAACTTTGTTTTGTTTGCACATTACACATGTAAATACATGCAAATTCTTGACCTTCTGACCAATAATCCCTGGGAAGTTGTTGGTTCAAATATGCTGTTTCACTATGTCACCCTTTTTTCTGGCATCGAGGGATGAATCTTCACTCTGTATCATTTTTCAGAACTTTCCTACTCGTTGGCACGAAATACAGCCCCTTTGCAATTAACGACAAAATTAACTTCTAATTTCAGTCAAGTAGGCTTTTACCATAGGAGCTTAAAAGGGTTTCTTCTGAGATATTCTCCCATTTCCTACCCTGAAAAGTTTGAGGCCAGATGCTCAGATTCTGACAGCAACTGCTTGCCCTGAAATACAGTCCACAAAATTGCAGTGCAAATCTAATGGGATGGTTTCAGAGTTTCAGCACCTAAGGAAGCCTATCATAAGCCAGCTTAAAATCAGTATAATTGATAACTAACAACTGTTTATCAAAGTTTCCATAAATGCTTTTAAACTCATCTAGCATAAATTCAATAAAATTTAATAAAATAATTTCAATAACATTGAATTTACAGAATTAGTTTAGTCATGTCTAAACTGCTAAGTGCAATCATACTCTAAGATTGCAAGAGTTATGTTTAATGATAATTATTTTTTAAAGTGTCTGGCCTTCACGTAAAAAAGTTAAAACTTATCTTCACCATGTTTTTTTTTCTTTTGCACTTCAACGGGATTTACAAAAGTCTGCTATCAAGTCACACATGTTAAAAATTATTTTAAGAAAAATAGTATCACATTGCACTATCAAATGCATTAATAGGTCAATTCTGGGATGACAGAGTGTAGTACAATATTTTCTATGTAAGATCAAGAAGGTTGCTATTTTATATCACAGAAGTGACTAAAAACATAACATCTGTATCAAATATGACAAAATTTTATTTAAAAATCTCAGTGGCTGTCGTTCAAACAGCAGTAAGGATCAGTCTGTGACTATCTATAGCCCAGATATTAAGGATGATATATAAACCACACCCTACAGGTGAACACTGCTTTAGGAAGTAGTTTTTTGAGTTTTCTCTCCACACTCTACACTAAGCTACTTCAGCTTCCCAATAGAAAGAACAACTCAAAGGTTCCATCCATCCATCCCTGTCCTTCTACCCAAGTCTGGGGGAACACAGGAAAGGAAATTATTTTTATATGCATAGGCCTACTGAGAAAACTCATTAGCACATGAAAAGGTTTTTGTTCCTCAGAGCCATCATTGAGAAACATAAATGAAAAAAAATAACATTTCCCCCCATATTATCTGCTGCAAGTTCCCAGTTTGTTAAATTGTTCTTTCTTCATCGCAGCCAAGATGCTGGGACAAGAAGAAAACAAAAAGACTTAAGATTTTACAAGCAGATGGGCAGCAACATTCTTAGATGGAAAACTGTCTTCCCGCTGCTTTCAAAGAGTCATTAATTTCACCCTTGATGGAGAAAACTACACTTTGAAGACATAAAAATTAGGACTATTCTAATAGATTGTTACATATTAATTTGTCTTCTCAAGCCTTGATTCCAGCACTTCCCTCAAGTACTAAACTACCTGATGTTTTAAAGCAAACTCTTCCTTTGCCTCAGTAAAAAATTCACTTTTATTTCTAAAAATGCTTTCACAATTTCCCCTTGTAGAACGCTCCTACAAACGACCGGCACTATACTGCTATGTTATTTTTAATACTTCATCCTAACACTCTACAACCTATAATTCTGCAGCAGTCCACACAATTTCTACCCTGCCTTGGTCTTTCTACCAAGATCCATGAATATTTGACATTTTTCACCATTTAATCAGCTTCTGATGTCCACCTGTGCCCCAAACCAGTCTGTCTGTGACATGATGTGTAGCTGTGAAGTGCTGTGAAATGAGTTCATTCAGGTTTTCATCTCTGTCCTGCACAACACAGGGTACGATGCTGCTTTATATGAAGGATAAAGCTACACACGCACAGAAATACCTTCCTTTAGATGGAGCTTCTGACAGCACAGCAGTACCTTTGTGTAGCAAACGTTATACTAGTTCCCTGAGCAAAGTAAGGATCTACACAGTGGCTTTTATTCACAGAATTGTAGGGGTTGGAACAGACCTCTGGAGATCATCTAGTCCAACTCCCCTGCCAGAGCAGGTTCAGCTAGAGCAGGACAGCATCCACGTGGGTTTTGAATGTCTCCAGAGATAGAAACTCCACCACCTCTCTGGGCAGGCTGTTCCAGTGTTCTACCACCCTCAAAGTAAATACATTCCTCCCTATGTTTAGATAGAACTTTCTACGTTCAAGTTTGTGCCCATTACCTCGTCCTGTCATTGGGCACCACTGAAAAGAGTCTGGCCCCATCCTCCTGACACCCACCCTTTGAGTATTTATAAGCATTGGTAAGATCCCCCCCTCAGTCTTATCTAGGCTAAAAAGCCCCAAGTCCCTCAGTCTTTCCTCATAAGAGAGATGTTCTAGTCCGCTGATCATCTTTGTATCCCTTTGCTGTACCCTCTCCAGCACTTCTCTGTCCTTGAACTGGGGAGCCCAGAGCTGGACACAATACTTCAGATGAGGCCTCACTAGGGGAGAGCAGAGGGGGAAGAGAACTTCCCTCAACCTCAATTCAAGCAAATTACCTTTAAAATAACAACCATCACCACCCCTGCCAGTCAAAAGTGCCATTACTGTTCTGGTAGAAGGACAAAACATAGCCTTTGTCAGGGAGAACGTGCTTTAAGCAAAGCTGCCATCCAGGCCCAAGGCTTGGGTTGAAGCCTAATCAGGGACAGCACCAGCACATGCCCTTTGCTCATTTGAAAAGATGAAGATCCACTCCAGTAGAGCAGACCTTTTCTTCCATCACTGTGCTTTGTCACTGCTCAATCACACCACCAGTTTACACTTTTATCCCTAATTTTTCCTGTTTGCTAAATTCCGTATGCTTTGTCAACACATTTTGGCCCAGAGATAGCCACAAGACATTTTGGAAGCTTCCTTTCCTACGTCTTCTTTTTTGCCCTTCTCTCCTAAACTTACATCAGCAACATAAAAATGACCCATTAAAATGGAAATTGCTCTGAAATGACATGCTTAATAAAAGTATTCCAAGTCCAGTAGTCTTTACAAATGGCAAATAGCTGCTGAAGCTAATATGAACCAGCAATGGCTACATTTTTCAACAGCTCTGAGCTATATACCATGTGTACTCTTTTGTCGCAGTTGGTTTGGTTTTAAGCTGAAGAATGGCCCCTCTGGTATTGGAGATCCCAGTCATGTCTTGCTGTCTTGCGTTCAGTAAAACAATGTTTCTTCAGCAAGAAAGAATGCACCACCATAAAGATACTGTGAATAACAAAAATTGCGTGTAATAATTCACTTGCAGATGGAAGGGGATTTGTATCCAAATTGGTTTTTATTTAATTAATTTCAAGTTATTGCCTTAATGAATCACAGAAATTTTCAAAGGAATATTCATCTGGCACTGATATAGCTGAATATATTAAGTAAAAGCTTTCTGTTCATCAAATATGAAACTTGAATGTGGTGTTTAACCAGGAAATATCTATAAATTATGTCGTCCAGGACAATAAAAGTGTCGTCAGTGTCAACTTTGTCCTTTTAGCATATTTTAATTTATGTAAAGAAAAGCTAAATGTGGCCTGAAGCAACTACTTTCATTCAAAATGGGTTTGTCGTACAGATTTACACAAAACAGATTTCTCACTATTGCTTGTAAATTTTCATAAACCCACCAGAATTTCAAATTTCACAGGTGTCGTACATTTCTAATACAGAGTTGATCACGTACATGTGTAAGAGCTTGAACTCCACGCAGGTTTCTGCACATGAAAACATGGTTTAAAGACAGCATTCTCCTGTACACCCAATCTGTCTGGCTTTGTACAACGAGGACAAACAACACTAGCCCAAATGCAGTTGTTTCTGCACGTGACTTTGCGATACCGCAGAAGTTACAGCTTGATTTCAAGGTTCAGAACTTTGCCTTTTTACTTCCCCACTATAAACCAGAAAATGGTTTTGAGACACTGATGAAATAATATGACCAACTTCAAATACAGAAAAATAAGAAGCAAGTTTTAGCATGTTTATTTTAATCATGCAAGAGAATGACTAAGTTTGAATGAATTTTTAAAAGCCTCCAGTGAATAGACGGAACTGTTACTAACACTGATTAAATGATTCCTATGATTACATTGCCTCAAGTCCTGGTGAGGTGATGCAGACAGCTGGGTTTCCAGTGCAGATCTTAACACAATCCTTTAATAAAGCCCATCTTCATAACGGTCACTCAGGACCATTACTCTCATAATACAACTTATATGTAATCATTCAGTAGAACACTTGGATTTTCTGTCATTCACATATCATGGAAAAGCTTTACAAGATTCCTGGGTTTTTTTTCCAATTTTTCAACATAATTTCCTTTAGTCATGTGGTATGCACAACATTTGCCCCTTTCTAACAGTTTATACTCCCATTTAATCTGTTTTGGTATATTTTGAGGTGTGCATGAAGCTTCTGGCACTGTATTGGAAGTACAAACCTTCACTCTACAGAGATGAGGGTCAGAAT
Source organism: Eurystomus gularis (assembly GCA_013400335.1). Taxonomy (NCBI): domain Eukaryota; kingdom Metazoa; phylum Chordata; class Aves; order Coraciiformes; family Coraciidae; genus Eurystomus; species Eurystomus gularis. Next base: position 114,548 of record VZZY01021432.1, on the reverse strand, counting down.
GTAAAAATTACTTACGCTACAGGTACTGTGATCAATCAGTGCTTAGTGTATCCGTGCATTAACATTTCAATAGAAGTACCTGTAAGGACAAGGGGTAATGGCCTCAAGTTGCACCACAGGAGGTTTAGATTGGACATTAGGAAGAAATTCTTTACTGAAAGAGAGATTAGCCATTGGAACAGGCTGCCCAGGGAGGTGGTGGAGTCACCATCCTTGGAGGTGTTCAAAAAACAGGTAGATGTGGTGCTTTGGGACATGGTCTAGGGGTTAGGGAGATGTTCAAAAAAGGTTGAACTAGATGATCCTAGAGGTCTTTTCCAACCTGAATGATTCTATGACTGCATTCAACTTCCTGTCTTCTCCAGTTCTGAGATGGGAAATCCTATGAGTATGTATCATTAACATGGCAGCAGCAATGGGCAGATAGTCTTAGGACACCAGGCACAAGATGTTTCAGCTTCCTCAGCCAAGCAGTGCTTGACATTTTAATTTTTTTAATACAAAGGAGGACTCTGGTAACAATAACTGCCACAAGCACAGAGTTCTTATGTTTGCCATTGTTCTCAGCAGAAAGCAAGTCTATTGGCAGAATACCAATCCTACAGTACAGTTATGTCCAAGCTCATGCATGGTTAGATTTCAACAACCTACTCAAACATGAGTATCTGACACTAAGTACAGAAACTTGATGAACTCCTTGTTTATCCAGGGCATGCAAGTGTCACACTCTAAAGATCCACACCATTGCTTACTGGGAATCAGGAGCATCACCACAGAAGGCTATCTGGTGTTTACAACGCACGGAACAGACTTAAAACACTATCTCATTCGAGAAGTGACATTTGGAGACCACATTCCCTGCATCTGTAGGTGATTCAAGACAGCTTAAGTAAACTCCTATTTGACCAGCATTTTTCTGAGGTGAAGACATGCATTCTGTGGGTCCCTGGAACCCAGATACTAAAACTACCTCTGTAATGCTTCCTGCGCTACTGCAACCACCAAGGATTTTTGGATATCAGCAGGAATAGCAGCACATAAAGGTTTTCCAGAACCACTAATAGCATGTCTCTGTTTATTTTCAGGCAGGATGATTGAAAAGACAGTTTGTCAGAGTTATCTGGATGGCTTCACCATTCCCTCTTTTAAAGAGGGAATATGGATATCAAAGCATGGGTGAGACTTCCTACACACATGTATGGTTCCATCATCCAGGTGTCAACAACGTGTCTATTACAGCTCTTGAAGTGACTACAATGGGCCATTAACAAGTTGGCATAAATTGTCAATTTATGCCCTGGAGATTTAGGATACTGTTTTTATTCCATTTTCTGGTTTTTGGACTTTGCCTGGAGTGAGATACCTGAATCACTATCACTTTCTTAGATTCCCAGAGATAAAACACAGGAGGACATGCATGACAGATGTGTTAGCATAGGCTAACTTGCTCCACACAGCATCAAGTTCCAGCATATGGCACAAAGATTCTATTAATTTTTTAAATTGAGCACCATACCTCATGCCCTGTGATATGCATAAGACCAGAAACAGCAGCTGCAATGGAGTCATATCCACCTCTCTGAACCATTGGACCTGTCTGACCATAACCTAAAAGAGAAAGAGAACAATCAGTAATTCAAAGACAAATACAACATAAACACATATTACTATTTTAACACGAAAAGGAACTAGTATTTCTCATCAGCTTTCGTTCACAAGTTGTTCGTACTGTACAACCAATTCTATTCCATTTATTCCTGCACATTTTTTAAGAGTAAACGGTTGGATTTATCCTACGCGTGTTGATGACGTGCTTGATCTTAATTCTAGACAGCCTCCTGGCCCTGCTTTGTTTCATTCACTTTGGACAGGATTCCTTTTTTAATTTCTGAGGTGGGATTCAGATCTCACTTCAGAGGCTCTGTGAGATCTCTACAGGGCTCCAACTGCCACCCAACAGGACTCACGTAGTCTGTGCTGTGCCTCCACTCCAGCGTAAAGATACCTTGAATATCACAAGCAATACTACAATCTGGACGCTACGGTTTAGACACATGAATTATTCCCCTCTTCTCCTACTTTATTCCACATCTATAAACAGAGCTACCTTCAAAATAAAACATTGTTTACAACAGAGGGCAGGGCTGGCCCTTTATCAAGTACACACAAGCTGTTTGCCAGGAGTCAGCAACAATGAAATGCAAAGTACAAAAACAACTTTTATGGAACTACCTAAATGTTTTGTTCAGCTATAGAATTAACAGCTGCAGCCAGAAGGATGCTCTCTGGCTTTTCTCAGCTTCAGCTCATCATGTTCTTACAACAACAACCACAAAAATCTTCCAGTTGAGGAGGTCTTGCAGGATCAGCTGAAGAGGTTACAAATCTAGATACCAATCCTATTCTCCCTGCCGGAAATCACTGCCTGTCAATCACAGCATAACCTAAAAATTTAGGGCTGAAATTGGAGGTAGTTCATGTAGTGAGCCTGTACAATGTAATGAGTATAAGTGGCCCAAGAGCCAAGCCTGGGTTTTTTATGGAAGCAGTGGCCACCAATACGGGGGGGAGAAATCAGCAGGGAAGGAGCACCACGTTTGACTGCTTTTATTAGAACAGAAGCCATCCGAGCCCTTAGCAATCAGCTTTAAGAGTCTCTCCTCCTCAAAGATGTAGCAAATTCAAAAACTATTCTCATGCTTTCTTTTCACTTTTCATACAGCTCTGGGAGAAAGCCCCTAATTACAGGAACAAGCAGAAGAGATTTGTCAGTCAAGATTCCTAGTTTGGCTGACACTTTTAAGGCAATGTTTCTGTATTACTCTGAGCTATGAGGACCATTTTAAAATAAAAATGTATCAACATATACTGCAAGATGAAACTTCTAGAATCTCCTAAATTCCTTTAAATTATTCTCCCAGAATAATCTTCTCTATATTCAGTCTGTTTGGTAGACGTGACAGTCTAATAATTGGCTTTGTTCATTACAGCACCCAATTAAAAATCATTACTCATTGGGGTAATCGTCCTCAGTTCCCCGACTTGGACCAATGCTGTCTTCTAATGTCCAGTGCAAGAGTATGACGATCACTTCAAACTGGAGTTAAAGCACTCTGTTACTCCAATTAATATTTAGCAAATCATACCAAGCAAAACAATATCCACTAGCCACACCAGTTTCCCCATTACACCACAAACTGTCTTAATTACCTGATATTTTACTGGAGCCATCAAATTCACATTGTGCAAAGCTATTGATTGCAACTCAACGTCTATGCTCTGTTCCAGGGAGTATCAGGATACTACAGCCAGCAATTTAACTTTGTCACTGTAGCCTCAAAGCAAACATTTCAGAAGAAAGGATTCAACAATTTTCTTATGGTCAAATCTGTATCTTATTGACTTCTCTACTCACAAAAGAGAAGGAAAAAAAACCCTACCAGTTCACCCAGTTTTATTTTAAATTGTGTCTCCGACAACAGCTGACTGTGAGAACCTAAAGAGCAACTGGTGCCATTTCCTTTCGTATTTACACACAAGTTTACAGAAAACAGCATTTTCATTTTCAAACATAATAGGACTAGCAAATAAAATACGGTGGATCCACCCAAAATGCTCCGAAGGGCTCTAACTGGGCATATACCATTATCTCATTGGAATGAACTGTGGCATTAAAACCATTTAAATGTGTGGGGCCACTTCAAAAACAAAATCTTGCTCAATAAAAAAAAAAGTACTCAAAACAACTTTAATTGAATAGTGAAAAGCATATTGAAGTAAGTGAGAAATTATGTACTGGCCTCAACTATTAACAAAGAAAAGGCATCTCAACACATCTGCTCACACAAATGTTTTCATAAACAGAAAACATCTGAAAATTAAGCAGTTAGGATGTAGACAGAACAACTATAAAATTCTTTGCAATGCTCTTCTGGTAAGGACAAACGTCCATCCCTCAAATGCTATATTCAGGAAAGGTGACAGGCAGGTCACATTTTTTTTTAGTGGTATTTTAGAAATAACAGTTTTTTAGTCTTTTTCACACATAACCTGGTTTCTGGTTAAAATTAGAGGTTCTACTTAGTTCTTTAATTAGTTTTCACAGGTCACAATATATTAAAAAGAGGAAAAAAAATGAATGATTCTGCTTTTGATCTGAATTTTTAATTGAAAAAGTTAGTGTGTGGATAAAATCTGTTGTCATGGGAAATGGTTTGCCCCAGGACCTATGGACATATCAAATGCCTGGAAGAAGAGGTAGCCACCTAACTGTAAGAGTTAAGTGACAAACAGCTATTTCTAAAACTGAGATCTCATTATCCAGACAAAAATCAAAGGCTGAATATTATTATTCTAATAAACTACACAGGTCAATGGAGCAACCCAGAGCAGATGTTTTAGGAATAACTATGAACACAAATATAAAAAGTTTGAAAGAAAGCACAAAGTTACATTCAGAACATTTTCAGCCTAGTGCACATATCTCACTATAACTGTAATATATACAAATACATAGAGCCATGGAATCATTTAGGTTGGAAAAGACCTCTAGGATCATCAAGTCCAACCTTCATCCCAACATCTCCCTGACCACTAGACCATGTCCTGAAGTGCTACATCTACTCATTTTTTGAACACCTCCAGGGATGGTGACTCCACCACTTCCCTGGGCAGCCTGTTCCAGTGCCCAACCACTCTTTCAGTAAAGAATTTCTTCCTAATATCCAATCTAAACCTCCTCTGGTGCAACTTGGGGCCATTACCTCTTGTCTCGTTAGTTACGTGGGAGAAGAGACCAGCACCAGCCTCACTACAACCTCCTTTTAGGTAGTTGCAGAGAGCAATGAGGTCTCCTCTCAGCCTCCTCTTCTCCAAACTAAACAATCCCAGTTCCCTCAGGCGCTCCTCATGCTTTGCAGACCCCTCACCACCTTGTGTGTATATATATATAAAAAAAACATATAAAACAGCATCTTAAAGATATAAAAATGCCAGCTGAAGTTTGTTTGTCCTAACACCCTGCATTCTCTCCCACCTGAATTCAGTATGCAAAAGCATTGATTTGCAGTTACACACACTGAGCCCTAAATACAGGTTCCTGTTTAATATAACGTAATTCGTGGCTTTTCAAGCTTAGACACAACAGAAAATACTTTAGGTTGAAAAGATAATCCCTGCTGAATACAGAAAGCACAGACTTGACAGCGATGGTCTCCAAGAAGGAAACAAGGCAACCAATTACACTCTTGCTTTGAAGTGTCCTCTCGTGGAGTTTGCCTCCTTAGGCGATGGTCAGTGTTTAAATAGTCTCTTTCTACCAGTAGAGAATTTAGTCTCATTAAGTCCAGTGAATAAATTTTTATTTGGGGGAATATATTTCAGAGGATAGACAAAAGAATCAAAAAAATTTAATAAAACAAAGTTTTCTAAATCGTTTCAGCTCGAGAGGAAGCTGCATAGATACATAATCTCACATAAAGCCTTAGATTCCTGTAAAACAATCTGTAAAGAAGAAAAGGAAGGTGCACACACCCCTAAATCCCTATTCAACTCCCCAAATCCTTATTCTACACCTTGCACTAAGAAGGCACAATTTATTCTGATACCTGCCACATCCTCACGTACCTAGATCTCGAAATTGTTGCAGTATCAGCTGTTCTGCTCTGCTGCAAAATGCACATCAGTTTCATAATCAACCTGGTTACAAGACACAGTAACCCCCAGTCAGATCTCCAAGTGTCTCCTAAAAATTATCCTGGTCAAAGCACTAGTTCATCTGCATAGCAAGCTTTTGAAACCACCAGAACCACAAACTCTGGCTGTCCACTAAAGGGCTATTTGCTTTTTCAGCATAGTCACACCTAAATCTTCCTGTTCCTGCCCTGACCCTGCAGCCAAGTCTATCTTCTCCGTTTAAAAAAAAAAACAACACACCTTTATTGTCTTTACCTTTCTGTGAGCAAGAAAAATGAACTAGGCATGGGACAAGGACGAAAGAACAATTTGTGGTAGCTGCTTTGTAAGGAAAACAGAGGCCTTTGTGATAAGCATTTACACAGAGTGCCACAGCTTGCCACCAATCCTGTATCCCTCAAGTTCCACCAGCAATCCTGTATCCTTATCTCAGACAAGGATGAAGAAAGTGACCTTACCAGCTACATTAAGCATCCTCTGTTTTTCAGAGCTTTCCACGTGGTTAAAGATAAATCTGCAGCTGAAAATTTCCAAAGAATATTCGTAACTAAGATTTCCACCATTTCTCTTTGTTAGTCTGCAGCACGACATACAGTGTATGAATATTCAAAATGACACATGCTTAATGTGACATAAAAAAGGATGTATCCTCTGTTCCTGTTATCTATTTTTCTTTCATATTTGGAGGAATACGGCAAAGCCTCATAAAATAAGGCAGCTAATAGGGAATAATGCATCTCACGGCTGTTCCAAAAAAGCCTCCAGTTGTTTGATGGTCAAGTCTTTGATATAGAGCAACAAGAGAAGACTCAAGATGCCTAAAGAATATTTATCTAGCAAAACTGGAAAATAATCATGTTAAGATAAATAGCAAATTACAATAGCACTAAGATCCTCATTACTAGCTGAGGGCATTAGAGAAGTAACTTTATGCAAGACACTAATTGCAACTGATTAAAGATTCATTTGGTAAAATTAATTGAAACAAATTTCCCGTAAATATTGGCAATATATACCCCTTCCAATTAAAAATTAGTAGTGACACTGCTGCTATTATCTGATTAAATTACATCGTTATTGATACTACACAATTCCTGACGAAGGGAAGGACTGAAAGTATTTCTTTCCCCCAGATTTTTCTAGCTGGATCAAAAAGGACTAGTAAAATAAAGACACTTTTCAATGAGAAATAAATCTTAGCTACTTTTCTGAGGTTGGTGTAACATTCCTGCCTTGATGAAAAGGGGCCAATTAGTCTGAAACACAGAAGTCACCTCTTGACAACGATGCTAATCATTTCTGTGCTTACTGCACAAGTGCCATGGGATGGCACTCGAGCTTTGGAACACACCACAGGAAAAATTATAAATCTGCAGGCATCATATGGGAGAAAAGTTTGAGGAAAAAAATAACATGTCATAACAAACTACTGCTGGTTTATCCACTCCAAAATGGTCAATATATTTCTCATATAAGAGAGACATACTTTGCTTTGGAATCCACCCTAAATGATTCTGTTCTGAGAGACAGAAATAAATATTATGAAGTGAGAAAGGTCAGGCTGAAGATTAGGAAAAATGTAATAACAGTAAAAGCTGTTAGACTGCACAAAAGTGTTATTAGTGAAGCTGCCAAATGCCAGATGCTCAAAAATGTCACACTAAATTTAAAAATGCTAGCAGAAACTGTTTCGGAAAAGAACTCTGTTAGAAAAACAGACTAATGCATCTTTCCAGGTTTAGCTTTAGAATACCATGTCAGCTACAACATAGCTTTATTTCATCTTTGCCAGATGACAGTGGGATTTTTAGCTGCATTTATGGCAGACATTCTTCATAAATTTTAAGAAAGCCGGCAAACCAAACAAACAACTTTGTCCCTGACAGTTCCACATGTCCATAGATCCTCTGCTATTCCAAGGCATGTACTGAACACACATTTGGACACCCCGTTTCCTTGCTCGGGAGTTACTGATGATATGATGACAGGATTCCTAACGTGTATAAAGACAATTCATTTCAGCTAGGAGCTGCCTGAAAGCATCAGGGATAAACAGACACCCATGTGTTGCAAGATCATCACTTCAAGGACAACCACCTTAAAACCTGTATTTTTCGGGAGGTTACCTTAGATTCATTTGGGATTTTTACAAAGGTTAACAAAAATGCTTCTTCACTTCTCAGGTTGTTGCATGTTTGATGAAATTTAACACTTTCCTCAGGACAGTGGGTCACAAACATAATTTGCACCTTCCGCAATACAACAGAGAAAGAAGTAAATCTTAAGAAAAATTACTAAAAGCGTAGCAACTGGAAGGGAGGCAAGGGAACTCATGCAACACCTGAAATTGCTACTCTCATTTCTCCAATACAATTTGCTTGCAAGCTAATGACAGCCCTGTAATTAACTGCTACAGGAAAGTCTGAGTACGATTTTCTGTGTCATAAAAAGGAAGGTCAGCATTTCCCATTATAACCTTTGTCCAAAATATTTGAATCATATGCTAGAGAAAACCAAAAGCCATTATTTCTGCACTTCTTCATGATTTGATAGCATGATAAAACTTTATAAGACCAAATATAAAACACATTGTACTAAAAGGAGAGGAAAAACCAACATCGGAGACATGCTGTCAACACGGACCAGTTCCCTGTAGCTCAATTCCCACATGACAAATGACATTATAAAGTCAGCCTGTATAGGATATTCTGAGCAAAACATAGAAAAAATATGTTCGACATAGGCATTTCTACAAATAGGGACTCAACTTTGTCACAAATTCAATCCAGATAGATGGCTATCCCTGCTGAATAACAAATTAATGAGAAACACCTTTTGACTTGTTCTACTGCCAAAAGAAAACATTCAATTAAAGACAGCTTACATCTTTACTTAATAAAGATTAATGAAACAAGCAGAACAACACAAGCAGTTCTCTGTGATGAGAAAAGCCAAAATCTAACAGACGATTTATATGAAACTTTGCAATGTCAGAGCTGCCAAATACGTTAGCAAAACGAGTAATGGCTTTTGGAAAATGCTTGCCATGTGTTGGTCAGAAGGAAAGGAAGTACAACTTCCTGGGTAGGCAAACTTACAGGAGATCAGAGCTGATACGAAAAAGGTGAAGTCAGAGCAAGCTGTCAAGAGAGATGAAAGGAGTTTTTAAAAAAACCCAACAACTAAAACCAACCTGAAGTCAGCAGGCATAAAATCTGACCAATCCAATAAATACATTTCATTTCCCAGTCGATGTCGTGAACGCGTACAATATATCAATTACTTTATTGCTTTTACACATGCAACTTGGGCTTAGACTTTCTAACCCTCCATTTTAACCAAACTCAGGTGTTATACAGTGGAAGGCAAAGATAAAACAGAATTATTAAATCAAATGCTAAACTTGCTGCCAGCATTTAGCTACTGAAAGACTGGAATGGGACAAACAACAGCCTCTGCCAGTTGCCCAACTCCACTCAATTTTCATGGGATCTGGGTACCCAGCCTCACACGACTCCTCTGAAAACATCAACCACACTTCTGGGACACAGCCATAGACCATTTCAAACAACACAAGCCTGGTTTTCAACAGGCTTTTAATCAGGCCTAAAAACTTCTGGGCCATATTTTCTAGCTTTTCAACATGCCAAATATAAGTTAGAAGAAAGCAGTTCTTCCTTCCGTAACCTAAACTGTAATTACCTAAGAGATGCTACTATCACTCTCTTCTGCTAAGTCAGCTAAAGTTTAAACTTGTCATTTTGAATTTCAAGCAGAAGTGGCTTCCAGTCTAAGTGGAGGCACTCTCCTACAGGATCTCATGTCAAATGTGACACAGACTGTTTTCTGAAGGCTACATTTCAATTAAAAGCTTCATCTGAGTGTCATTTAAAAGCTTAAGAACCCAAAACTTTTTTTCCCCGCCTCATAAGGAGGCTGAGAGACACCCAAATTCCCCACCATTGTTTTGAGTTTCTACAAATATTTGTAGCTACATGCTCCTTCTACCCTGCTGGGCACAGATACAGCTGATCTTATGACTCAAAACACTTGGAAAAAGCCAATTTGAAAATAGTGAAGTCAAATGCTCTTAGCAGTGTAACAGCAGCTTTGCCCTAGAATCCATCCAGATTGCAAAACCTGCACAGCAACCAGCTACATACTGGGGTGAGCTCTCCAGACTAACCTCTGTGTGTCCTCCCGTATTTTGCCAGAACTCCTCCACACCTCACCTCTGCCATGTCACTACTACTAAAGTAAGGGAGCAGAGGTTCATGGGTAACACCTGGCTGATGCTGAAAGACACCAGACTTCAGCTCAACAGATAGGAACAAGCTTGCTATGTCTGTAGTGAAAAAAAAAGTGTAAAACTGAGGAGTACCTGCAAGGTCTATTTTCTGTGAACGCTTGTGTTGGGTTTGCGTGGCAAGGTTTTGGTAGCAGGCAGGCTACAGGGGTGGCTTCTGTGAGAAGCTGCAAGAAGCTTCCCTGATGTCCCCAAAACATCCCCCAAGACAGATGTGCTGCTGGCCAAGGCCAAGTCCATCAGTGATAGTGGTAGCGCCTCTGTGAGAACGTATTTAAGAAGGGGGGGGAAAGCATGTGGAACAGCAATTGCAGACAGAGAAGTGAGAATGTGGGAGAAATGACTCTGCAGGCACCAAGGCAGTGAAGGAGAAGGACGTGCTCCAGGCGTGGGAGCAGGCCATGGTGAAAACCACAGGGAGGCAGGTTATCCTCCTGCAGCCCATGGAGATCAAATGGTGGCGCAGATATCTACCTGCAGCCCAGGGAGGACCCCACACCAGAGCAGATGGATGCCCAAAGGAGACTGTGACCCCATGGGAGGCCTGTCCTGGAGCAGACTCTTAGCAGCACTTGTGGCCTGGAGCAGGTTTGCTGGTAGGACCTGTGACCCCCATGGGGGACCCACTGGAGTAGTCTTCCCTGAAGGACTATACGCCATGGAAGGGACCCATGCTGGAGCAGTTCATAAAGAACTGCAGCCTGTGGGAAGGATTTATGTTGGAGAAGCTCCTGGAAAACTGTCTCCCAGGGGAGGGACCCCACACTGGAGTGGGGGAAGAGTGTGAAGAGTCCTTCCCCTGCACAGGAAGGAGCAGCAGAGACAACATGATGAACTGACCACAACCCCTGTTCCCCATCCCCTTGCACTGCTCACGGGGAGGAGCTAGAGAAATCAAGATTGAAGTTGAGCCTAGGAAGAAGGTGGGGTGGGGGGAAGGTGTTTTCAAAATTCAGTTTTATTTCTCAATGTGCTACTTTGACTTGACTGCTAATAAATTAAACGAATTTGCCCAAGTGAAATCTATTTGCTGAGTGCTCTCCCTGTCCTTATCTCAACCCACAACCCCTTCACTGTATTTTCTCTCCCTACAGTTGAGGAAAGGTAGTGATAGAGCAGCGTTGGTGGGCACCTGGCATCCAGCTAAGGTCAACCCACCACAATATTTATAACTCTATGGCCAAGCAGTACAGCGTCAGGACACCCTCAGAGAAGTCTCAGCTCTGAGGCCACAGCCACAGAGTAGTCTCTACCAAAGGCGTGATTATCCTATCATCCTATGACACAAATTTAAAGTAACCACTTAATTACATAATGATTTACCACCAAATCAGACAACATTCATTCTAAAATGGATGTTACCTGCACAGACCTTCATTTGTTGCACCCGTATATAGTTTTGTTGACAGACAAATCTGTGCAGGAACATCCAGTGAAGAAGCCAACCTTGACTAAGCACTCCACTACACCCGGGGGTTGCACATCCACAAGAGTATGTGTACCAGGACCCTGAATTCTCCCTCTAAGATAAATACATAGTCCCTGAGGGGGCTGAAGCTGCAAAAGGGTCAAACTCAAAATCACTATGGAATTTTTTCTAAACGTACCAAACGTTTCCTCAAAAATTTCCACAAAAAATCTGCAAAATGTAATTCTCTCAAAGAGGATTAAGTAAGCTATATGGAACACAATAAATAAAATTCCAGGCTGCCCTTTTAACCCCATAACTTTACTGATTTTTTTTGAGCCCAATTATAGTTCTCTTTGGTTTATACACACAAAATACATAAACAGCTCAACTCTTTCTCAGCTCAAAGAATGAGCACACACCTACCTCGTATTTCTGAAATCCTGAACTGCAACATGTCCCGATATAACATTGGTCAACAGCCGGCTGAACATGAGCCAGCAGTGTGCCCAGGTGGCCAAGAAGGCCAATGGCATCCTGGCGTGTATCAGAAACGGTGTGACCAGCAGGAGCAGGGAGGTGATTGTGCCCCTGTACTCGGCACTCGTGAGACCGCACCTTGAGCACCGTGTCCAGTTTTGGGCACCACAGTACAAGAAGGACATTGAGGTGCTGGAGCAGGTACAGAGAAGGGCAACAAGGCTGGTGAAAGGGCTGGAAGAGCGGCTGAGGGAATTGGGATTGTTTAGTCTAGAGAAGAGGAGACTGAGAGGAGACCTCATTGCCCTCTACAACTACCTAAAAGGAGGTTGTAGCGAGGCTGGTGTTGGTCTCTTCTCTCAGATTAGTAATGATAGGACGAGGGGAAATGGCCTCAAGTTGCGTCAGGGGAGGTTTAGATTAGATATTAGGAAGAAATTCTTCACTGAGAGGGTAGTTAGGCACTGGAACAGGCTGCCCAGGGAGGTGGTGGAGTCACCATCCCTGGAAGTGTTTAAAGAACGAATAGATGCGGTGCTTGAGGATATGGTGTAGTGATTAGAGAGATGCTAGGACAAAGGTTGGACTTGATGACCCTGGAGGTCCTTTCCAACCATAATGATTCTGTGATTAATTTTCTATGCATCCTAATGAAGGTGTAAATCCCAGCTTGAAGCTTAAATGAACTGCTCTTGCAGATCAGATGGAAGTGGAAAGTTGCAGTAAGTTACCAGTACATTAGAGACTAAGTGAACATCAAGAAAAGTTGAAAGAGCCTTTTCTTGGAAATACATATGAAAGTGATCTTGAATATTCTTAACATGAACAGATTCCCTGATTATACAATACATAGTTAAATATAACAGTTGCTGATCACTTACAGGAATTTAATATGTGGGGTGGTAAAAAGTAAATGCATCTGGTTACTTGAAACAGCTGAATCCAGTAACTGATTAATTTAATGTATTGCCTCACTCAAATGTTTTTCTACTAACAGATTTTGCCATGACGCTTAGATTTTTATATGACCTTTATGAGAGGTCATATGTGAAAAGAATATTTGCTTTCACAAAAAAGGTCTGTAGTGGACACAACTGATATTTCACATACTTGGGGTTTTTCCCCTATACAAAGATTTTCCTAACACAATTACTCATATCTCATTGATGAGAAACACCTTCTAAATAGTGAGGCTGGTGCTGGTCTCCTCTCCCAAGTAACTAATGACAGGACAAGAGGTAATGGCCTCAAATTGTGCCACAGCAGGTTTAGATTGGATATTAGGAAGGAATTCTTTACTGAGAGAGTGGTTAGGCGTTGGAACAGGCTGCCCAGGGAGGCGGTGGAGTCACCATCCCTGGAGGTGTCCAAAAACCGAGATGTGGCACGCTGGGACATGGTCTAAGGGTCAGAGAGATGCTGGGATGAAGGCTGGACTTGATGATCCTAGAGGTCTTTTCCAACATAAATGATTCTATGATTCTAAATAGAATACAAAATACAACAATATACCAGCTTGCCCAATCTGAACTGAATCAAACTTTTGTTTGGACACTTTGTGAAGGTATTCAGAACTGCAATAAAGTTAATAAAATTGAGCCATTTATAAGAGAGGTGGTGCCTTTACTTCCAAACTATGTATTTTACTTTTTTTTTCCAGTTTGAATGTTAAAAGAAGTTTGGATTCATTACCAAATTCACTCCCACATATTTTAACATCATGACCTCAATTTGACATAAGTAAAAGAAACTGATAAACAATCATACATTATATACCTTGAGCAGGTACATTATAGGTAATATCCATTCTTATTGTACAAAGAATACAATTTCATATGAGTAAGCATCTTGTAGTTACAGTTCCATAAACTTATTTTGAAAGATGCACTCTCTTAAAGAATAAGAGTTGCAAAATTTTGGCCTCCCACTCTGCTCTTGAAAAGGTGGTCAAGGTTCCATGCAAGACATGATCGCAATGGCACCAGGGACCCCTGTCCTGACTTTTCCAATATCCATGAGGACTCTCCCTCTGGACAAGGAAATCATCCTATCTATTCAAAAGCTTTTCTTAATGTTCAATTGGAATTTTTTTTGCTGAAATTTTGTTACTTGTTGTCCCATGCATCACAAATAGATTCTTCTCTTTACACGAACATTGACTTATGTGAAGGCTGTTAGCCACAAACCTATTCTCATTACACCCTTACTTTGCAGTAACATCTACAACTCCCAATGACAAAGTTTTCCGTACAAGACAACTTGCAGATGAGTGGGCTTCAGCCAACTCTGGCATAAACACTGGGATAAAGAATGCTTTTAATGTTCAAGGACATGGAAAAGTGCCAGACTGCCACCATTTTGGTTTCTAAAAAAGACAAAATACAGGCTATTTTTCAATAGTTTGTGTCTTCTACACCCAAAACTGTTTTCTTTTTCTTTGTTAGCTACTGACGAAGTGTTTTATTTTATCACAGTATTTTAAAAACAGAAGTAATGAAGACCATATGCTTACTGGGAAACATTTTCAGGTCAACACCAGCTACTTACGGTCTTCCTACCGATCTAACAACGCCCACAGAGAATACTGTGAATGGGCGCAACAAAGACACTGGATCCTTGCACCGTTTTAATAAGTCATATTAATTTCTTTGGTGAAATCACAAAACCTCAGCATTTTAAACACTAAAAGAAAACAACAAAGAAAAAAAAATCCTGCAGTCTTCATGTGAAATGAGTCCATCAGGCAAGGAAAAAAGATTCATAAAACAACATAAAGCAGATAAGGCTGTAAGACAGGAGATTCCCTGAAAAATATTTCTTTTGGAAACCAGCAGAGAAATCTTTAGTAGTAACAAATACAATGTTTGGTGATCTTTTCTGGAGTCTTCTCTTTAGAATATTAGAACTCTAAACACAATAAAAAACTGCTTTACAAAAGCCTACTGCAAGGCTTCTGAAGCTGCCCAAAAATCTTCCAGCTTTACTTCTGTTAACTTAGCTAGGCACCAGTCCAAGTATAATAGCTACTGAAAAATAAACATTAAGCCATCAGTAAGTGCCTTCACAATTGTACTGTGTTGCTATGCTGTTCATATCCAGGGTTTCAGTGCCTAATCTGGTTTCATTCACTGTAAACTAGCCCAGTGTCAAGTCTTACGACTCACAGGCTCTCTGTCTGCGATGGTATTCTTCATTAGGACAGAGTCCAAAACTCTGAAGTTTTACATTTTATACAAAATACTGCTATTTAGATGAAAGAACAATCAATGAGCATGAAGTCATAAGAAAAATATTACTTCCATGCACTGCTGAAAGCCAATACTTAATTTTAAAGCAAGGAATGACTTGCTTTTAAAGCAATCATGACTTGTTCATTAAACTTCGTATATGCTTCATGTTAAACAAGGAACGGGAGAGCAGTGTTTCAGAACAGCACTTGTTTTCAACTGTTTCTTATTCCTAAACTCACAGCATTTTGGACGTTCAGCCTATGTGCAACTGAAGAAATAATAGTGGAAAAAACAGCAAAGCCCTCCTGCTAGGATGCTTAATGCCAGTGCAAAAGGCTCGTTCAGTTACTTAGAGGAAAAAAAAATAAATGCACTCTGGCTGCTGCTGGTATGCCAATGACAGAAGCACAAACTCAAAGATTTCGTGTCACTCAGCTCAAAAGCCCACCTTCCTGGAGGTGCACACCAGATCTGTGTCGTGCAGGGGTATCAATCCTACCAACAGAGAAGGGGTCCTGTCAGCTCCCATCTGCTTCTCAGCAACCTTGGTTTCAACACACCTCCTTTCTGCTTCCACCCTTTTCATATTAGTTTGGACTGATACGTTTTGGAAGTTTGGTCTGCATCAATGCTCTTTAGTACTCCAGAGGTACCGGCAAAGCACTGCAAATATCGGGCAAATACAGCTTTCCAGACCAAATTACACTTCATACTAGCATGTAAAACCAGTTATGGAGACACATCTCTGAGCAGACCAATTTTACCAGCAAAAGAAAAGTTCTGTCATTATAATAACATATTTGCTAATGGCTTCTGCCAAAAGAGCTAAACCCGTCAGTGTTCACACCTCTTCACATTCCTGACCCGCACAGCTGTGCTGACAGAAGCCTGTTGTATAGAAAACAGCCTCAAGCTCCATTCCAAGAAGTTTGTCAACCAGCTGAATTTTACAGAAGCCTCCTCCTTGGAATAGGCTCGTTTGGGATCCCACTATGCTAATTTTGCAAGCAGTAGGGAAAAATATATAAACCCACCAGCAACGTCAATTTTTTTAAAATAGGTAAAATTAGCCTTTGGTTCTGCATTTCAAAACATAACTACATTAGTACTGTACAAGGAGATACCTTTCAAGTTTGGTTTTAATCTGAAACAGCCTAAAAAATGCACCTTTGTGATATTTATTTCAATAACTCCTGAATTGAGTGATGCTGCAGCTCGAGTACTGGGTTCAGTCTTGGGCACCACAGCATAAAAAAGACATTGAGGTGCTGGAACAGGTCCAGAGAAGGGCAATGAAGCTGGGGAAGGGTCTTGAGAACAAGTCTTATGAGGAGAGGCTGAGGGACCTGGAGTTGTTTAGTCTGAAGAAAAGGAGGCTCAGGGGAGACCTTATCCCTCTCCACAACTGCCTGAAAGGAGGTTGTAGGGAGGTGGGTGTTGGTCTCTCCTCACAAGTCACAGCCAAGGACAAGTTGCACCAGTGGAGGTTTAGGTTAGACATCAGGAAAATCTTCTACATGGAAAGGCTTATCAAAGACTGGAACAGGTTGCCCAAGGACGTGATTGAATCACCATCTCTCGATGTATTTAAAAGCTGTCTAGATATGGTGCTCAAGGATATGGCATAGAATTGGGCCTGGTAGAGTTAGGTAATGGTTGGACTTGATGATCTTAAAGGTCTTTTCCAACCAGAGCCATTCTGTGAATTAAATACATGCTTTTTGTGTACAACACAGGTCAAAAAGCATTGTTGCCATCACGACTAGAAAAACTTAGACTCCAAAAGTCAAATCCATTTTTCTTCTTCTCCAATTAGGAGCTACCAAGCTGAGTGGCTCTCCAACACGCCTCTGTCAAACCTTGCTGGTTTACATTTTACTCTGCAACCTTTTGGAAACTCATGTTCTCCAAGCAGGCTGTAAAGATGTATTTAAAGGGGATTTAGTCCAGCCAGTAGTATTTGAGCAACAGTTCTGTTGATAACACTCTGGAGAGACCGAAAGCGCAGCAAATCTGCCCTTGCGCTGTCTGAGCTGTGCTAATGAGCGTACAAGTTTAGCTGGCATCTGAAAAGCATAGAGCAGCACAGGAACATGAAAACAAATGCAAATGCTACATATTCCATCTCCAGGAATGGAAAAAACCAGATGCCAATAAGAACAGGATAAGCCTATCTAATATTTTTCTTGAGTACTCTCCCAGCTTCCAACAGTTTGCAGCTGACAGTCTTCCTGAATAAGTAGAGAGGGTTTTCAGTTGTTTTACATAGTGCGTCTTTAGAGCACAAGAGAATTGAGAGATAAAGTGATGGGATGTTTCCCAAAACAACTGTTTCAGGGTTAGACACACAGAAAACCTTTGCTTAGGGTAAGCACCTGAAACTTGCAAACACTTTCAACTTACTTAATTACAACATAAACAAGAACAAACAAAAAAGAAACCTGTGAGGATACTGGGCAACATTACAATATTTTAATAAGCAGTCCTCCAAATTCTAATCCTGTTAATCAGGCTTCTAAAACATATGACCCTTAAAAAAGAAGTATTAAAAGATGTGAACAAGAAATAGGAATTCAAAGTAATCTCCTTATTTGTCATCTGTTCGCAAGTCTGATTAACAGTGGAATATTGTTCCTCAGTCTTCTTCAGAATGGTCAGGATTTTTGGTTTGTTTTGGTTTTTTTCAGTAAAAGTAGAAATTACAACAAAATAACCTAAACTTGTAGGTTAGGTGTAAACACCCAATACTCACTAAATCCAGTATGGAAAAAAAAAGATAATACTGGGTCTAATACACTCATACAATGTTTTTCATTTGTGTCCAGAAGAGCAAAAGAGGTAAACACCCATTTTCAGATGGATCATCTACAACACAAAATACACAGCAGGAAACATTTAGGAGAGCTTCACGAGCAGCAGAAATGATGACCCAGTTCCTTGTACAGCATCAGAAAGAACCCCCTGCTTGTGTAGCTGTGCTTCAGTAGGGTACTAATTGGCACCATGGGCTGGGAAAAGAAATTAAAAGCTCCCACTGGTCCTCATCATTGATTTCTGAACAAAGCAGTCAACTGCTGCAAGTTTCTAGCAATATTTGTTATATTTTAGATATAAATAACATCACTAAAGTTAAATTTCCTGTGATTAGAACTGCAGTTTATACTCCATATACTAAGTATTTTAATCTGGGAAGAAATACTGGCCATGAAGTGCCAATCCTACGGGAGCAGACTGTTCTGGGATGGCTCTCACACTAAGCAAAAGGAGGTTTGGGGACTTCACTCTGTCTTGTAGAAAGTCACCTATGAAGTAGAGGCACAATGCTATCTTAACATCTACTGCCAAAACAAAGCAAGTCTTTAAACAATAGTCCCTAAATATATAATGGCAATTTTCAGAAACCTCAGCTATAGAACCACCTCCTTTAAACCAAGGGATATCTCTTTTTAGCGTCTCCTTCCTGAAGTTCTGCTAATACACAAATCTTTTGGTCCTAAAGATGTGCCGAGAGCACATCGACAACACATACTCCTACACCCTACGCCCACTACCACAAAAGCAATGGAGCTATAACACCCTAGGGCCAATTTACCGATGCTAGTTTAGAGATAGCTCCATTTTTTCCCTACAAAACACTATCAAGTCATGTAAATGTGTTCTAACTGGCCTCAGAAATTCACTTTCATGAAAGAAAGAAGCTACGTAAACAGATCAAAGTTGATCTCTCAGGGAGCTTACCAGCAGAACCTCGTACCATAAGACCATCATTGCATTGACACACCAACGCACCACCATGGTGACTGGTTTATTCTCAGAAACAAGAACTGTTCCTTCATTCACAGAAGTGGGTTTTTTCCTAAATTATAATGAAAAAGTGCTCTTTTTTTTACATCATTGAAGTAGTATTTGGACATCTGCATTTCTGCCAATGAATTTCCTCATATAAGCAAATTCTTTGCCTTTTAAAATTAAAGTTTTCTGGCTTGACAGCTCAGCCAAAAGGAAAAAATGACACAACTTGGATATTCAAATGACTTATGACTAGAAGTTTTTCAGGGTGAAGCAAAAATCTGCTTAGATGTCTAGAAAGAAATCAGGTAACTTAGACTTGTGAGATAATGCAAAAAACTCTACCTCTTCCATATTAAGTTTTTTCCCAATGTTAAACTGTAGAAAATCTGCTTGCAAACACAGTATAATACAAAGAACGATTAAAACTATCACATCAGATTCTTTGGCTACTGTACTCATATGGTGAACACAAGAAGTAAGGAATGACAGTTTGGAAAACTGTCCTACTCCCTGGAGACGCAGGGAGAACTAGCTCCTTGGCTTTCATTTACATGAAGCAAACTTCCGAGCATAACTTTTTGTTTAATTTCTTCATGAGACTATTGCCCTATCATATTTAACCCTTGTGCTTTACAAATTAATACTGTTCCCAGCTCTTGCAGAAGTTCTTATTTAGAATTAATACAGTCTTGAAAGCATCAGTACATTTGATTATTGATGGCCACCTCAGACAACAGAGTAATTACACGAGAAGCATAATAACCTCTTAAAGCTCCTGCTGCATGCCATAACGCTGGTTCTTTACTGCTAAAGGAACCAAGTACTAATCTGTGCAAACATGTAGTTTCCACTGAGAATTACAAGGCAGCACGTCAGCACAGGGCAGAAAAGCACTGAAGTATTCAACTAATCTTTAAAACCTCAAGGTCCTACGGGAACCTGCCCTCCTCAAAATCAGATCATCCTGAAATTTTGTTAAGTCTCTTTCACATATTGATCCTGAGGTGTACAAGAAACAACTGACACGACTTGGTTTGGTATTTGAAGCAGCCAGTAGTTATCTGCCGGCTTGTTCCAAACCCTGTGTGAACATCTTCATTGTTCCTGTTCTCCTGATCTATGTAGCTGTCTACTCCATTATTAACTCTACTAGCATCTTGCTCTTTAAGAACGTAAGGCAGCAAACTCTGGAGAATATTAAAAAGCAAAATTTTCTCCACAGTGTACTACCAATTTTAAGTATCTATTCTTCCAAGATGCCTTTATTTACTACTCTTGAAAAGAAAATGGCCAATAGTATATCTATATCACTTATTATTTTGTATGCTGCTCTTGTATTCCCAATTACTTAACTCTGAAAACCAAAGACAATCCACTTCTCTTGACTGTCATGTCTGAACTCTTTATATAATCCATGCAATTTCCATTTCATTCCACACATCATCCTGCTTGCACTGGCTGTTTGCAGCCTACACATCTTGTTATGCAAGGCTTTTTTTTGCTTTTTGCCCCCTCCCCCCAATATATTGTGCCTAGTTTTACGGTCATTTTGCCTTTTTGTAATTACAAAAGAATAATTCCTCTTTTTAGTAATTTTAGGTCACAAAACTTAGTAACTTCTGAATGGATTAACGATCAAGACCATTTCTATAGTTGCTATTATTTAGTGATAACTGCAACCATTGCTTGAGCCAGCTTCTGAGTATAACTTAGTTTTCTACTTGTATGCTATCAATAAATAATTTACAGTAATAAGAAATTATTTTGCCAAATGATATCATATTATGAAACACACATCTTTTTTTAAGTGTGAGCTATCACTTTATTGGCAGGTAATCCATCAATTTGTAGCAGGTAATTATATCCAGACTATAACCATCTAGAAACCACCAGGGGAAGGAGTGGGCATGAAGACACAGGCACTCCGAGTTATCTATAATTTTATAGGCCAGAATCATTTGGTAAGAGGGAGCCTACAAACTGTACCTAATCCAAGGCAATTCCACATCTTACCACAGTTAGTTCACAAATTAGAGGATTTGAAGAACACTTTGGGTCGCCTTCGCCCAGCAAAACACACTGCGGTTGGTTTTTCTTTCCTGTTGTGAAAATACTAGAGGCAAAGTAGGATATGCATCAAAATTATAACATTACATCTTCCCACGAGAAGCCATTATAAATATATCACTATAAGATGTGCTGGGAAATACCAAATGCTGGTTCTTGTGAGTTATTTTTAACTTTTACGTAGACGAGTGGAATGAAGAACTATCTTCCTTCACAGAGATTTCATCAGAACCACTCAGGAGACACAGAAGTTTCACTTTTTGAAGACTAGTGTTCATTTGTGGATCTTAAGGACTTTATGTACATTAAGTAAAAGCTACATATACAACAATTCCAGATTCAGACCCATATGAAACTCAAGTGACGCACAACACGTCGTCTATAAAACTTTTCTGCTCTTTCAGCTTAATTTTTGCCTTTTTACAACAATAGCGTTTGCCAACAAATTAACAGTTTGGTAGAGTCAAAGCATTTGTAATTTCAGAGTTAAGACTGAAGTTCTTTGAGATAAAGACTGCAAACCCCTAAGAAATGTAATCTGTAACAGTAACAAAATTAATGAATATACCAATCCCCAAAAATCTTATCTTCATAGCTTCTTTTGGTTGAACTAAGAGTATTTCTAAGCCTTTCTATGATTATCATTATGTATTGAATCTCTTCCATGCATAAATACACCAAAAAACCTTTACAGAAGTAAAATTTCTTTAAAAGGCAGAAAACTAAGCATCACATCCATATTTTAAGAAATGAAATGACAAAAAATAAAAATACTGAAACAATATTTTTTAAATGCCCCAAGAAACACACAAAGCAGCCTGCACATGATACCAAGTATTACTTCCTAGAGGAGGAGGGGGGAAGAAAGGGAGGAGACACAAAACCTGAGGATCACTATGTTCAGCAGAACTTGTACACTAATTGTAAGCACAATTCACTCAAATGAGCAGAGCAAGGGGAGGGCTGAGAGGACTAGCTTTCATCTTTCAAAAACAAACTACAAAATTCTTTCAAAACATAGTGTCTTCAGAGGCTTTAAGGAAAAAAAAAATAAGTATTTTGATTTAAAAACAATGTTGTCCTTTTAAACAGTGCCCCCTCCTGTTCAGAAATAAATCGTGACTCTTAGTTGAAGCGTGACACAGACCATTCCGATAGCAACAAACGGTCACTCCTTTGTGACCTGCACATGATTTACTTTCTCCCGCCAATTTTCAAAACCTTAAACCCATCTCAACCCACAGAACTGTCAAAAGATATTTTGTCTAAACCAGTTCTAAGATTACTCTCAGCAAAGCCAACTTGTGAGTGAGAGCAGACAAGCTGGAACTCAAGAGCACTCAAAGCAGCAGGAACACTGGGAACTGTCCCAGAAATCCTCGGAACCCTGCAACAGCCACTGCAGGGCTGGACACGTTCAGTCAGAGCTGTTTGGATAAGAAACTCGGTTTGCTAATCACGACTTCCGAAATGCCGTAACGGAGACAGCATCTGGCTTACCTATGTCTAAACTCTTCACCTACAGATGACCCTGGACTTTCAGAAAAATTACACTGTATTTCATTTTACTATCGCTAACGATTTGCAACAGTCCAAAATTTAGAACAAGGCAATTCCACACAAACATTATTCCTGTATTTATGAAAAATTGCTCCCTTCTGGAGAAGTTATAAAGTAGCCTATCTTCTGATTTCCAAGGAGCATGTCTTCCAGATTTCACATTCTGCTACAATGTGTGTCTATTCAGCCGAACCAGTCACCTCCACATATGTTCCATCAACAAAAAGCATTTTATATAATAGAGCCCATTCTTGATCTTTAAGCTGTATAAGAAGGAAAATTTTGAATGTTTTCAGAATTTCTCACTGAATGTCTCTGCTGTTCTTAAGCACAAAACCAGGGAGGGAAGCAAATTTGTTTTGCTACATTAGAAAAAACAATGTACAGCTGTTTGCTTAAAATCCCAAGAATTTCCATTCTTTAGAGTGAGGACTTGGAAGAATTGAGACCTTTGTCACAGCTATGCTTTTTTATTTATGCTGTTATTTTTTATTTCCCCTAAAAAAATCCTCAAATCCAGCTTTAAGGTATCATGAAGGCTGGAAAATGTAGACTCTCCAAGGAAATACTTGTGTTTCAAGGCTAAAATCTCCTAAGACTGGTCTCCACAGACCAACTGAGCATGTCTGAGTCGAGTTTTTATTTATATTTACTGCTCACACTTACTGTGCATGAAGATAGCACACAAAAAACAAGCATGGAAAGACGGTATCCCCTCTGCTCGATTCCTGCTAGCACTGCAATTTAGAAAAGGAGGAACAGAAAAAAAAGGTTAGCATGAAGGTTCTGAAGGACTGGAGAACACAATTAGCTGGAAAAGAAAGTTGGTAGGAAAATGTGAGCCTGAAGCCAAAGGAGGTAAGGGAAACTGGTGTTTGGCGAGGAACTGAACTGGAGAGAAGAGTCTAAACTGGCTGAGCTGAGCAATCATGGATAGGAAAGTGTAGGGGGAGGGTACAGACCAAGAAGGAAGGGAAAAAGACCCAACAAGAAGACCAAGAAGAGAGGACAAACTCATTATGTAGGTGGGATGCTGAGAAGAACAGAAATACTAGTGTGTAGGCCACCAGACAGGAGAAGACAGGGAGGCTAGGAGGAACCACACAGTACCACAACTGGGGTTATTTAGACTAGATTTCATGGTGATACTGAAAGTTAGAGCAAGCAGGCCACAGGAAGTAAAAAATGAAAAGGAAGCTGATGACATCTCTATATTTTACCTACCATGCAGAAGGAAAAACGAGTTTAGTGGAATACCTACAGATGTTATTATATTACAGATGGCACGTATGAACCGTTCGTGACCGCATGACCAATGCAATATACTCTGAAGACAGCCAAGACCCATCTGGCTCAACATCAAGCAGCATGAAATAGAAAACCCTACGTAACAGGACACACAAGAACAGTATCCCAAGGAGTGCGCTCGGTCAGCATCTGAATCACTTCAAGAATGTGGCAAATAACTTGATCCGTAACTGGGTAATGGCTACTGTCACTGGAACCACAAACACAATGCAGGCTATCAGTTAGTGACTCTGAGGTCTAAAGATCCTGTATTTTCACTCAAAACTTGTCACAAATAACGGTCATTAAAAAGTGAAAGCACCACTCCTCCAAAGTGTAACAACCACGGTCACGATGGTAAGAATAACAACTATTTGAGCACACTCTCTGGAGTAGCACAAAGGAAGGATACAGAGCAGTCCAGAATCAGAAAATAACCGTATTTTTGGATGGCCTTAAAATTTTAAAAAGTTTTAAGATCTAATTTTATTTATTTATACTTGCATTCAATAGCTGAATGAGACAAAAAAACCCCAAAACCCTGAAGACATCTTGATCACAGCTGCTCTACAACTTATGGTGTAGGGTGAAGCAGATTCCTTCAAATTGCTTGTTTATTGATTGCATTCCATGCCTATGAAGTTTGAACTTGAACGGTAACATGGTTCCAAAAATAAGAAACCAAAGTATTCCGTATGATATCCAGTCTCATTAATGAGTTAACTAAATGGACAAGGGGAGCAGTGTCCTGTAATTATTTCTCATTTATTAAATGAATCAGCTATAATGTCTTCAGCATGTACACTGACAAGAAAAAACAAGAAAATAAAAAATTAAAGTTGGAAAAGCACCCTGATTCTGACACACTGGACATGTTTATTTCTTGGTTGGTTACTTATTATCAAATGTTATGTCAAAATGTCTGTCTCTACATATTCTCACATCTAAAATGTAATACATTTCATGATATTAATTAACAATGACCAAAGTCATTTCATCTGTTAACAATAGTTATGATACATAAAATACACCCTTAACTGTACTCAAAACTGGCCAAGTTAAACAGCACGAACCATTCCATCCTCTGTTCAAAGACCTCAGAACATAATTCCTGTTTTATTGTAGATCCTTCGTGGGAGTCACAAACCAGAAACGGCTTGAAAACTAACAGATTTCTATTATCTCTTGTACAGCCTGGATGTGAGATGCCAAATGATGGATGAAATCCCACTTTTTAGATGTAAAAGGGGTTGCTGTAACCAAGATAATTTGTCTCAACGATTTTCAACATTTGGGAAGACAACATTTTATGCCATGTAAGAGATGTGCTGGCCTAGAACATCTAACAAACCATACTTCTCTTTAGAGCTTCCTTAACTCATGTTTTCCATATCCCTTGCTGGGCATTTTATATACGCATAATTTTCTATGGCATTAACAAAAAACCTTAGATTGTTTTCTCAGTTTCTATCTGAAATACTACATCTAAGCTCTCAGGAACCTACTAGACCCAGTGTGTCTCCGTTCATTCCACTTCAATACCCATCCTTATTCTCCTACTGTCACCAGCACGGCTCCTGTCTCAAGTCAGGGGAACTGAGCATCTCTTGATGGCCTTGCAGGACACATTTCCCTGCTTTCTGCACCAATCACTCACAAAACCAGCCATCCAACTCAGACACCTCAACTTACATAAACCTGCTTTTTGGGTCAAACATTGCAATGCTCAGCATTAAAACATCCAAGACACTGCCCACAGACAAATTTCTGTGCCCAGAGTCCTACTATTTGTAACAGGCCTCCACATCCACGAACCCAAAAGAAAAGGAAGGAAATCACTTGAACACCATGAGCAGCAGGCAACATGGGTGAGAGGTGCCTTGCAAAAGGAAAGGAATGTCAGTTAGGCCCACTGTTTGCTTCAGAAAAGGAAAGCTAATTAATTCCTACGTTTACATGAACAGCTTGACACCTTCAGCTACTTTTGTGTGTGTGTTTTCACTGGCAAAGTTTTGACATGTCTTAATAACACAGGATCAGACCAAAAGTTCACCTTGCTCAGATATACTGCTACAGGTGATTCATAAAATTCATTTGCCAATTCTCGTTCTAAAAGCCTTTTATATTGAATATTCTGATTAAAAACATTTCTCAAATTGATTCCAAGTACGCAAATTGATTCCTTGCAAGTATGGAAACTCCCTTTACCTTCCCCATAATAAATAGCAGTATACATAACTCAGCTACCATAAAGATGTTTTAATACTTCTACCAACCTCTTTAGCTGTTCATCTAGCCTTATTTCTGGTGGAAAAACAAACCAGAAAAGAATTCTCTTGGTCTCTTTCCATAGACACTCATGTTTTAAACTGAAGTGCTAATCTAAGTAATTTTTATCAGCAAGTATTTTAATTTTAACAATTTGATCTGCTTTACACTGATTTTTTTAAAGGTAAACATTACTACATCAAACCTCCTCTAGTCTCTTCCCATTCCTCTTCGCATTAAAAAAAAGGAAAAAAAGTCTATTTGAATGCAGTAGAGTCAATCACAGCTCAAAACAGCTTCAAATCGTAATATCTAGAATCAGACCACAGAGCTTTTCAGAAATCAGGAATTCTTGAGTTCTTTCCTCTTAAATCAGTTCTCTGCCTGACTGTGGCAAAAAAAACCTTACTCCCTAAGTATTACCATCATGCCCTCTCTGTGACAGATGTACATGTGGTCTTAGTCTGCTTGCTTCTGGTTGTTTAGATTGAAGCTTTGCTATTTCCTGCCTTGACTTAATTGATTTCTGATCTATCTTCTTTTTTTAAGGGTTTTAGAGATTTTACGACTTTATTCCTAGAAGGTGCACCATCCTTAAACAGACATTCCTTATCACCTGTTGGATGTCCAAGACTTATGCAGCCATAATTTAAGATCCCAAGTTGTTTCATGGCTGCCTGACAAATATCACGTGGCTCTTACCTCCCAAAAACCTTCAACCTCAAATCATCATAGTCCATGAATAAAGAAAAGGATCCTTAGGTATGTATTTAAGGTTTGTGTTTTTCATTACGTATAACATAATTGTAAACTATGTGTTACACAAGGCTTTAAACAGAAAAATTGTATAATCTTTGTCCAACTTGTTTTGCCAGTAAGATGAAAGTGTGACAAAGAGGTGGAAGCAGAGGCAAAGTGACCTAGAACGAGCAGAGCTGCTGTTTGATCGTGCAAGTCTATGGTCAGGAAAGCCAAGAGCTGAATTTGTCAACAGACATGAAGAGCAACAAGAAAGGATTCTGCAAGCAAATCAGCAGCAGAAAGAAGACTATGAAAGACATGGACCTGCTGCAGAACGGGGCAGGAAAACTGGTGACAAAGGACATGGAAAAAGCAGAGGTATTTAATGCCGCCTTTGTCTCAGTGTTTACGAGGAAAGACAGCCCTCGGGAGTCCTAAGTCCGTGAGACTAGAGGGAAAGTCCGCAGCAAGGAAGACTTTCCCTCAGTGGAGGAATTATGGAGCACTCAGAACGTACAAAAGTATACATCCTTGTAGCAAAGGAGGTCAACAGCATTTTGCAACCATTAGGGACAGCATTGCCAGCAGGTCGAGAGAGGTGATCCTCCCCCTGTCACTCAGCACTGGTGAGGCCGTACCTGGAGTCCTGTGTCCAGTTCTGGGCTCCTCAGTACAAAACAGACACAGACTTACTGGAGCAAGTTTAGCACAGAGCCACAAAAAACACATGAGAGGACAAGACAAGTGAGACTCTTCAGCTCAAACACAAGAAAGCTCAGGTGGATCTTGGCAACGTGTATAAATACTCGGAGAGAGGCAATGAGCAAGAGGAAGCCAGACCTTTCTTGGTAGCAGCGCTGACAGGACAAGAAGCAATGGGCAGATTTTCCTGAACATGGAAGAGTTTTTTTACTGTGAGAGTGATCAGAAACTGGAATTCGTTGTTCTGGACAGCTGTGGAAATACTCAAAACCCAGTTGGACAGTCCTGGAAAACCTGCTGTAGCTGACTCTGAGATGGGGGGTTGGATGAGGTGGTCTGAAGAAGTCCTTTCCACCTAAACAATTCGGTGAAATTAAACAGTATCCTTCCTCAGGCCCTCACTTCAAGTAAGGTTTTTGTCTATTATCAGTAAAATACAAGAACACTCAAAAGCTTTTTTATGAATGGAAAAAAACAGATTTACCAAATCAAAGGCCAAGCTATCTCACATAAATTGTAGCTTGGATGGATTTTTTATTCTTTTTTCATAAGTTATTGGTACAGCAACTAAAAAAACATTGCAAAAACCACTTGAACGATTCCAGTTGTGAGATTAGATGCACAAGCAAATGTGGTAAAACATTGTGGTAACTTGCCACTGACCAACCTAAAAATGTATTTAAAGAGACAACCCTGAATGTAATTGGCTTTCTGCTCCTTGACTTCTTCAGACATCTGCCACACAAACATAATAAATACATTACAGACTAAAAAAGATATTTGGTTCCTATTAAATGACATCAAAACCTAGTAACCAAAAAGACAAAGCCATTTATTCTTCAGAAATTCAGAAGCTGTAGCTGACTCTAAATGAAGATTTTAAACCAATCTAAAAAATATCTGTAGCTTCTGTGTTTTAGCTTAATTGTATCTTAACACTAGACTTTACATGCACTGATCCTTTAATTTTAGTGCTTGATAAAAACTTTTGGGGTGGTTTTGGTTGTTAAGTGACTTTTCAGGCTTAAAGTTACTTTCACATATCTGCAGTTCCTGATATTCATGTCTACTTTCTTTTCATTCTTCCCAGCATTTGTAAAATACCTACAACTCTTCTACCAACAACTCTTCTTCAGTTACCAGGCAACAAGACTGTAGCAAAGTAAGACAAACTTCCATGAACATGTAGCCACATAATTCTGAAGAGAGAGATGCTTCAGGGCAGTAAAGAACACTGAGATTACCAGACTGGAAACCTACAGTATGCAAACTGATACAGTAAAAACGAGGGGGAAAAAAACCCCAAACTGAGTTTTTGACTAGTTCAAAGCAAAATCCAAGGAGTTCAGGCAATCCTGGCTCCTTTGAATTGAACAGAAACGTGCCAGGCTGGCATGGTAATGCCACTCTTGAACAACTCAAGCTGTTGACATGGTTTCTGCCTCCCAATTTCTCTATAGCAGTTTTTGAATTGAACAATCAAACTCAGTCTTTCCATTCGGGTTAACTGACATCAAAATAACATACTTCTATATAACCACATGACTCTTATAAAAAGGTGATGGGAATAAGGGAAACATGAGTAACAGAAATTAAAATACCTGTTATGGAACAGTACACTATGTGAGGAGCAATCTTTTTAACGTCTTCATAACCTAGACCCATTTCAGCCAGTTTCCCAGGGACGTAGTTTTCCACGAACACATCAGACGCCGCTGCAAGCTTTTGAAAAGAAAAGGATGAGTAAGATTTGTTAACAAGCTTCCCAAAAGTTCAATAAATTCCTCATGTAACTTAATTTTTAAAGTCTCACTAATCAAAATGCCTCCAGTCTTTCTGACAAAATAAGCCTGAGAAACCTAGAGAGATATTTTTTGGCCTGTTAGGCCCTCTCTGCAAACTACATATTAGAGATGCTGCGTGTCTAGAAAGAAGACTGTCAGAAACCTAAAGCAACTAGACAAAATTGTTATATGTCATCAGTATCACATCAAGTGACCAAGACTTGACTATAGTTTGCAGAACAATCATCACCTTTATACCTGCACTTAGCTTGAGGAAAAGGGGTGGAAATAATGCATCTTTATCCTTCGTGCTTCCTCTACCTCAGAAATAATTTTATAAATTGTCATTTTAAAATAATTGATTACAATTACTGTAACAGAGGACATATATCTCAGGATTAACAGATTTCTTCAGCTCACCTGATGTTACTGACTGAGTTATCAAGGCTGTGCACTTGTCATATACCTAAAGACTCTCTCCTCCATTTTTAATATGATTCTAGATTCTGAGACTTGCCCTCTTCTATCTGTACGGAATTTACAAAAAGGGAAAACAGAATTTATTCTAACCATGCTACCTTTCTTAATAAAAAAAAATTATAACCTCATTCCATTTCTTTGTCAGGTTTAGGCTCAGGACACAATTCATATTATGTACGAGTAACCAGCGTCACAAACTTGTATTTCTTCTTGCCATTAATTACTTTACAGACATGAACACTACTTTTCATAGTAACAAGTACATTGCTGAACAACCTTCAACTCTATACACAGGAGACCACTGAAAACAAAAGCCTGTTATAGATAACTTTCTTTCACCTATTTTTGACAAATGTCCAAACAGAAGTTATATCCTGGTTCCATCTGAGATGCAATAATGGCATGTCAAGACCTCTGCACCAAATACTTCCAAAAACTATCACTATAAATCGAGCAGAACGATGAACAACTCCACAAGCAGAGCCACAGTTCAATAACGCCTCATCACTTCCGTGCACCAATGTTGTTTTATCACAGCTAGGGAAGCCATTGATTTAAGGAACAGAAAGCTGCAGTGGTTATGGAAGCAACTTTAATAAAAGATAGAAACTGTAAGAAATTACTTTACCACAGGAGATCTCCTCATTTCCACAGCTGGTGTGGCGAATGTTTCACAGAGTTAGTTCTCCCACTGGGAATTATCTAACATCATATCTTAGGAAGTAATTCTCATCCATGCTTGACTATTTCAGTGACACTGAGCTAAGTGAAAAATTACCATTGCTGCTGGCAGGAACCATTTGTCTGTAGCTCTACGTACTGCCAGCCAGCCTGTCTTCAGCATCATGATAGCTCTGCGTGACAGTGACACAAGAGATCTTACCAGCAGAAGATAGGGAAGCCCAGCACTGAGCTGACAGAGGATGCTGCCCTTGCATGACAAATTGAGGGAGAAGAAAGTTGCCGCTTCGAAAAACTGTGTGGGATTTGAACTCAACCAAGCACCCCGAGCCTCAAGCACAAAGGTTATATTGCAAATTCTTAAGTCACCAGCCATTCAAATCCACAATAGAAAGGCAGAAAGTTACACACTAACAAGCAATAATCTTCCTGCACAGATGTCAAGACGAGAAAAGGGGAACTTCCTAACCACTGATAGAGGCAGTCACAGAAGCAGCTTACGCTGGAGCCGCCTCTTCTCCAGCTCACCCTGACCCATAGGCCCAGCTGCCTTTAACTCTTCAAGCAGGTCCAGCCCACACACATGGAATCAGCAGACGTGTTGCATAGAGTAGTTTTTCTTTCACCATTTTAAAAAGTCAAAGAACGAGTTAGCCTTATGTGAAAAGAACAAGTTTTACAGCTCTTATTTAGAATGCGACAATCCAGAAAAACGCATCCGTGTTATACCATGCAACATTATTCCAAACGACAGCGTCTGTTTCCAAAATCTTCACAATATAAACATACAACTTCATAACAAATCACCAATAAATGCTTCTGTTCTGCAAAGAGAAAAGGAGGCACTGCAGAATCCTTGGCTTATAAACTCCAAAGATTTCCACATGAAGTGTCTTTTCCATGTTGGCAGGGAAGAAAAAAATGTCAAAACTATCAGACAACTTAATCTATTTCCATTTCATGCAATATTCCCAGCAAAAAAATTCTACCAGACAGATTCCACTTACTGCAGGACACAGTGCCAGGGTGAAAAAGTGATTGGAACTCATTTTGAAACAAAACAGTAGCAGAAGCCAGCTCACCCTCTTTGATGTGTTAGTACATTAGGGCTAAAAACACGGCACCAGCAAGCCGCAGGTCTTGCGTTGCTCAATAAATAAAACAGGGATGACAAAGCACAAGTTTCACAGAATGCCAGACGTGATGCTTTCATTCATTTTCCAAAGGAAAAATGGATCACCCCTAGAAGACCCTTACATGCCAAACTGAAATACTGAAAAAAACCCAAATATTAAGTTTCTCAGAAAGATGCACAGCAACTTGTCACAAACACACCGTAACATTCAAAAACCTGCAAATACAGGAGCCCAGTAGCTCCTCTCTGTAAAGTGCTCACTGACTTCATCAGATCAGGCCAGCTTGAATCTTTCTGATGAAGCAGTACAAGATCAAATACAG
Source organism: Eurystomus gularis (assembly GCA_013400335.1). Classification (NCBI taxonomy): domain Eukaryota; kingdom Metazoa; phylum Chordata; class Aves; order Coraciiformes; family Coraciidae; genus Eurystomus; species Eurystomus gularis. The sequence continues at coordinate 82,610 of VZZY01021432.1, read as the reverse complement.
CATTAATAAAAGTAAAGCATCACGCTGCTAGACTTTCTCTTCACTGTTTCACTTGAGGCTGCCAGACCTTTTCCTCACAGTATTTCATCTGAAGCTTCTGATGACATTTTCATAACAATTTTATATCTAAAATCAGAGTTTATTGATCAAAACAATAGAAAATAGGCACTGTTTGCATGCTATCAAAACCTACCTCTCTGATTAGCTTTGCTCCTCTTGAAGCCTTCATGTTGATAGCTATACTCTGAGGACACAAAAAAATACAACAGTAATTTACATGAAAGCCCTTCTGATTATCAGCCTCTTCTAAACACAACCACCAGTCACGTTTCACACTACAGCTAAATCAAATAAGTAAGTTTTCAACACACTCCACTTCCCACTGCAAAAAAAAAAATAAAATCCATAGGTAAAAGCAAGCTGAATTGTCTCACCAATGGATCAGACAAGCACCAAAACAAGTCTGCAGGCTCTTCACAGCACATCTGCGCAGCACCTACTACTGCAAGTACACGTGGGGACACCAGAAACTTTTGTTTCAGCGGCAGCACGGCAGCGAACAGCTCAGGCATCTCATGGAACTTCATCTTAATCCTGAAGTTCACAAGCTACCTTTAGCCAACTTAACTGTGGTGCAACACCCACTCTCCTCCAGCTGCCAGCTGATGCACCTGAAAATGATCCTTAAATACAACCACCCTTACTTCCAGCTGGGTTTATTTTCAGTCAATTTGCACCAGCAACTAGGGGCTGGCAGGACCACCCTTGATTTCTGAATCTGCCTCAGCTGACCACAGCACCATACCAGAGCTCTGCAGCCTTTTTTGTTCAAGAGAACTGTTTTTCTCCTGAAATGTCTTTATCGTAACTTTAGGCCAATGTAACTTTTGCTCTATTGTATGTTAAAAATCAAACCAAGAAGTGTTATGTCTTCAATTGTAATTACAGAACATAAGTTAATGTCCAATACCACAGTCCATTTACCTTTTTATTTCTATTGACACTGAGAAAATAAACACTTTCTGTCCCAGCAAAAGGTGGGCCCCAGGCTCTTGTATCATCACCAGCACCTGAAAGAAAAACCACCACGTTTTCACAGTTGTCCAATATCACACTACCAACAAATACAAAGAATAAGAAGTTTTCCCCCAGCATCATATTTAAACCACCTAAGCTTCGTCTAGCAGGCAGGACAAAAACTAGTTTAATACATATATTTTAGGATATTTATGTCCAAAAAGCCACCTAAAAGTTAACATGATTAAGCAAAGTGAACACAGTGTTTGCTAATGCTGGGATTACTCTTAGGCTTTAAAATATTAATGTATAGTCACACATCATCAATGGATTTGCAGGTTTTTTGGTCGTTTTTGTTTGTGGGTTGGTCTGGAGTGGGGGTTTTTGGAGCAGAGGTGGGAGGTGAGATTTTTTTCTGCTTGTTTAACTCAAAGCAGAGCTGCAACGCCATTCTTTCAGGCAACCTGGAAGAATTCAGCAGAAGCTCTTGCCCTGCACATAGTGCACATGGTCAATAAACCATTCCCAGAACACTCTGGAGACAACATCAAGATACTACTGAGCAGCAAGAATTTGTTAAGCTGCAGAACACCAACAAAAAGAAGCAGCTGCTATAGCTGCTGCAGTCCCCCTCCTCCAGCCCTCCCAGAAATGCCCCTGCCCTACAGAAAGGCAAGGTGGCATTAAAGCTGCTGCAGACACTGATGTCACTGTATCATTTACACTTCATTTCCAATTTTAAACCTTCCTTAAATGTCACAGAGACTGGCAATCTATTTTAATTAGAACTAAAAATAAGACTGGCAATCTATTTTAATCAGAATTAAAGCTAAATTTAAATTCAGATATCATCATCATCCCAAGTGCTACCAAGCATGCACATTCCTACATCTATTTCAACCTCTAGATTTTATCTACTTGTTAATTTCACATGAACGAAGACAGAAACAAGCTGAAGGACCTTTGGTCTTACACAATATTTTGCTATACACTATGGGTAACACCAAATCTACAGCCATTTAAGATGGACTGTGATGGAAGTTATACAAACATACATATAAAAACATATATATATAAAAACTTATCAACATTTGTACTGTTTAGCATCTCAAAGAACTATTTTGGTTCAAGCAGGAAGCTTGGGAAGAAAAATAGTAAGAAATCTCTGTTCTGTGTGTTACCACTTCAAGCCATTCAAAACAAAAGATTCCAATAACAGTTTCCATGTAGGACATAGTGCAGCTACTACTACACGGATTATACTCCTGTGAAGTTCGACATCCTCTGACAGAGAGAGCTGATGACTCACAGCCTAACACGTTTCAAATTCAGAGTTCTCAGGCTGCCCTTCTCCTTCAATCACAAAACAAAACTCTAATAAGAGCTGGAATGCAAAGCTCCAAAGCCGTTACTTGATACTTAATCACTGACATTGCTCCATTCCTACCACCTAGATACTTGGAGTAACACCACTGTCAGTCTCATCAGATAGTACAAATTTGATGCAGCTTCTGCCCTGTCACAAAAGTGAGAACATTTGAAACAATGATGAGTGATTGCAGACGATGTGACAAAACTTTTGGTAGGCATTCAGTGTTTTGTTAGATATCGGAACACTGAGTATTTCCTATTTAAAATAAAATACAGGGGATGTAATGTGGGTTAGGATCTCAAGTATGTAGTTATCTTCACCAGCTCTTTTCAAAACTAATAATACAAAAGAGGGAAACCTCAAACATGGAAATAAAGAAGGAAAAAATACGTGACATAACGTCCAGCTGCTGTGGCATAATTAACATTTCTCAAATGTGTAATGATGCATAAAACTGAGAGCCAAATACAGGGAATATTTCTAAAAAAGAGGCAAATGCCGTACAGTTTGTTATTCTTCTTGTATGGTCTTACAAACTAAGAAGTGCAGCTATTCCACAAGCATGAAGCATTTTTTATTATTACCCAATCCTCAGCAGCTCTTTGAGAAGTGCATATGCTGAGTGGAGAAAGAAAACCGTCGTGCTAAGCTAAAAAACCGTAAAAATAAAATAAATTATATTTATGAAGCTAATTACCCAGAGTCCAATCAGACTCAGAAGGATCTACACAGGTTTCTGTAGCTGAAAGCACACACTGGAAGTTCATTAACCTCAGACACTGCCAGCACTAGCACGAAGATTTTCATACAAATTCAGAAATTGCCCTTTTCCAATGAACTCCCCTCTCCACCTATACAGGAAAATCAGATTCTGGACTGTAAACTACCTCACGCAGAAAATAACTTCTGTTCACTTTGCACAACGCCAACGAAAGATTTCTCTGACAAGGTAATTTTTAATTAACAACCTGAAACTGTACTGGAATATTAAAATTATTCTCAGGAGAAAGGTGATATAATATGCCAAGTCACCTTATACTTTACCAATCCAAATGCTTGCCAGCCCCACTAGATCTGGATACTATTACACAATCAACATACGTATTTTAAATGCTCACGTTATCTTTCTTCCTTGTAATAATAAAGATGAAAACAGAAGGTGGAGTTTGTCTCCAAAATTAAAGTGCCTGTCATTTTATCAGTATTCTAATCCCGAGTAGGAAGATGTATTCCTATTTTAAATTATCTGATGTTTTGGCTCAGAGGGAACTGTGCTGAAGATTGTGAATTCCCAAATGGGAAAAGCACCATTTCCATAATTTTTATGTAACTAATATCAGAAAGAGTGTGTACGTTTGTCAAATTTTCAATGTTAAACACTACACTTAAAACCCTGTTTTAACCCACTCACCACATTACAAAAAAACCCACCATACATCTAAACATTCACGAGGCCAAATTAAATCTAAGTGACAATTCAAACAAAATCAATTTAGTTTCGAGTGATGGGATAAGGCACTTTCTTGGCACTGTTTTGTACACTAATATCAAAAAAAGTTACCCGACCTTACAACTTTAACCTCCTCACCCTCTTTAAAATGTACAGCCATCGATTATTTCTGATCAGAATACACATACACGGAGCACAGGGCTATGCTTAAAGCAAAGGGATCATACATGTATAAGCAAACTTCAAAATAACTAGATCTCTGTCGCTCCAGAAATAATGCAAGGATGTAAAAATGTTCCCAAAACTTGAAAAATGCTGGCTCAAAAATATATACAAACAGCTACAAAATTACTTCCTGGCACAATACCATACACACACTATTAGCAAAAACACACCAACACCAAATAAACAGAGTATTGTCTTTCTAAATATTTCCAAAAGTTTTCAAACTTGCATTCTCAGTCACTTACTACTTAAAATACTTAAGCAACTCTTTGTTAAACTACCCTACATTCTCGTTATATCTGAAACAGATAAAAATCTTACCTGGTTTTTCCACTTTGATAACTTCAGCCCCTAGATCTCCTAAATTCATTGTGGCAAAGGGCCCTGCCAGCACCCTGTAATATTTTTTAAAAAAAGTTGGTTTTTTAGTTTTTCCTGTCAGAATATTTGCATCTAGAGACTGTTCCAAATTACAGACAAAACACAAACCTTGTTAAATCAAGAATTTTCACACCATCCAATGGCTTTACACTACTAGCACCTGAAAAGAAACAGAAAACAGTCACTTACTCTTGAATCCTTTTTTTTTTTTGGAAGATGCTTCTCATCAGTAGTCTGAACTACTGTTTTTATGACACTCTCCCATCGTCCTCCTTCACCCCCCTCCCCAAATAAAGGATAACAAAGCTTTCTGCACCGGTAGGTTGTTAGGAGTATACGACATCGGTAAAGCCTTTCAAAGTCAGAAAGCCTCATGGTTAACAGCGCAGAACCTAATCTAAACTCCTAGCAGTTCCACAATAAAGCTAGTTTTCAGAGATACTCTTATCCATGTCTTCCACAAACACTTGTATAGCTTTTAAACACTAATCTGAAGAAAGAGCCAATAAAAGCTCAGCAAGCAACATCAGACTGACACGGACCGAAACTGATGGGTAGAGAACAACGTGAAGCACAATCTCCTCACAAAGAGTTTTGACCTGTGCAGACCTGTGCACTTGCATCGCACAAAGAAGAAGATCTGCATTTCAAGAAAGAGCTCACAGAACCAAACCAGAATATATGAACCAAGGAAACACTCATTCTGTCTTTAACTTTCAACAGCAGTCGCACATGCAAGGTAACTACTAGGAAATGACAGTTCTCCTCCTTTCCCTCCCCCTTTCCAACCTGACTAGCTCCAAAACAACAGCAACGGGCTTCACAGAGCAATCTCATGGACCACAGGTTGGCCAACTACCACTTGAGTGACCTTGAGTTATCTTCTGCTAATTCAGTGTCTTTCATTGCAGGCTGGGGATGCAAACACTTCACCACCCCACATGGGTGGTAAATCCATTACTACTTGGCAGGTGGCTTCACATCACACACACAAAGTGCTTGGCCAGTAGCATGACAAAAAGAACACAATATTAACTTGTGGTTAGCATCTCTTCGGGGTGTTTGTCCAGGTAAGAGAAAGATGGAAAACATGGGGGGGAAAAGAAATAAAAATTCAGGCATAGACTTCCTTATAGAAGAGGAAGGAGAAAAGAATGACAGTCCCTCAACGCAGGCAGTGCAGCATGGTGCATCTCAAGTCACGCAGCACTGAATGCCTGTGCCACCTTCTCCACATTTCCTCCATCAGACCTAAGCCACCCCATCAGTCTCCCCCATAACTATCCCTCAGAGACTAATACTTCCCTCTACAGCAAGGCAGCTTACTGTATATACGGTGAGAAGAGATGGGTATAGAGAGATATATAATGAAAAGGCTACAGAGATATGAAGCAGCATTGGGAATTTAAGGCTTCTGCCAAAACATTTTCACTCACTGCGCTGCTCTCAGTGAGAACATTTGCACCCCATTCTTCACCTTCAAGATATTTTCCTCACTTACCACCCCAAAGGGATGAGTTTACCCCATTTTGGTTTTGAACACAACACGCAGACCGGGCAGCACATTGAAAGGGTGCTCGTGCGGGAGTGTCCGTGTTTTTGCACATTTCAAAGTCCTGAGGAAAGCTCAGGCTGCCACCTCTCTTCAAAGCCGTACACCTCAGTGAACGGTCCAGGCATTGGGAAAGACTTGTGCTGGTGGCTGGGAAACACCACAGAACCTCCACAAGAACCTCAGCGTTACCACGTTGGCTCTAGTTGAGCGCACACTTAAGCATATGCTTGTCTGTTAAGGAACCGAGTGCAGCATTTGCTCCACAATAGCATCGCTCCGTGTTTACAGAAAAGATGTAAACAACAGCTTTACTAAAGAGCACAGCTTCCTAAAAAAATAAATACACCATTTTAGCTAACAAAAAAGGTCTATTTTCCTCTATTCTTCCCAGACGTTTTAAAGCTGCACTCCTTACTCAAATGGTTCCCTTGCTCTCCTCCTGAGCCAGCATCTAGGGTTACATTTCTCACCAGAACAGCAGCAAATTCTCAGGGCCAACAGGTTCTCTAGCAGTGGTCAAGTTGCAGGAATCCAGAAAGATATTTCTCAAAGAAGCCTATAAAGCGTTAAGATGAGCCTGCAAATTTGCATTTGTCCATAACGAAGACTGATGAATCCTTACTATCCTACCACTCACGTTACGGTTACATCTAACGCTCCCTTCAGGCATTAGGACTGTTCTGTGGCTGGAAGAGGAGAGTACAACTGTTCTTTCAGAGAGAAAAAGACCATTGTGATTTATTTTTTTTTTCATGCTGATGTCCACAATGATGAAGGAATGCCAGAAAGAGGAAAGATCAAAAGCTTGCTTTTGCAAATCTGAGAGGAAAACAGATCTGTTAGTCTCTTCAAAGCTAGAAGAGCAGAGATTTCACAAAGGCAAACATAGAGGACCTAGATTTGCATTCCAGCAAGACATTACTTTGCTGAAACAATCACAGTAGAAAGCTGACTATCAGAGAAACAGCAAAATCAGAGCACTGATGCCCAGCACCAGAGCGCTACCAACCTCTTCTTGCAGGAGAAAAACCAACCACAACCACACCACAAACAGAAGAGATCAGACTGGATCAGCATTGACCAGAAGCTCCTCATGGTGGTTTTTTCCTCTCCTAAATTCTCATCAAGCACATACCCAAAGTCAAACTTTTCCTGTGGTGTTTTCTGTTCAAATTCTGGCTTAATAGTCTAAATTCTCTAAATTGTGAATTCAGTTTCCCCTTGTATTTTTGCTTTTAATTATTCCCGTAACTTGATGATTTAAAGAAAAAAAAACTCTCCCAGCTCTAACTACATCTTGTTTGTAAACTCTTCGTTGTCACAGTGCTTGAATTTACTGTAATTAGCCCTATCTTTTATAAACAACTGATGAAAAATAAGTGGATCCACTGAGTCTCAAGAGGATTTAAACTCTAGTTATCAGGTCATCCCAAGGTTGGTCTACTGTAGCAATCTAAGCAAGCAACAGAGATCATTCTATAGAACAGAAGTTAATTTTCATGTCACACTCCTCCCAAAAAGCTTTTCTTTAAACTTGTGACAGAGCACGGCACTGAGAAGAGAGCCAATTAGTACACTTCCACATTGACACAAATGATCAGATTCCATCCAGTTCCAGAGGACATCACTCTGAGTCTATATTGTCTCTGATTGCAGTGGGTTTTTTTTAATTTATACATGCAGCAAGTTACAATCAAGTCTGTGAATCAATTCCCTACCAAGAGGCGCGCTCCAAGCTGGGAGCCACTTGCCATGTTCACCTTGGGAAGCAGAACTCCAAACTTCCTGATTTCTAAGGCAATCAGTGCCACTGTTAAGTATATTTTTAATGTTATTAAATAACACAAATCTGAAAGCCAGAGCAAAATTACTTTGTTGCAGCTTGGTTTTATTTTTTTTAATAATTATTTAAAAAAAAAGACAACAACTGTATGAAGTTAGAGCCTGGCGAGCTCTGAAGAGCCAAGCCCAGGCCCGCAGCCGCCTCTCCCCGGAGCCCTGCCCGGGAGGCAAGGTCCAGCCGCGGGCCAAGGCTTCACCAGCGGCCGCCCCGGCCACAAGCAGGGCTCCGAGGCCAGCCGGGTTCCGAGGCCAG